>JAPXFY010000034.1:12615102-12850102 GCA_030674185.1 Monoplex corrugatus
ACACACACACACACACACACACACACACACACACACACACACACACACACACACACACACAACACACACACACGCACAAACACTCACACAAACACACACACACAACACACACACACACACACACACACACCTCCATCCACTTCACGTGAAACAATCTCCCTTTTTAAAGAAAAAAATATAGGGGTGTATGGGGGGGGGGGGAGGAGGAATGGACGGGCAAAGATTGAAAAGAAAACGGCCAAGTTCCTAGAACTCCGTGATTCCACAACTCCATTATTTGTTGCAACACCTCCATATTGGGCAGTAAGACACAGGTGGGTTATAATCGCCTGATGATGAATAGTGAGACAGTGTCACAAAATGGACAAAGCAGTCGTCAGGAACCAGAAGAACAAGAAAACTAATATAAGCGCGTATCCAACAAAACAAAACAAAACAAAACAAGCGCAAATTTTCGGCCAACTAGCCTTTGTCAAGCGCGAACGCACGGTCACAAACAGATTACAAACACCAAACAATGGATAATAAAAACGGGACTAAAAACTTCCTGCCGCCTCGTCCAGTGGGTAAGAAGGGGACCAAATGGAATGCCCATGTCTTCATGAGCAGTAGTAAGAAGTGGGGAGAAGTTTTTAGTCCCGTTTTTATTATCCATTGTTTGGTGTTTGTGATCTGTTTGTGACCGTGCGTTCGCGCTTGACAAAGGCTAGTTGGCCGAAAATGTGCGCTTGTTTTGTTTTGTTTTGTTTTGTTGGATACGCGCTTATATTGGTTTTCTTGTTCTTCTGGTTCCTGTTTGCTTGGGCGCGGGCAGTCACACCTGTTTTGGATCAAAGCAGTCGTCGGAAGAAGTGAGAAATTCAGGTTCGAATCTCGACCGTTCCTGTTAAAAAAAAAAAGGAAAAAACAGAACTGGTCAAATCTGTCTTTTGATGATGTTGTAAAACCTTTTAGATATTGACTGGTTGTAATACAGACAATGGCCGTGGTGCAATGATCAGCGTAGCGGACTACCTACTGGGAGATTATGGGTTCGAATCCCCATCATTCCTGTCAAAATCATTGTTGGATTTTTCAACCCCAACTGGTTCCTACCCAGAATTTGCGCGTGCTACTGCCTCGTTGGGGAGACCGAGATCTTACAGTCGAGTTTCTTCCACTTCGCGGATACGTCATTGAGGGTGTTGCTCGAATGGCCTGACCATCACAGCAGGTCTCTTGTATTTCGCGGGCCTGGTTGACGCCAGGATATATAGTATGAAAGTAGGCGTCAAGCACAGCCTTGTCACGCTGTCTCAGTCCAGAATGGAACTCCGTGACATCATCAGTATCATCGTCATCGTCGTCATCTTTATCGTCATCGTCATCATCATGATCGTCGTCATCATCATCATCGTCATCATCATCAGAGCATTGTGAAAACTTGTCCCAGATTCTGTGGCCGTGGATGTGACACAGAAATCGGGACAGGAAAAAAAAAAAAAAAAAGGTTTCTCTTGTGCAGTTGAACAATTGCCTTAGACACAGACTGGATGTAGTGTGGTGAAACACGGACACTAGAAACTGTTCAACCTTGGATCCATCATTAGCATTGAGGGATCCGAACCTGAAACACTTTCAAGGACTGCAAAGACGACATCAGCACTGTCCAGGCTGACACTTGTATGGCAGGACAAGATCATCTCCTTGAAACACAAGATCACGCTTGTATATTCCGTCTTGCGGAATTAATTCGTGCAAAACTTGGACCTTCTCAGCGGATTTCCAAAGACGAACCCAAGCCATGGAAAAGAGGTGTTATCACAAGATAGTAAACATCATTTACACTGATCATGTCACCAGTGAACATCATTTACACTGATCATGTCACCAGTGAACATTTACACTGATCATGTCACCAGTGAACACATTTACACTGATCATGTCACCAGTGAACATTTACACTGATCATGTCACCAGTGAACATTTCCACTGATCATGTCACCAATGAACATCATTTACACTGATCATGTCACCAGTGAACATTTACACTGATCATATCACCAGATGAACATCATTTACACTGATCATGTCACCCGTGAACATTTACACTGATCATGTCACCAGTAAACATTTACACTGATCATGTCACCAGTAACATCATTTACACTGATCATGTCACCAGTAAATCATTCAGTAACACTGATCATGTCACCAGTAAACATCATTTACACTGATTCAATGTAACCAGTAGAACATCATTTACTCTGATCATGTCACCAGTAAACATCATTTACACTGATCATGTCACCAGTAAACATCATTTACACTGATCATGTCACCAGTAAACATCATGTACCTGATCATGTCACTTAGTGAAACATCATTTACACTGATCATGTCACCAGTAAACATCATTTACACTGATCATGTCACCAGTGAACATCATTTACACTGATCATGTCACCAGTAAACATTTACACTGATCATGTCACCAGTAAACATCATTTACACTGATCATGTCACCAGTAAACATTTACACTGATCATGTACACAGTAAACATCATTTACACTGATCATGTCACCAGTAAACATTTACACTGATCATGTCACCAGTAAACATCATTTACACTGATCATGTCACCAGTAAACATCATTTACACTGATCATGTCACCAGTAAAACATGTACTCTGATCATGTCATTAGTGAACATCATTTACACTGATCATGTCACCAGTAAACATCATTTACACTGATCATGTCACCAGTGAACATTATTTACACTGATCATGTCACCAGTAAACATTTACACTGATCATGTCACCAGTAAACATCATTTACACTGATCATGTCACCAGTAAACATTTACACTGATCATGTCACCAGTAAACATCATGTACTCTGATCATGTCATTAGTGAACATCATTTACACTGATCATGTCACCAGTAAACATCATTTACACTGATCATGTCACCAGTGAACATCATTTACACTGATCATGTCACCAGTGAACATCATTTACACTGATCATGTCACCAGTAAACATTTACACTGATCATGTCACCAGTAAACATCATTTACACTGATCATGTCACCAGTAAACATCATTTACACTGATCATGTCACCAGTGAACATTTACACTGATCATGTCATTAGTGAACATCTTTACACTGATCATGTCACCAGTAAACATTTACACTGATCATGTCACCAGTAGACATCCTTTACACTCATCATGTCACCAGTAAACATTTACACTGATCATGTCACAGTGAACATCATTTACACTGATCATGTCACCAGTAAACATTTACACTGATCATGTCACCAGTGAACATCATTTCCACTGATGTCACCAGTAACCATCATTTACACTGATCATGTCACCAGTAAACATTTGCACTGATCATGTCACCAGTGAACATCATTTACATGATCATGTCACCAGTGAACATTTACACTGATCATGTCACCAGTGAACATCATTTACACTGATCATGTCACCAGTGAACATCATTTACACTGATCATGTCACCAATAAACATTTACACTGATCATGTCACCAGTGAACATCATTTACACTGATCATGTCCCCAATAAACATTTACACTGATCATGTCACCAGTAGACATTTACACTGATCATGTCACCAGTAAACATTTCCACTGATCATGTTACCAGTAAACATCATTTACACTAATCATGTCACCAATAAACATTTACACTGATCATGTCACCAGTGAACGTCATTTACACTGATCATGTCACCAATAAACATTTACACTGATCATGTCACCAGTGAACATCATTTACACTGATCATGTCACCAATAAACATTTACACTGATCATGTCACCAGTGAACATCATTTACACTGATCATTTCACCAGTGAACATTTACACTGATCATGTCACCAGTGAACATCATTTACACTGATCATGTCACCAGTAAACATTTACACATCATGTCATCACTAAACATTTACACTGATCATGTCATCAATAAACATTTACACTGATCATGTCACCAGTAAACATCATTTACACTGATGTCACCAGTAACCATCATTTACACTGATCATGTCACCAGTGAACATCATTTACACTGATCATGTCACCAGTAACCATCATTTACACTGATCATGTCACCAGTAAACATCATTTACACTGATTATGTCACCAGTAAACGTCATTTACACTGATCATATCATCAGTAAATATCATTTACACTGATCATGTCACCAGTGAACATCATTTACACTGATCATGTCGTTATTGAACATCATTTACATTGATCTTGTCACCAGTAACCATCATTTACACTGATCATGTCACCAGTAAACATCATTTACACTGATCAGGTCACCAGTGAACATCATTTACACTAATCATGTCATCAGTAAACATTTACACTGATCATGTCACCAGTAAACATTTACACTGATCATGTCACCAGTAAACATCATTTACACTGATCATGTCACCAGTAAACATCATTTACACTGATCATGTCACCAGTGACCATCATTTACACTGATCATGTCACCAGTGAACATTCACATTGATCATGTCGTTAATGAACATCATTTACACTGATCATGTCATAAGTGAACATCATTTCCACTGATCATGTCACTAGTAAATATCATTTACACTGATCATGTCGCCAGTAAACATTTACACTGATCATGTCACCAGTGAACATCATTTACACTGATGTCACCAGTAACCATCATTTACACTGATCATGTCACCAGTGAACATCATTTACACTGATCATGTCACCAGTAACCATCATTTCCACTGATCATGTCACCAGTAAACATTTCCACTGATCATGTCACCAGTAACCATCATTTCCACTGATCATGTCACCAGTAAACATTTCCACTGATCATGTCACCAGTAAACATTTCCACTGATCATGTCACCAGTAAACATCATTTACACTGATCATGTCACCAGTAAACGTCATTTACACTGATCATATCATCAGTAAATATCATTTACACTGATCATGTCAGCAGTAAATATCATTTACACTGATCATGTCACCAGTGAACATCATTTACACTGATCATGTCGTTAATGAACATCATTTACATTGATCATGTCATAAGTGAACATCATTTCCACTGATCATTTCACTAGTAAATACAGAGCCTGGAATTCGTCGCGGAAACGAGGATTTCCGCGGAAATCAAAATCGAAAATCGCGCAAAAAAATATTTTTCGCGTTAAAAAAAAATCGACGACCATACTTAAAAAAAAGTTTTGATGAATATGTCTGTGTATGAACACACTGAAACGATCTGCTGTGTATGATGGATCCTGATCTTGTGCCCAATGTTTATTAAATACTCTTTTGACTGATATTCATTGTGATTTTCAGTGTGTTAGATGCCTTTAAATTTGTTTCCAGAATGCCTCAGAATGCACAGATTTTAGTCTTGATTTTAAAAATTTTCCGGGGGAGTATGCCCCCGGACCCCCCTAGAAGTTTCCTCTTTTTTTTTTCTTAGCAATTCCAGGCTCTGAAATATCATTTACACTGATCATGTCACCAGTGAACATCATTTACACTGATCATGTCACCAGTAACCATCATTTACACTGATCATGTCACCAGTAAACATTTACACTGATCATGTCATCGGTGAACATCATTTACACTGATCATGTCATCAGTGAACATCATTTACACTGATCATGTCACCAGTAAACATTTACACTGATCATGTCACCAGTGAACATCATTTACACTGATCATGTCACCAGTGAACATTTACACTGATCATGTCACCAGTGAACATTTACACTGATCATGTCACCAATGAACGTTTAAACTGATCATGTCACCAGTGAACATTTTACACTGATCATGTCACAGTAAACCTTTACACTGATCATGTCACCGGTAAACATTTACACTGATCATGTCACCAGTAAACATTTACATGATCATGTCACCAGTAAACCAGTTTACACTGATCATGTCATCCAGTAAAATCATTTACACTGATCATGTCACAGTAAACATCATTTACACTGATCATGTCACATAAATAATTTACATGATCATGTCACCAGTAAACACATTAACGATCTGCTGTGTAATGTGAAATCCATGATCTTGTCCCAATGTTTATTAAATACTCTTTTACTGATATTCATTGTGATTTTCAGTGAGTAATGCCTTTAAATATATGTTACCAGATGCTAAATTTACAGATTTTAGTCTTGTTTAAACATCATTTTCCTGATGCATCTCCCTAGTGAACTTTATTTCTTACAATTCCATCTTACACATGATCATGTCACCAGTGAACATCATTTACACTGATCATGTCACCAGTAACCATCATTTACACTGATCATGTCACCAGTAAACATTTACACTGATCATGTCATCGGTGAACATCATTTACACTGATCATGTCATCAGTGAACATCATTTACACTGATCATGTCACCAGTAAACATTTACACTGATCATGTCACCAGTGAACATCATTTACACTGATCATGTCACCAGTGAACATTTACACTGATCATGTCACCAGTGAACATTTTACACTGATCATGTCACCAATGAACGTTTAAACTGATCATGTCACCAGTGAACATTTACACTGATCATGTCACCAGTAACCTTTACACTGATCATGTCACCGGTAAACATTTACATTGATCATGTCACCAGTGAACACCATTTACACTGATCATGTCACCAGTAAACATCATTTACACTGATCATGTCATCAGTAAACATCATTTACACTGATCATGTCACAGTAAACATCATTTACATGATCATGTCACCAGTAAATATTTACATTGATCATGTCACCAGTAAACATCATTTACACTGATCATGTCATCCAGTGAACATCATTTACACTGGTCATGTCACAGTAGACATTTACACTGATCATGTCACCAGTAAACATCATTTACATGATCATGTCACTAGTAAACATCATTTACACTGATCATGTCACCAGTGAACATTACATTGACCATGTAACAGTACACATCAATTACACTGATCATGTCACCAGTGAACATTTACATTGATCATGTAACAGTAAACATCATTTACACTGATCATGTCACCAGTGAACATTTACATGATCCTGTCACAGTGAAAATCATTACACTGATCATGTCACCAGTGAACATTTACATTGATCATGTAACAGTAAACATCATTTACACTGATCATGTCACCAGTGAACATTTACACTGATCATGTCACCAGTAAACATCATTTACACTGATCATGTCACCAGTGAACATCACTTACATGATCATGTACCGGTAAACCATTACATTGATCATGTCACCAGTGAACATCATTTACACTGATCATATCTCCAGTAAACATTTACACTGATGTCAACAGTAACCATTATTTACATGATCATGTCACAAGTGAACATCATTTACACTGATCATGTCACTAGTAACCATCATTTACACTGATAGTCACCAGTAAACATTATTTACACTGATCATGTCACCAAGTGAACATCATTTACACTGATCATTCATCAGTAAACATCATTTACACTGATCATGTCAGCAGTAAACATCATTTACACTGATCATGTCACCAGTGAACATCATTTACACTGATCATATCATCAGTAAACATCATTTACACTGATCATGTCACCAGTAAATATCATTTACACTGATCATGTCAGCAGTAAATCATTTACATGATCATTGTCATCCAGTGAAATATCATTTACACTGATCATGTCTAATAACATTCATGATTTAATATTTGATCATGTCGTTAATAACATCAGTTAATCATCATAGTACATCATTTCCACTGATCATGTCACTAGTAAATATCATTTACACTGATCATGTCACCAGTAACCATCATTTACACTGGTCATGTTACCAGTAAATATCATTTACACCGATCATGTCACCAGTAAACATTTACACTGATCATGTCACCAGTAAACATCATTTACACTGATCATGTCACCAGTGATCATCATTTACACTGATCATGTCACCAGTGAATATTTACACTGATCATGTCACCAGTGAACATCATTTACACTGATCATGTCACCAGTAAACATTTACATTGATCATGTCACCAGTGAACATCATTTACACTGATCATGTCCCAGTAAACATTTACATGATGTCACAGTAACATATTTACACTGATCATGTCACCAGTGAACATCATTTACACTGATCATGTCACAGTAACATCATTACACTGATCATGTCACCAGTAATGTCATTTACACTGATCATATCATCAGTAAATATCATTTACACTGATCATGTCAGCAGTAAATATCATTTACACTGATCATGTCACCAGTGAACATTCATTTACTCTGATCATGACTTTAATGAACATCATTTACACTGATCATGTCATAGTGAACATCATTTCCACTGATCATGTCACTAGTAAATATCATTTACACTGATCATGTCACCAGTGAACATCATTTACATGATCATGTCACCAGTGAACATCATTTACACTGATCATGTCACCAGTAACATCATTTACACTGTCATGTCACCAGTAAATATCATTTACACTGATCATGTCACCAGTAAACATCATTTACATTGTCATGTCACCAGTAATCATCATTTACACTGATCATGTCACCAGTAAACAATTTACATGTTCATGTCACCAGTGACACATTTACACTGATCATGTCACCAGTGACATTTAACACTGATCATGTCACCAGTGAACATTTACACTGATCATGTCGCCAGTAAGACGTTACAATGATCATTGTCACCAGTGAAAATTTACATTTGATCAAGACGCAGTGAAACTTTACACTGATCATGTCACCAGATGACATGATCAGTGTAACTTACTGATCATGTCACAGTGAAGATCATTTACACTGATCATGTCATCAGTAAACATTTACACTGATCATGTCATCAGTAAACATCATTTACACTGATCATGTCATCAGTAAACATCATTTACACTGATCATGTCATCAGTAAACATCATTTACACTGATCATGTCATCAGTAAACATCATTTACACTGATCATGTCATCAGTAAACATCATTTACACTGATCATGTCATCAGTAAACATCATTTACACTGATCATGTCATCAGTAAACATCATTTACACTGATCATGTCATCAGTAAACATCATTTACACTGATCATGTCATCAGTAAACATTTACACTTCATTCACAGTAACATTTACATGATCCATGTCACAGTAAACATTTACACTGATCATGTCACCAGTAAACATTTACACTGATCTGTCACCAGTAAACATTTACACTGATCATGTCATCAGTAAACATTTACACTGATCATATCACCAGTGAACATCATTTACACTGATCATGTCACCAGTGAACATCATTTCCACTGATCATGTCACCAGTAAACATCATTTCCACTGATCATGTCACCAGTAAACATCATTTACACTGATCATGTCACCAGTTACCATCATATACACTGATCATGTCACCAGTGAACAAGTCGTCAAACTATGAAGCAGCATATTGAATCATAAGGTCTGCAGACGTCCGGCGAGAACAACAAAGCTACAGTCAACAGGACATGTGACAAGGTCCAGTGGTCTTGCTCTGAATCAATCCTCCAGGAAACTGTTGAGAAGGGAAACGGACGGGAAGACGGGGAAAAAAAAAAAGAAACACCACCTTCAACAGCAACAACAAATAAAGACAGTTGACTGACAACATAGGGGAATGGACGAGAGGCCATTTGCTGGGATCCGGCTTTGGCACACAACCGACAGAGCTGGAGAAATCTGATGAACAGTGCTTTAGTGCGGCTCCCCGATGATTCTTTATGGAACCGTTTGCAGAGACCCAGGCTTTGGCACACAACCAACAGAGCTGGAGGAATCTGGTGAACAGTTCTTAATGCGGCGCCCCAGTGGCTCTTCACGGAGAAGAAGAGGGTGAAAAGGCACACTAATGTACGGTACAAGGGCATTACACGTGAAATCTTGCCGCAAGCCCAGGAAGGTTAGAGAAGAAGAAAAAGAGGAGCAGAGTGGAATGCAAGAGGTGGAAACGTGAGACCAGGAGCAAGGCTTGGTGGCTATCTTGCCCACACATTCCTGCTGCTTCTTCTGCGGGGTCCTGCTGTGTGAGAGATGGGCGTGCATGTGTGTTGGGATGGTGGGCGGGGTGGGGAAATCGTGGTTTGTGGGGAGGGGGGAGGTTATTAGCGAGTGATGTTAGTGTAGGCAGGGGCGGGAGGGGGTGCGGGGATTGTTGTGATTTATGTGTGTGTGTGTGTGTGTGTGTGTGTGTGTGTGTGTGTGTGTGTGTGTGTGTGTGTGTGATGTTTGGGTTGGTTGTAGTGTTTGTGTGTGTGCGTTTGTATATTCATGCATGTGTTAATGTGTGCGTGGCAGGGGGGGGGGGTGAGTGTGCGTGTAGTAAGAGGGATTCTTGTGATTTGTGGGTGTATTGATACTGTGCGTACGTTATTGGGTTTGGATTGGATCTTTGTGTGTGTGTGTGTGTGAGGAGGGGGATTGTTGTGATTTGTGTGTGTGTGTAGGGAGGGGGGTGTTGTGATTTGTGTGTGGATTATACTGTATGTATATACTGTGGTGTTTGGGTTGGTTCGTGTGTGTGTATGTGTGTGTGTGTGCATGATAGTGTGTGTGAGGAGGGGTTTAGTTCATGCATGCCTGTAGATAGGGGGGGGAGGCTCCCCCGGGTGGATGCCCGGCGCTCTTTCAGTTTAAACAGTATCCCCACCTTGAAATTCTGTGTTACAAATTTCCTCTTTTCTGTCACATTCTTTGTTTCTGCCTTGTTCCTTTACTTTCTGTCATTTCTTCCTGTCATTTTTTGCCTTGCTGGTCCATTCATCTGTACATGTTCGATAAAATCTTACGTGCTTTCTCTTAGAATTGGTAAATGGGTACATGTATAAAAGCGCATTTTTGGTTCTGGAGAAATGAGATATGCGAAAGCAGTTTTAGGTAACTTGGGCCCGTTTTTATATACGCTTTAGTGTCCCTAGTTATCTTTGAATTTGAATTCAGGTGTGTTTTTTTTAATCTCCTGTGTGATAAATTGGACAGAGTGGTCAGCGCTAGGGGCATCTCCTTGGATTATGTGGGCGAATGCATTGATATGTGTATTTAATTTTCTTTTCCTTTTTTTTTTTCCTGTTGAAGTATTGTAAATGGTTATGGTCCTGATATGGCTCTAGGCAGTCGGCTGAGCTTTAAACAAAAATAACTATAACTATAGATAGGTGGGCATTGTTGTGATTTGTATGTGTTTACTGTAGCTAGGTATGGCTTTGGTGCTTCGGTTGCTTATATAGCGTGTGGGTTTGCAGGCCTGTGTGTGTTTTCATGTGTATTTGTGTGTGGGAGAAAGGGAGAGGGTAGCGCGCGGGCGGGTGTCTGTATATGCACGTGCACCTATATGCGTGTGAATGTATGAATGAGTGTGGACTGCGTGTGTAATTTGCTTGATGGTGGGAGGAGAGAGAGAGAGAGTTGTGTGTGTGTGTGCGTGCGTTGTGTGTGTGTGTGCGTGTTTGTGTGTGTGAGTGAGTGTGTGTGTTGCGTTGTGCGTGTGTGTGTTTGTGTTGTGTGTGCGTGCGTTGTGTGGTGTGTGTGTGTGTACGTTGTGTGTGTGTGCATTGTGTGTGTGTGAGTGCGTTGTGTGTGTATGTGTGCGTTGTGCGTGCGTGTGTGTGTGTGTGTGTGTGTGTGTGTGTGTGTGTGCGTGCATTGTGTGTGTGTGTGCGTGCGTTGTGTTTGTGAGTGTGCGTGTGTGTGTATGTGCGCGTGTGTGTATGTGAGTGTGTGTGTGCGTGTTATGTGTGTGTGAGTGCGTGCATTGTGTGTTTGTGAGTGTGCGGTGTGTGCGTGCGTTGTATGTTTGTGAGTGTGTGTTGTGTGTGTGTGTGTGGAGAGAGAGAGAGAGAGAGAGAGAGAGAGAAAGATGAGCGTGCTTGGGTCTCATCATCCATCACAACAACACGGACGTCAAGGAGGGGGGAAAAGGGAGATAATACCTGCTCCATATACACGCCTGCATATTTTCAACCTGATAAAACTCCAACACCCGCTACCAGCACCACTATCACCATGACAGTGACATCCCATTTCACCTTTTCCCTTTTCCCATTTCACCTTTTCAGTGTCGCCTTTTCCCATTTCACCTTTTCCCATTTCGCCTTTTCCCATTTCACCTTTTCCATTTTCATCTTTTCCCATTTCACCTTTTCAGTGTCGCCTTTTCACCTTTTCCCATTTCACCTTTTCAATGTCGCCTTTTCCCATTTCACCTTTTCCCATTTGGCCTTTTCCCATTTCACCTTTTCAATTTCGCCTTTTCCCATTTCACCTTTTCCCATTTCGCCTTTTCCATTTCAACTTTTCCCATTTCGCCTTTTTCCATTCACCTTTTCCCAGTTCGCCTTTTCAATGTCGCCTTTTCCCATTTCACCTTTTCCATTTCATCTTTTCTCATTTCGCCTTTTTCCATTTCACTTTTTCCCATTTCGTCTTTTTCAGTTAAAATACTTGAGCGAAGTTGCCGTTTTGTGTTATACACTTGTGCCAATTCGCCTTATTGACGTCCTAAGCTGTTTTTCATTAATCTGCAAAAGTCAGTCTGTTACCTGTTACAGTGTTAGGTGTGCTTGAGTCTGTGAGACAGGGAGATATAGAGAGAATGAATTGAAAGAAAGTTTTAGTCTTATTCATTTTTATCATTTTGTGTTTGTTGTGTGTAAGTGTCTACGTGTATATAAGCTGATGTACAGGCCCGCGCGTTTAAGGCAAAATGGGACTACGTTTTAAAAAAAATGTGACGTAGCAAAAGGCGAAATGGGAAAAGGTGAAGTGGGGGAAAAGGGGGGGACGGGATGTCCCCTCGTCTACCACCATCACCACTGTACAGCTTTTATTCCTCTCCTTATTCCCTCACATCCCACTGCCTTACCTAAATGCTGAAGTCAAGGGTTGTCCCTGAAGGTCAGGGTTGTCCCATAACCCTGAGGTCGTGGGCCATTTTGTGCTGAATGCGGCGTTTAACAGGGAGCCAGTGAACTGTGATGATTCCAACCCATAAGCAGAGAGAAGTTAAGATGAAGGTTGTCCCTTAATTGATCGTGAGTTCATAGGGCACTTGTGAATTGAATGCGGAATTTGATAGGAAGGCAGTGAAGTTTAATTATTGCAAGCCGTAAACAAAGAGAAATATAGGTTGACGTTGTGCTGTAATGCTGAAGTGGTAGGACAATATTGTACTGACTGCAGAACTTAACAGGGAGCCGGGAAAGTTTGATAATTCTAACCCATAAGATAAGATCAAGGTTGTGCTGTAACCTTGAGATCGTAAGATAGTTTTGTACTGGATGCGGCATTTAACAGAGAACCAGTGGAATTCGGTGATTCTAACCAATAAATAAAGAAAAGTTAAGGTCAAGGTTATCCCGGAACCCCGAGGTCATAAGACATTTTTGGATCGAATGCAGTATTTAACTGAAAGTCAGTGGAGTTTGATGATTCCAACCCATAAAGAAACAGAAGCTAGGGTCAAGGCTGTCCCGTAATCCTGAGGTCATAGGGCAATTTTGTACAGGATGCGCATGTAACTGGGAGCCAGTGGTGTAGGATGAGGCCGATTCCAAACAGAAAACAAGATGAAGATTTGTCTATGACCCTGTGGTCATGCCGCAATTTTGAACTGGATACGGAATTTAACAGACAGCCATGGTGCTGGATGGGCCGGATTCCAGCGTATAAACAAAGAGGAATTGTCGTGAAGGTTGTCCTGTAGCCCTAAAGTCGTAGGGACATTGAGGTAGTACAGATCTCAGCTTTTCTCGGGAGGGATAGGAGGGAGAGACAGTGTGATGGTGCCATCTCCTTTCCCTCGCTGCTGTCATCATCGTCATCATGTGCCATGCCGCATGGCGTTGGCGATCATGGCTCTCCGTACGAATCTGTCATTTGTCGCTGCAAGTCTATCCCTTCTGTCGCCACCCACTCTGCAAAACTGTCCAATATTTTCTGCCTGGGTCTACCTGATGCTCTTTTTCCCTCTAGCTTTCCTGTTGTGATCAAACGCTCAAATTTCTCTTGCTTCATAACATGTCCTGTAAATGGTGTTTGTCCTTTCCTAATCTTCTACATTAATGTTCTTTTTGTGCTTGCTTTTTTCAAGATGTCCTGTTTGTTTTCTTTGCTGTCCATAGCACTCCTCGCATTCTTCTTAGAAACCACGTTTCAGCTGCCTCAATCTTGTTCTGACTTTGCGTGTTGATTGTCCAAGCTTTGAATCCGTACAACAGTAATGGTTATACATATATATAGCAGTAAAGAACTTTCTGATGCCAATCGATAGGCATTTGTTGGCAAGAACGCATTTCATTTTCTTGAATGCTGTTTTAGCTTGACGAGTTCTGAATATTTGCAATGTGCATGTGGCATCCAGTGAGATGATTGTTGGCTGCCTTGCTGTTCCCTGACCTTGAAAAGAATCAGGTACCCGTTCACAGATGGGTAGAATGGAGGTTGCACGTACAGAGTTGTGCTTTAGTGACATTGGCAGCATCCTGGTAAATTCTTACAGTCATATTGGGTGGCGAGTGAGATACCTCTGCGCCAGCTTTTGTCATTCTTCTTTCTTGCTTTCAGTGGTTTTTTGTTTGTTTTGTTTTTGTTTTTGTTTTTAGTAAAGGCCTGTTTGGGTTGTAGAGTGTGTACAAGTCTATATATGTAGAGGGTGTGGGTGTTGAAGGGTTTTGTGGTTTTTGTATCAGTGTTTGTTTGTATTTGTGTGTGTGTGTGTGTGTGTATGTGTGTATGTGTGAGTGTGTGTGTATGTGTGTGTGTGTACGTGCGCGCGCACGCGTGTGTGTGTGTGTGTGTGTGCGCGCACTCCAGGGTATAGAGACACCCGGACAAGACACCCACAGTTAATATCAACGAAAATGTGACATTTTTCATTGAAAGACAATGGTATGAATTATATTATACCATCCTTTCATATATATGAATTTACAGAGAGAGAGAGAGCAGGGAAAAAAACAGAAAAAAGAAAGCAGAATTGGAATGAAGACGAAAATGAAGGAGCAATAGATACGTTAATTACAATGAAGATGTATATTTGTGCATTCAGTCAATCTTTATGTGTTGACGTGCTGGAAATTTAGAATGAATGTGGTTTTGGAGACGAGAAGATTTCCAGGAATTCCAAGTGGTTGAAATAGACATTCATCATGACAGCAGGCAGCCCTGGTGGGCTCTGTATACAAGAGGCTGGGAAGGGTTTTGTTTGTTTCTATTAATATTGGTTTGTTTGTTCGTTTGTTTGCTACTTAGTGTTGTCGTAGTTGTTATAAAACGTTCATGTGTTGCTATATTCTCCAAATTCATTTAGACTCACCGTGCATTGCACGAACAAGTTTGAGCATGTCATTCCTCTACTTGGCTGTCTGCACTGGTTGCCTGTTTTGAACAGAATGGAATGTGAGCTGGATACCCTGTGTTACAAATCTATTCACCTGTCTGCTCCATCATATCTTTGCGACAACATCAGTATTTATACGCCAACTCTCACCTTGTGCTCAATTTCGGATACTGTTTCCCTTCAGGTTCCTAGATTTAAACTATCAACTGTTGGCCAGCGTTCCTTTGCTGTTTTGGGATTGCCTGCCTGGAATAAACTTCCATTCTCCCTTCGTCTATCATCTACCCTTTCTGCCTTTAAATCCAGTTTAAAAACCCACCTCTGTTCCCGACAATGAATTCTGCAACTGCCTCTTACCATCATTGTGTGTGTGTGTGTGTGTGTGTGTGTCTGTGTCTTTGCCTTCTTCCTCTTCTTCCTCTTCTTCTTCTTCGCATTCTTCTTCTTCTTCTTCGCATTCTTCTTCTTCGCATTCTTCTTCTTCACATTCTTCTTCTTCTTCGCATTCTTCTTCGCATTCTTCTTCTTCTTCGCATTCTTCTTCTTCGCATTCTTCTTCTTCGCATTCTTCTTCGCATTTTCTTCTTCGCATTCTTCTTCTTCGCATTCTTCGCATTCTTCGAATTCTTCTTCTTCTTCCTCTTCTTCTTCTTCGCATTCTTCTTCTTCTTCTTCGCATTCTTCTTCTTCGCATTCTTCTTCTTCACATTCTTCTTCTTCTTCGCATTCTTCTTCGCATTCTTCTTCTTCTTCGCATTCTTCTTCTTCGCATTCTTCTTTTTCGCATTCTTCTTCGCATTTTCTTCTTCGCATTCTTCTTCTTCGCATTCTTCGCATTCTTCTTCTTGTTCGAATTCTTCTTCTTCTTCGAATTCTTCTTCTTCTTCGCGTTCTTCTTCTTCTTCGCATTCTTCTTCTTCTTCGCATTCTTCTTCTTCGCATTCTTCTTCTTCGCACTCTTCTTCGCATTCTTCTTCTTCGCCTTCTTTTTCTTCGCATTCTTCTTCGCATTCTTCTTCTTAGCATTCTTCTTCTTCTTCGCATTCTTCTTCGCATTTCCTTCGCATTCTTCTTCTTCTTCTTCTTCTTCTCCTTCTTCTTCGCATTCTTCTCTTCTTCGCATTCTTCGCATTCTTCTTCTTCACATTCTTCTTCTTCTTCGCATTCTTCATCGCATTCTTCTTCGCATTCTTCGCATTCTTCGCATTCTTCTTCTTCTTCTTCGCATTCTTCTTCTTCTTCTTTGCATTCTTCTTTGCACTCTTCTTCTTCTTTGCATTCTTCTTCGCATTCTTCTTCTTCTTCTTCTTCTTCTTCGCATTCTCTTCTTCTTCTTCTTGCATTCTTCTTCTTCGCATTCTTCTTCGCATTCTTCTTTTCATTCTTCTTCTTCGCATTCTTCTTCTTCTTCGCATTCTTCTTCTTCTTCTCTTCATTCTCTTCGCATTCTTCTTTTCATTCTTCTTCTTCGCATTCTTCGCATTCTTCGCATTCTTCTTCTTCGCATTCTTCTTCTTCGCATTCTTCGCATTCTTCGCATTCTTCTTCTTCGCATTCTTCTTCTTATTATTATTATTATTCGCATTCTTCTTCTTCGCATTCTTCTTCTTCGCATTCTTCTTCTTCGCATTCTTCTTCGCATTCTTCGCATTCTTCTTCTTTGCATTCTTCTTCTTCTTCTTCGCATTCTTCTTCTTATTCGCATTCTTCTTCTTCGCATTCTTCTTCTTCGCATTCTTCTTCTTCTTCTTCGCATTCTTCTTCGAATTCTTCTTTTTCTTTGCATTCTTCTTCGCATTCTTCTTCTTCTTCGCAATCTTCTTCTTCTTCGCATTCTTCTTCTTCTTCTTCTTCGCATTCTTCTTCTTCTTCTTCGCATTCTTCTTCTTCTTCGCATTCTTCTTCTTCTTCTTCGCATTCTTCTTCTTCTTCGCATTCTTCTTCTTCTTCTTCGCATTCTTCTTCTTCGCATTCTTCTTCTTCGCATTATTCTTCTTCGCATTATTCTTCTTCTTCTTCGCATTCTTCTTTTTCGCATTCTTCTTCTTCGCATCCTTCGCATTCTTCTTCTTCGCATTCTTCTTCTTCTTCTTCTTCTTGGAACCAGAACTACACAAAAATAGAATCAAATTGCGTATATAACAAGACACAGCAGGAGTAAATTTTCAGCCGACTGGCCTTTGTTAAGTGTATACAAAAGAACAAAAAATAAATGCAAAGAAAAACCCAAAATATTTTAATGACAGACAAAAATTTGCGCCTGTCTTGTCTTGTCTTGCCTTGCCTTGTCTTGTCTTGTCTTGCCTCGTCTTGTCTTGTCTTGTCTTGTTATTCCAAATACGCGTTTTTGTTTTATTTTTGTGTATACCTGATTCCTATTTGCTTGAACGCTGGCAGTCATTTGATTCAGATTTGTTGTCTTTGTTGCTAGATACGTCTGGCTGGAGTTGTTGTTTGTGTCATTGTTGGCTGTGTTTTCAGGCAATCATTGTTGGCTGTGTTTTCAGGCAATCGTTGGCTGTGTTTTCAGGCAATCATTGTTGGCTGTGTTTTCAGGCAATCATTGTTGTCTGTGTTTTCAGGCAATGTCCATCGACTACCCTCGGGAAGTACAGTTATGAAGGACTTGAGGGTGCACGGCTCCGGGAACTACACCTGCGTGGCCGTCAATCGCGTCTCCGGCCTTAACCGCTCGGCCACCCACAGGGTCATTCTCAGGGTCACCCCACAGTCTCAAGGTTCGTGTTCAGTTCGTTTTTTGACTCGTGGTGGTGACGGTGGTTATGGTGAAGATTTTTTCGTGTGTGTGTGTGTGTGTGTGTGTGAGTGTGCGTGCAAGTGTGTGTCTTAGATTTTGTTTAGGTTTGTATTGTTTTTAGTTTTAGTTTTCTGTGTCTTGTCGTTGTTTTGTTTTGTTTTTTCTCTCCCTTGCTGTCTGCCTTTCTATCGTTTGTCAGGTGTATGTAGATACGTACGTATGTATGTATTTGTACGTGTGTATGTGTGTGTTCATATGTGTACGTGCGTACGTTTATATTTGTGTATGTGTGCCAAAAATTAAAAGAAATTTTAAAAGATCATCACACTTAGTTTTAATGTCTTTTAAATCATTCAGCAAACGAACAAAGAATACATAGAATGAGAGGGAGAGACAGGCAGAGAAATAGAAAGAGGGGGGTTGTATTATTGTAAGATCACCGGCCTGTCTACAGGGGGCACGCTTTGAGAAGAAGACAACTAAATCCTAAGCGTAAAATCACAAATAAAACATACAGTATATTATATTCGTCCACAGCCATTAAGTGCTTTAGGGAGGGGAGGGGAGGGAGGGGGAGAGACAGACAGACAGAGACAGGCAGACAGAGACAGACAGAGAGAGAGAGAGTTTAGACTTCAGTACTTCGGAACACTTTATTAGTCAAGGATAGTAGCAATAACACGCGCGGGGGGGGGGGGGGGGAAACATAACTAACGCAATAATGAAAGTAGATTAACACGCGGGGGGGGGGGGGGGGGGGGCATAACAACTAACGCAATAATGAAAGTAGATTAACACGCGAGGGGGGGGGGGGACATAACAACTAACACAATAATGAAAGTAGATTAACACGCGAGGGGGGGGGGGACATAACAACTAACACAATAATGAAAGTAGATTAACACGCGGGGGGGGGGGGGACATAACAACTAACGCAATAATGAAAGTAGATTAACACGCGGGGGGGGGGGGGGGGCATAACAACTAACGCAATAATGAAAGTAGATTAACACGCGGGGGGGGGGGGGGACATAACAACTAACAATAATGAAAGTAGATTAACACGCGGGGGGGGGGGGGGGGGGGACATAACAACTAACAATAATGAAAGTAGATTAACACGCGGGGGGGGGGGGGGGGGACATAACAACTAACACAATAATGAAAGTAGATTAACACGCGGAGGGGGGGGGGACGACATAACAACTAACACAATAATGAAAGTAGATTAACACGCGGGGGGGGGGGGGGGCGACATAACAACTAACGCAATAATGAAAGTAGATTAACACGCGAGGGGGGGGGGGGGGGGGACGACATAACAACTAACGCAATAATGAAAGTAGATTAACACGCGAGGGGGGGGGGACGACATAACAACTAACACAATAATGAAAGTAGATTAACACGCGAGGGGGGGGGGGGACATAACAACTAACACAATAATGAAAGTAGATTAACACGCGAGGGGGGGGGACGACATAACAACTAACACAATAATGAAAGTAGATTAACACGCGAGGGGGGGACGACATAAAACTAACACAATAATGAAAGTAGATTAACACGCGAGGGAGGGGGACGACATAACTAACTAACGCAATAATGAAGTAGATTAACACGCGAGGGGGGGGGGACATAACAATAACACAATAATGAAAGTAGATTAACACGCGAGGGGGGGGGGGACATAACAACTAACACAATAATGAAAGTAGATTAACACGCGAGGGGGGGGGGGACATAAACAACTAACACAATAATGAAAGTAGATTAAACACGCGAGGGGGGGGGGGGGGGGGACGACTAACAACTAACACAATAATGAAAGTAGATTAACACGGGAGGGGGGGGGGGGGACATAACAACTAACCCAATAATGAAAGTAGATTAACACGCGAGGGGGGGGGGGGGGGGGGACATAACAATAACACAATAATGAAAGTAGATTAACACGCGGGGGGGGGGGGGGGGGGGACGACATAACAACTAACACAATAATGAAAGTAGATTAACACGCGAGGGGGGGGGGGGGGACATAACAACTAACACAATAATGAAAGTAGATTAACACGCGAGGGGGGGGGGGACATAACAACTAACACAATAATGAAAGTAGATTAACACGCGAGGGGGGGGGGGACGACATAACAACTAACACAATAATGAAAGTAGATTAACACGCGAGGGGGGGGGGGGGACATAACAACTAACACAATAATGAAAGTAGATTAACACGCGAGGGGGGGGGGGGGGGGACATAACAACTAACACAATAATGAAAGTAGATTAACACGCGAGGGGGGGGGGGGGGGACATAACAACTAACACAATAATGAAAGTAGATTAACACGCGGGGGGGGGGGGGGGGGGACATAACAACTAACACAATAATGAAAGTAGATTAACACGCGAGGGGGGGGGGGGGGGACATAACAACTAACACAATAATGAAAGTAGATTAACACGCGGGGGGGGGGGGGGGGGGGGGACGACATAACAACTAACACAATAATGAAAGTAGATTAACACGCGGGGGGGGGGGGGGGGGAATAACTAACACAATAATGAAAGTAGATTAACACGCGGGGGGGGGGGGGGGGGACATAACAACTAACGCAATAATGAAAGTAGATTAACACGCGCATCGTCACAGACGTAGAAAGGAATTCTAATCAAATGTCGATATGTCAGTCGATCAGGTACATCACAAAAACACGAGATAAAGACAGATAAAGCGAATACATGTCAACGCTTAACAACAACAATAATAATAATATAACAACAGTAGTAGCAGTAGTAGACTAAAACAATAATAATGTAAAAACAGTAGTAACAGTAGTAGACTAAAACAATAATAATATAACAACAGTAGTAGCAATAGTAGACTAGTAGTGCTAGTAGTTTTAGGGGGAGTGTGACATGTCAGAATAAAGTAGGTGAACTATAACACATATAACAATCAAACAAAACACACAGAGAGTCAGAGAAAGAGAGAGGGGGATAAAGAAAGAGATGTACTGAGAGAGGGGGGGGGGCGCAAAATTTGAGACATACTGAGAGAAGAGTGGGGGAGAGGTGGAGAAAGAGAGAGGGGGGGGGAGAGAGAAACGTGCTGAGAGACAGAGACAGATTCAAAAAGGCAGACACACTGGGAGACAGGGGGGGGGGGGGGACATATGGAGAAAGAGAGATGGGGAAAAAGACAGAAACAGAAAGAGAGAGAGAGAGAGGAGGAGGAGGAGTTTTAAAAAGACAGAAAGAGACATACTTAGAGAGAGGATGAATGTTTAGGGAGAGAGATGGAGAGAAAGAGGGAGACAGACAGACAGACAGTCAAGTCAGACGAATACAGGAAGGCCATGACAAGCACACCGTATCAAAAACTTCATTGGGCCATTCAGCAAGTTCATCGAGGCATGAATGAAAAATGCCTTTCCGACTCGGCAACAAGAAAAGGGCCACAGCGAAACGGGTCCCCTTTACCCTGGCACACAGCGACAGAAAAGAAACTCAATTGCAAACGCCTCCAAATAGTGCGCCAAGGGGCGACCACAGTGGTACCCGTCTGCACCGGAATAACGCCTAGCACTCGTTTACGTTTTTACCTGTATCCACCAAACGCCAGTAGTAATGCCAGTAGTAATGCCAGTCTTACTTTGACGCTCCTGTGTCTTACAACGCAAGAGGCAGCAAGAGTACTTCAACGACAGTCTCAGGGCATCACTTCAGCGTCTGTCCACCAGTTGTAAGTCTGTCAACCGTCTGGCGCCAGTTCATTTTCGATTTCTTCTCCTTTGCTGTCCTCCTGGATTCCAGTTCATGACTTGGGTTGTGTTTTGTCACCAGATCTGTTTTCACTCTATAGCGAAAACATCATCACAAACCTAGAAGAAGAACCCGGATTAAAGGTTGGAGGGAAAATGATAAACAACATTCGGTACGCAGATGACACCGTGCTAATTGCAGAAAATGAAAGGGACCTACAAAACCTTGTGAATATACTAGAAATAGAAAGCAAAGGTAAGGGGTTGGAACTAAACAGCAGGAAGACTGAAGTCATGGTGATCAGTAAAAAACATGAAATCCCCTCATGCAAAATAACAGCAAATGGCACAAACTTGACACAGGTTAATAAGTTCAAATACCTGGGAACGGTCATTTCATCAGACGACAGATGCACATCGGAAATAGCTGGCAGAATCGGCCAAGCCAAAACAGCATTCAAGAAGATGACAAGCATTCTTACCAATAAATGCCTATCAATTAACATCAGAAAGAGAATCCTTGAATGTTACGTAGAACCAATACTGTTGTACGGATGGGAGGCGTGGACAATCAGCAAGCAAAGCCAGAGCAAGACTGAGGCAGCCGAGATGTGGTTTCTAAGAAGAATGTTGAGAGTTCCATGGACAGCAAAGAAAACAAACGAGACAGTCTTGATGGAGGCAGACACAAGTAGATCACTCATAAGGAAGATTAGGAAAAGACAAGCAACATTTATAGGCCATTTTATGAGGAAGGGGGATTTGGAGCACCTGGTCACAACGGGAAAGCTGGAGGGAAAGAGAGCACCAGATAGACCCAGGGAGAGAATGCTGGACGGACTTGCAGAGTGGCTGGGGATGAGGCGGGTGGGGGAGATGCTGGGGGCAACGAGAGATAGAGATGGTTGGAAGTCCATGGTTGCCAACGCCATGCGGCAGGGCACCTGATGATGATGATGACTTGGTTGGCAGGTCTGGAAGACGGCAGTCTAGTGGCATTGCCCAGCCAACTCAGTCGACGCTTGCAGATGATGTTGGTAGCTGGGGTCTGGTTGCCACCTCATCCTGGACCGTCCTTTCTGTGGCCTGTCGGAGGTTCATTTAACAGCTAGACTTGCCTTGATGACATTCTGCCAGAGTTATATGGTGAAACTATTATAAATGCCCAGACATGTTTCAGCTATGTTATTGAGTTCAATTTGTTTTTACTCTGTCTTGATACGTAGTCTATTGCTGTCAGTTGTTAGTCGCACTTCCTACGCAGTTTGATGATTTTCTCCAACGGGTAAGCTCCCCTTTAGTAGGGACATAACGCCTGAAGTCAAAACTCTCTCTCTCTCTCTCTCTGTCTGTCTGTCTGTCTCTCTCTCTCTCTCTCTAAAAGTGGGTGGATTGGAGCGGAGCGGGGAGAGAGAGAGAGAGAGGGGAGGGGGGCGGGCAGAGGGTTAGGACTATGAGGCTTTAGGCCCAAGTCAGCGAGGCAAATAATGCCTTAATCTCTCCGGAGTCGTTTCGATGGGAAAAAATAAGCATTGACACTCCGCACTATACCCACACCTTTGCTGCTGCCATAAAGCCTTTTTTTTTCCTTCTTTTTTTTCCATTTTTTTTTTTTCTGTGATCCCGTCCCCCGCCCTCCGTATTGTATGCTTGGCGTCAGTAGGGGGGTTTTCACAACTATTTCTTCTTCTCTCCCTCCTCTCTCTCTGCCGTGTGTGTGTGTGAGAGAGAGAGTGTGTGTGTGTGTTTGTTGTGTGTGTGTGTGCGCGCGCCCGCGTGCTGTCCGTGTATGTGCGTATCTGTGTGTGTGTCCTTTTCCTGTTTCCTTCTGTTTTAATCTGGGCAGTTTTAATCTCGGCCATTTATTCATACCTGTACTGCTGGAAAAAGTAAAGTTTCATTTCATCTCTCTCTCTCCCCTCCCTCTCTCTCTCTCTCTCTCTCTCTCTCTCTCTCTCTATCTATCTCTCCATCTATCTATCTATCTGTCTATCTATCTCTCTCCTTCTCTCTCTCTCTCTATCTATCTATCTCCCTTTCTCTCTCTCTCTCTCTCTGTCTCTCTCTCTCTCTCTCTCTCTCTCTCTCTGTTTGTGTGTGAGACAGAGACAAAGTGTGAGTTTATGTGAGAGAGAGAGAAGGGGTGAGAGACAGACAGACAGACAGGCAGACAGTGATATGATACATTAGTATCCAACGGTAGAAGTTGTAGGCTAAACTCTCCTTTGCTAATTTTCAAATCTGCTGGGAACTAAAAGTACTGAAAAAGATTTCGTTTATAAGTCGATAGCATAAGACATGAGACAGAAGGAAATCCAATAGTAACATTTGTTGGAGATAGGAGATATCTTAGTAGTTGTGTGTGTGTTTGTGGGTTGTGTGTGTGTTTGTGGGTTGCGTGTGTATGTGTGTGGTGTGTGTGTGTGTGTGTGTGAGAGAGAGAGGGGGGGGGGAGAAGAGAAAACGTATAAAAGAAATAGTGAGGGAGTGTATATGAAGGTATGTGTTGAGACAGAAGTGCACGTGCGCGCTTGTGTGTGTGTGTGTGTAAGCGAGCGAACACAAGAGAGAGCACGCGTCATGCAAGTACATGCATATATATGTGTGTGTGTGCATTCATGTGCTTCCGTGTGTGCATCAGGAGCATTTCCTAAAGGAGAAAAAAAGAAAAGACCCAGCCCATAATTAAGCGGGGAATGGGGTGGAGAGGGGGTATAGAGGGACAACAAACTTTCCCAGAGAATGAACTTTTCCACTGCAAACCAACTGAGTATGCTCGAAGTCAGCGAGCAGTTGTGCCCATGAACTGTTGTGAACGAAGTTTTTTCCTTACTTGGAGTTTTCAGACAGTTTAAGATGGCTTCATTGCACACAGTTTAAGATGGCTTCATTGCACTCAGACAGTTTAAGATGGCTTCATTGCACACAGTTTAAGATGGCTTCATTGCACTCAGACAGTTTAAGATGGCTTCATTGCACTCAGACAGTTTAAGATGGCTTCATTGCACTCAGACAGTTTAAGATGGCTTCATTGCACAGTTTAAGATGGCTTCATTGCACTCAGACAGTTTAAGATGGCTTCATTGCACTCAGTTCCATATGCGCTCCACCCAGATCTGCTGGCAGTTTTCTAGTAGACACCCTGAGCCTGCACAAAAACCCATGCGCTGGCAGGGTCTTGAAGTGGGGTGGGGGTGGGGGTAGGGACCTGTGAAACACAAGTCCTGAATCATGGAAACACATTCAGACGGACAGCGAACAGATCACTTTTGAATGTTGGGGGTTGGGATTGAACTCGAAATATACAGGGGGGTGCAAAAGTAGGTATACAGTAAGCATCACATCATTATTATGATGCTTAATTCCGCCCTCAATTAGAGGAGTGTGTGAATACCAACGGCAAGCAGTTTGAGTATCTGAGGGATTAAGGCTGTGCTTGTTATTACATGTATATGCAATATTCATTTGTTTGTATAATAAATGCAATGAGTATTGTTCGTGTTTTCTTTTTTCATAACTGTATACCTACTTTTGCACCGCCCTGTATGTCTGCGTTTTTTTAAATTTGAATTGAACACGAAAGTAAACTCTTATAGTATC
Source organism: Monoplex corrugatus (assembly GCA_030674185.1). Classification (NCBI taxonomy): domain Eukaryota; kingdom Metazoa; phylum Mollusca; class Gastropoda; order Littorinimorpha; family Ranellidae; genus Monoplex; species Monoplex corrugatus. The sequence continues at coordinate 12,640,689 of JAPXFY010000034.1, forward strand.
TCTGTGGTGGGTGGGATTTGGCTTTGGGCTAATTCTTGCCTGTAACTGTCAACCTGTTAACCCTAACCTGTAACTATCAACCTGTTAACTCTGACCTGTAACTGTCAACCTGTTAACTCTGACCTGTAACTGTCAACCTGTTAACCCTAACCTGTAACTGTCAACCTGTTAACCCTAACCTGTAACTGTCAACCTGTTAACCCTAACCTGTAACTGTCAACCTGTTAACCCTAACCTGTAACTATCAACCTGTTAACCCTAACCTGTAACTATCAACCTGTTAACCCTAACCTGTAACTGTCAACCTGTTAACCCTAATCTGTAACTGTCAACCTGTTAACCCTAACCTGTAACTGTTACCCTAACCTGTAACTGTCAACCTGTTACCCTAACCTCTAACTGTCATTCTGTTAACCCTAACCTGTAACTGTCAACCTGTTAGCCCTAACTCTAACCTGTAACTGTCAACCTGTTAACCCTAACCTTTAACTATCAACCTGTTAACCCTAACCTGTAACTATCAACCTGTTAACCCTAACCTGTAACTATCAACCTGTTAACCCTAACCTGTAACTATCAACCTGTTAACCCTAACCTGTAACTGTTAACCCTAATCTGTAACTGTCAACCTGTTAACCCTAACCTGTAACTGTTACCCTAACCCTAACCTGTAACTGTCAACCTGTTACCCTAACCTCTAACTGTCATTCTGTTAACCCTAACCTGTAACTGTCAACCTGTTAGCCCTAACTCTAACCTGTAACTGTTAACCCTAACCTGTAACTGTCAACCTGTTAACCCTAACCTTTAACTGTCAACCTGTTAACCCTAACTCTAACCTGTAACTGTCAACCTGTTAACCCTAAAACTAACCTGTAACTTTCAACCTGTTAACCCTAACCTGTAACTGTTAACCCTAACTCAACCTGTTAACCCTAACTGTAACTGCCAACCTGTTAACACTAACCTTAACCTGTAACTCTCAACCTGTGAACCCTAACCTGTACTATCAACCTGTTAACCCTAAACCTGTAACTGTCAACCTGTTAACCCTAAAACTAACCTGTAACTGCCAACCTGTTAACCCTAACCTATAACTGTCAAGCTGTTAACCATAACCTGTATCAACCTGTTAACCCTAACCTGTAACTGTCAAGCTGTTAACCCTAAAAACTAACTGTAACTGCCAACCTGTTAACCCTAAGCTGTAACTGTCAACTGTTAACTGTAACCTGTATCAACCTGTTAACCATAACCCTAACCTGTAAGTGTCAACCTGTTAACCCTAAAACTAACCTGTAACTGCCAACCTGTTACACCTAACCCTAACCTATAACTGTCAAGCTGTTAACCATAACCTGTAACTGTTAACCTAACCCAAACCTGTAACTATCAACCTGTTAACCCTAAAACTAACTGTAAATGTCAACTGTTAACCTTAACCCTAACCTGTAACTATCAACCTGTTAACTTTAACTCTAACCTGTAACTGTCAACCTGTTAACCATATAACCTGTAACTGTCAACCTGATAACCCTAACTCTAACCTGTAACTGTCAACCTGTTAACCCTAACCTGTAACCAACCTGTTAACCATAACCTGTAACTATCAACCTGTTAACCCTAACCTGTAACTGTCAACCTGTTAACCCTAATCTGTAACTGTCAACCTGTTAACCCTAACCTGTAACTGTTACCCTAACCTGTAACTGTCAACCTGTTACCCTAACTGTAACTGTCATTCTGTTAACCTAACCTGTAACTGTCAACCTGTTAGCCTAACTCTAACCTGTAACTGTCAACCTGTTAACCCTAACCTTTAACTATCAACCTGTTAACCCATAACCTGTAACTATCAACCTGTTAACCCTAACCTGTAACTATCAACTGTTAACCCTAACCTGTAACTATCAACCTGTTAACCCTAACCTGTAACTGTCAACCTGTTAACCCTAATCTGTAACTGTCAACCTGTTAACCCTAACTGTAACTGTTACCCTAACCTTAACCTGTAACTGTCAACCTGTTACCCTAACCTCTAACTGTCATTCTGTTAACCCTAACCTGTAACTGTCAACCTGTTAGCCCTAACTCTAACCTGTAACTGTCAACCTGTTAACCCTAACCTGTAACTGTCAACCTGTTAACCCATAACCTTTAACTGTCAACCTGTTAACCCTAACTCTAACCTGTAACTGTCAACCTGTTAACCTAAAACTAACCTGTAACTTTCAACCTGTTTAACCCTAACCTGTAACTGTTAACCCAACTTAACCTGTAACTGCCAACCTGTTAACCCTAACTGTAACTGCAACCTGTTAACACTAACCTTAACCTGTAACTCTCAACCTGTGAACCCTAACCTGTACTATCAACCTGTTAAACCCTAACCTGTAACTGTCAACCTGTTAACCCTAAAACTAACCTGTAACTGCCAACCTGTTAACCCTTAACCTATAACTGTCAAGCTGTTAACCATAACCTGTATCAACCTGTTAACCCTAACCTGTAACTGTCAAGCTGTTAACCCTAAAACTAACCTGTAACTGCCAACCTGTTAACCTAAGCTGTAACTGTCAAGCTGTTAACTGTAACTGTATCAACCTGTTAACCATAACCCTAACCTGTAAGTGTCAACCTGTTAACCCTAAAACTAACCTGTAACTGCCAACCTGTTAACCCTAACCTAACCTATACTGTCAAGCTGTTAACCATAACCTGTAACTGTTAACCCTAACCAAACCTGTAACTATCAACCTGTTAACCCTAAAACTAACCTGTAAATGTCAACCTGTTAACCTTAACCCTAACCTGTAACTATCAACCTGTTAACTTTAACTCTAACCTGTACTGTCAACCTGTTAACCATTAACCTGTAACTGTCAACCTGATAACCCTAAACTCTAACCTGTAACTGTCAACCTGTTAACCCTAACCTGTAACCCAACCTGTTAACCCTAACCTGTTAACCATAACCTGTAACTGTCAACCTGATAACCCTAACTCTAACCTGTAACTATCAACCTGTTAACCCTAACCTGTAACTGCCAACCTGTTAACTAACTCTAACCTGTAACTGTCAACTGTTAACCCTAATTCTAACCTGTAACTGTCAACCTGTTAACCTAACTCTAACTGTATTTATCAACATTTTAACCCAAAAATTAACCTATAACTGTCAACTGTTAACCTTAACCTGTAACTGCCAACCTGTTAACCTAACTTTAACCTATAACTGTCAACCTGTTAACCCTAACCTGTAACTGTCAACCTGTTAACCCTAACTTTAACCTGTAACTGTCAACCTGTTAACCTAACTCTAACCTGTAACTGTCAACCTGTTAACCCTAACTCTAACCTGTAACTGTTAACCCTAACTCTAACCTGTAACTGTCAACCTGTTAACCCTAATTCTAACCTGTAACTGTCAACCTGTTAACCCTAACTCTAACCTGTAACTGTCAACCTGTTAACCCTAACTCTAACCTGTAACTGTTAACCCTATCTCTAACCTGTAACTGTTAACCATAACTCTAACCTGTAACTTTCAGCCTGTTAACCCTAACTCTAACCTGTAACTGTCAACCTGTTAACCCTAACTCTTACCTGTAATTGTCAACCTGTTAACCCTAACTCTAACCTGTAACTGTCAACCTACTCACATACTGTCATTGTCTTGCGAAGTCTGCCCGCGTGCATATTTTTGCGATATTGTTTACTGGATTTTACGTTTTGTGTTTTACTGAGCGTTAACTCTAATTGATGTTAACTCTAACTGATGTTAACTCTATCTGATGTTAACTCTAACTGACGTTAACTCTACTGATGTTAACTCTAACTGGTTTTAACTCTACTGACGTTAACTCTAACTGATGTTAACTCTGATGTTAACTCTACTGACGTTAACTCTAAACTAATGTTAACTCTACTGATGTTAACTCTAAACTGATGTTAACTCTAACTGCCGTTAACTCTACTGACGTTAGTTAACTTTAACTGATGTTAACTCTACTGACGTTAACTCTAACTGATGTTAACTCTGATGTTAACCCTATCTAATGTTAACTCTACTGATGTTAACTCCAACTGATGTTAACTCTACTGATGATAACTCTAACTGATGTGACTGGTGCGTAAGTCGAGAGGTTTCGTCATGGTTAGAAACTGTACGAGCGTACATAAATTGTGCCTGCGCAGTTTGTCCTAGGCAACTGCGCAGTCATCGTTTTCCGTCATTGGTGACCCCTACCTGCGCAGTTGTCCTGCACCTTTTCCACTCCAATAACCTCCCTCCCTGTCTTCTTCTCTCATCCCCTTTTTTTTTCTCTTTCTCTTGCTTTCTCTTCCTGTTTTGTTTTTTTCTTTCTTTCTTTCTTTCTCTCTTTTCCTATTTCTCTCTGTCTCTGTCTTTTCTTCTGTTTTCTTTCTTCTCCCTTCCACCTTCTCTTTGCATTCTTCTCCTTCTTCCTTTCTTCCCTATATTTGTCTGTCTTTTCTTCTGTTTTCTTTCTTCTCCCTTCCACCTTCTCTTTGCATTCTTCTCCTTCTTCCTTTCTTCCCTATATTTGTCTGTCTTTTCTTCTGTTTCTTTCTTCTCCCTTCCACCTTCTCTTTGCATTCTTCTCCTTCTTCCTTTCTTCCCTATATTTGTCTGTCTTTTCTTCTGTTTTCTTTTCTCCTTCCACCTTCTCTTTGCATCTTCTCCTTCTTCCTTTCTTCCCTAATTTGTCTGTCTTTTCTTCTGTTTTCTTCTTTTCCTTCCACCTTCTCTTGCATTCTTCTCCTTCTTCCTTTCTTCCCTATATTTGTCTGTCTTTGTCTGTCTGTCGCTGCCCGTCTGTTTCTCTCTCTCTCTCTCTCTCTCTCTCTCTCTCTCTCTCTCTCTCTCTCTCCTTTCTTTCTTGTTTAGATTTAGTTTGTGTTGTGTGTTATTAATCCAAGATGATTTAGTATGAATATCTAAATTTTTATGTAATGAACCTCGTATTTTTATGTTTAAATGGTATTCACAACCCTTCATAGGGGACTGTGACTTGTTTGAACAAAGCATCCTTTCTTCCCCCCTCTCTCTCGGTCTCTTTGTCACTACCTCTCTCTCTCTCCTCTCTCTCTCTTTTCTCTCTTTGTCTCTGTCTCTCTCTGTCTGTCTCTCTCTCTCTCTTTGTCTCTGTCTCTCTCTCTCTCTCTCAATTTCTCTCTCGCTCTCGCTCTCTCTCTCTCTCTGTCTCTGTCTCTCACACACAATTTCTCTCTCTCGCTCTCTCTCTCTCTCTCTCTCTCTCTCTCTCTCACACACACACACACACACACTTACACAATTTCTCTCTCTCTCTCTAACTCAATCTCTCTCTTTCTTTCTCACTCTCTCTCTGTCTCTCTCTCTCTTTTTCTGTCTCTCTCTCTCTCTCTGTTTCTGTCTATCTATTTATCTACACTCTCCCTCTCTCTCTTTCTCTCTCATTCATTCATTCTCTCTCTGTCTACCTCCCCTTCCGTCCCTCTTCCTGCCTCCTTCCCCTCCTTTCTTTTTTTTCTCTATTTCGATCTGTCGATCCCAAGTTTCTTACTCCCCCCCCCCACTCCATCCCCTCACTATGTTTTCCCTCTCTCACCCCCCCCCCCCCCCCATATGTCCACCATCCCATCCCACCCCACCCATCCGTCTCCACAGTGGGGCTGCCGGTTCGTTTGATGTTGTGTCTTGTCCAAAGTATCAGTGACCGACTGATGGACAGGTGAAGTCCCAGTGAAATGGCCACACAGGGGGGTTGGAACACTAGAGAGGGGTCACCTAGAAGGAGAGGTGACGGGGGAGGGGGAGGGAAGAGAGAGGGAGAGCGGAGGAACTTGAAACTCGGAACCACTGTCTGACTAAAGGGTGGTAGTGCACTAAGGCCTGATTGATACACAGGGGTAGCACTACTCACCTTCCAGTCTGCCTGCGGGAGTTTACAAGGGTGCGGATCTTGTTGTTGTTGGTTTAAACAGAATTTTATTCAAGAAAAGAAGAGTCATAAATACAGCAAAGTATGGGCAGGGCATCAAGCAATGGCTTATGTTAGCCCTCCCCAAGAATAATTGACACACTATTGGCTCAAATGCGGGCAACTTTAAACCAACAAGAAACAAGAAAGAAATGAAGAAAAAACCTAAAAGCACTACGATCATATCCTTAGCACATTGGGTGAAAGAAAACAATAACAACAAAAATGAACCAAAGCAAACTAAGGAAAAAACTCAGAAAACCCAACAAAGCAGGCAAAAACACCAACAATTGATATCACATGTTACTACAAACATAAACAATAGATGAAAAGAGTAAGACCTAGTTCCAACATGCTGGAGGAATGGAGATAGATAAGAGTTGCCTACTGGAGGTCCGGCACACCATCTTGTTGTTGATGTTGTTAGAATAATTATATTGATGTCCCCGCGCAGACGTACGATTAGGCACGGTCTTGTCATTTCTTTTGTCTTCTAAACAACAGCGTGATAAATTCGTGCTGCCTGCTTGTCTGCCCATTTTTGAATAGGTGATTACCTGACTTCTTCAAAAGTTAGGGGAGGGGAAAGTAGCAAGGGAGAGGGAATGGACCTTGCCCCCATAATGCTGGCCTCCGAGAAGAGCTGAGATCTCTATACCACCTCACTCCCTTACGACCTCAAGGTTTTAGGACAACTTAGAAACATAGCAGCTATCATACTTTACGGCTGGGAATGGTGAAGAATGATTATCATCATCATCAGGTGCCCTGCCGCATGGCGTTAGCGACCATGGACTTCCAACCATCTCTATCTCTCGTTGCCCCCAGCATCTCCCCCACCCTCCTCATCCCCAGCCACTCTGCAAGTCCGTCCAGCATTCCCTCCCTGGGTCCACCTGGTGCTCTCTTTCCCTCCATCTTTCCCGTTGAGACCAGGTGCTCCAAATCCCCCTTCCTCATAAAATGGCCTGTAAATGTTGCCTGTCTTTTCCTAATCTTCCTTATGAGTAATCTACGTGTGTCTGCCTCCATCAAGACTGTCTCGTTTGTTTTCTTTGCTGTCCATGGAACTCTCAACATTCTTCTTAGAAACCACATCTCGGCTGCCTCAATCTTGCTTCTAGCAAAGCCACAAGGGTGATTATGGCAGAGAAACTTCAAACCTGAAAATACCGTATTACTCAATGGTGTACTACACTACGGCCAGTGTACTTTGGGGCTGACAGTGCGGGAGGATGATCAGATTAAATATTGTTTCCCTCTGGCCACCGCCCAGAGAAGGACTACAACAGGAGTCTGGAGTTTGTTCAAGAGGGATTCATGGCCCTCGGACAATTCCATACACGCTCCACCCGAATCTGCCAGTTATTATTGGGCAGTCCCTGAACCTGTGCCAAAGTCCTGAAATGAGATTGGGGGGAGGGGGGGAGGGACCTATGAAACACCAAGCTGACACCACCAGAATGAATAACAGAAACGAACAAGATGGTCAAGCCATTCTGTCAGCCTTTTCATACAGAAAGAAGAATTACGGAACATCTTAAGTACATCTCAATACTACTGTAACATTGAAATAGCTTCAGTCGAAAAAAAACTTGTTGTGCATCGAGGACAATGGTGGACTGTCACAACAGTGAAGAAAGTGTGGTGTAAACACCTGCACCTGACACGTGCTAATTGTAGACTTTTTTTGAGAGGGGGGGGGGGGATGTATGTGTGATCTTGACCTTTGCGCTTGACCTTCCAAGCTGAAGCCTTCGCGAGTGCTCAACAGTCCATACACTTCACCAAAGTTTGATGACGATCCACCATAAAGAACTGAGACAATCTTGCTCATACGTTGGGTTTTTTTAAAGGTATGGGGTGGGGAGTGGGTTCTTTTCCTGTCTTTTCCTTCTCCTACTCACAGATAGACAGCGCACAGGTACAAACCTCTCTCGGGTCGACATGAAAATAATAATCTGCCTTTAAAAACGGAATTCAGGGAGAGAAGCAGATTGAAACAGTATAGCTAACAAACGGAGCGCAAAAATGCAACGGTCGGCAAGAACGAGACAGGCAGACAGACAGACAGATAGACAGACAAACAGACAGACAGACAGATAGACAGACAGGCAGATAGACAGACAGACAGACAGATAGACAGACAGAGAGGCGAGGAGGGAGAGAGAGGATAGGAGGGAGGGAGAGGGAGCTTTAATTGGTGATCGTACCTCAGTCTGTAGATTGGATGGAAAGGGAGGAGAGGAGATGTGGGGGGAGAGGAGGTGTGTACTCGCTTGAACAGGTGTGCCTCGTTCGGGTATGGACGGACCGTAGATATTAACAGTAACAAAGATTGGCAACTTTGTGAACCTGTGGCCTGTGATAGCCTCAGCATCGATTTCTGCTTGTGTTGCTGGATTAACACGTGTGTAGCTTGAAACAACGCTTAAACAAGTTAAAGATCGTAAGTAATGTTGGTACCTGGAAACTGTTGGGAAAGCTGGCCGGCAAAAGATCCTCAGAGAACAAGCCATGTCCAGAGCAAGTGTTTCGGCCCTGAACTTCTTGCACACTAAGGGGACTGGGCCACATTCAGGTCGTGACTTCTGAACGCCCTTCTGCCTTCGCTATAATTATATCACAGAATGTGACAGAGCTGGTTGCCAGTCTCTCTATCCATGTCTATGATAATCACAAAATGCGGACAGAGTCGGTTGCCTGTCTCTCTATCCATGTCTGTGGACAGATGGAGGGGGGGGGGGGGTAAGGGCGGTAACGGCCGATCATTTACTGTTGGTAGGTAGATGGACAGACTGTACTTCAGGCAGGCTGGTCAGGACGTTGGATTTCTAATCGGAAGGTGCGGGTTCGACCTTGCCCACTTTCTTAACGAGAAAGGAGCGGAGCTCTGAAGGAAATGGCAGAGCAGCTGAAAAGAGCTCCAGCTTTGTGTGGTCAGGAGGAACAAAAGTGACCTTCATAAGGCGTAAAATTCCCCTGTATGTTGCCCATGTCCGATAGCTAAGTGGACAAGACATCTGTCACAAGGGTGACTTTGCCTTGACAAGCTGACCACATTACATGTGAGGATTCGAACCCAGATGGAAGACTGATGTCTATTTATTTAAATGGGGACAGCAAATAGGCATCCTGGAACCATGACCTGGATGCGACCCTGTCTCCTTAGAGTGTAAGGAAATTAAGGACCGAACAAAAACATTATCAGACATTTCTGTTTATAACGTCTTTGGGGCTGAAACATTTGTGACCTACCACAACGAAATCAGTCTTAACTCGCAGTCAGTCGAACAGCACTATGAGCTGAAAAGGTGACAGAGGGTCTATCTGGGGTGTTTTGACTTTTCCTCAAAATTGATTTCTGTAGGCTATAATCTATCCCCCACAGAATTTTCTTTCTTGAAAAAATATTATTAATCAATTTAAAATGGTATTTTAATGCACCGATCGCAGCAGAAAGAACGCAATTTCCTACCAAAAGTACCTATTTTTGTCTCTTATTATAAACCGTAACCTGTGCAGTACCTGCACATGTAATATACTGGCGGAAAGCTCTTTGGTGCACCTTTCAGATAATGACAGCGAAAATTAGAAACAAACTGGGTCAAAGCCACCAAATAAAGAAATTTAAGGAAAATGTGTCGGAGAGAACACAAAAATTTTAAAGGCCGTTTTCTCAAAATGGCAGTCATAGAGCTTAATGACTTTAAACATACATAACTTCTACATTTTTTTTTAGTACAAGCTTTATTCAAGTACCAAAATATTCAGCAGAATGTACACTTTCCAGTGATATGTATATCTCAAAAATGCCCAAAACGCTTGTTAAGACTGATTTTGTGGTCTCCCACCACGTTTGTTTGATTGTGGTTTCTCCTCTGAGGACCTGTTGCCGTCCGGTTTCTCCCAGAGTTTCTTATTACTATCTAAGGCCAGTTTCTTTTAAGTTTGGTAGGCGAGGCACACTAAGAAGGTGCGTTCCTGTTCCACCTCACGGCAATAGTGGTCAGGCAATCGTAGTAGTGAGAGGAACTTTCCGACCAGGTTATGATGGCGGTAGCTGACATCTACTTCTGCCTAGCGTCCGTTTCTTAGCAAACTGTTTTTGTCGCCCTCTCCACACAGTATGTACATGCAGAGCGAGCCACCCAAACCTAAGGTTACACAAAACGAGACATCAATTGTTAGTATTAGAATTGGTATTAGTATTAGTGTTGTTGTTGTTGTTGTTGTTGTTGTTGTTGTGTTCCACAAAGTGTACAGATATCAATTATCATTATTATTATTATTGTTATTATTATTATCATCATCGTCGACGACGTCGTCATTGTTATCGTTATTGTTATTGTTCCATTTCCAGGGAGCACCGGCCAGAGCACGAGCATTGTGGACAGGAGCACGGCCACACTGCAGGTCACTGTTGGTGACTCCGTCACCTTGGAGTGTCCGGTGGCGGGGGTGGGGGTCCCCGCTGTGGCCTGGACACGGGGCTACGGCCAGCTGCCTGAGGGCTACACCTTGCTGCCTTTTGGTCTGTTTGTTTGTTTGTCTGTTTGTTTATTTTGTTTATTTGTCTGTTTTGTTTCTTCCTTCCTTTCTTTCTTTCTTTTTTGTTTCTTTCTTTAGTTGTTTATGAAATGGGCGTAGGGCGATTTGCTGAGGCGTGGGAATTTTTTGGTCAGTGGTGCGTCTTATCAGTGTGGTATGGTTGATTGGTTGGTAGGTTGGTTTTGTGTGTGGGTTGGGTTGGGTTGGAGTTATGAGAGAGAGAGAGTGTGTGTGTGTGTCTGTGTGTGTGTCTGTGTTTTGTGAGAGAGACAGACACAGAGAGAGAGACCGAGACAGAAAGAGACAGAGGCCCTGGGGATGCTGTCAGTTGTTTGAGAAATTTGTCTTTGCTTCCTTTTGGACAGTGTTGGTTTGTGTGTTTGTTTGCATGGGTGAGATGTTGGTTTGTGTGTGTGTTTGCATGGGTGAGATGTTGGTTTTTGTGTGTTTGCATGGGTGAGATGTTGGTTTGTGTGTGTGTGTTTGCTTGGGTGAGATGTTGGTTTGTGTATGTGTGCTTGCATGGGTGAGATGTTGTTGTGTGTGTGTGTTTGCATGGTGAGATGTTGTTGTGGTGTGTGTTTGCATGGGTGAGATGTTGTTTGTGTATGTGTGTTTGCATGGTGAGATGTTGGTTGTGTATGTGTGCTTGCATGGGTGAGATTGGTTTGTGTATTTGTTTTCATGGGTGAATGTGGTTTGTGTGTGTTTGCATGGGTGAGATGTTGGTTTGTGTATGTGTGCTTGCATGGGTGAGATGTTGGTTTGTGTGTGTGTGTTTGCATGGGTGAGATGTTGGTTTGTGTGTGTGTTGCATGGGTGAGATGTTGGGTTGTGTATGTGTGCTTGCATGGGTGAGATGTTGTTTGTGTGTGTGTTGCATGGTGAGATGTTGGGTTGTGTATGTGTGTTTGCTTGGGTGAGATGTTGTATTGTGTGTTGTGTTGATGGTGAGATGTTGGTTGTGTGTGGTGTTTGCATGGGTGAGATGTTGGTATGTGTTTGTGCTTGCATGGGTCGATTTGGTTTGTGTGTGTGTTTGCATGGGTGAGATGTTGTTGTTGGTTTTTGGTGGTGAGATGTTGTTTGTGTGTGTTTGCGTGGTGAGATGTTGGTTTTTGTCGATGAGGTGGACGGAGGGAAATTGTGGAAGGGGGGTGGAGGAAGCTGTTTGTGGTTAGTGTGTTTGTTAGAGTGAGGGAGTGTTTATATGAAGAGAGAGTAGATGAGATGGGGAAGAAGGGGTCGGATTTGATGGGTGAGTGGATGGGGGAAGTTGCGGCTGAGCTTTGACTATTAATGATAGTAACAAAACCTTAATCCTCTTCCTCCCACTTTATCTGTACACAGGCAGCCTTCGCATCTCCTCAGTGGCTCTCAGGGACGGCGGGGCCTACTTGTGCGAGACGCCCAACGGCCAGAAGCGTCAGGTGCTGCTGGAGGTCCAGATGGCCCCCCAGGTGACCCGCAGTCCCCGGGACGGGGTGGTCACTGCCCGCCCCGGGGAGGACGTCAAGCTCACCTGCAGGGGTGGGGCCTTCCCTGCCCCTTCCCTCACCTGGTTCCACAACGGGGTCAAATGTTCCACCTCAGGGAAGAGCGGAGGTGAAGTTTTCTTTGGCTTGGCTTTTGTTTGTTTGTTTGTTTGTTAGTTTTTAAGACCATAGTTACATACAGGTAGATGGGACACTTTTTTTTCTTCTTTTTTGTTTGTGTTTTGTTGTTGTTGTTTTTTAGTGCTGTACGTGTCCTTCTTTATTGGTCTTTTTTCACATTATGTACAATATTTGCTGTATTGTTTACATGCTTGTCTGTCAATGGACAGATCAAATTTTGTCATTAATCTTTTGAAGTATGTCTTGGTGCCTTGGTTTTCCTGTGGCCTGGTGTATATACATAAGTGTCTATTGGTTGTTATATGGTGATACCGTTGTATATACATAAGTGTCTATTGGTTGTTATATGGTGATACTGTTGTATATACATAAGTGTCTATTGGTGGTTATATGGTGATACTGGTGTATATACATAAGTGTCTATTGGTTGTTATATGGTGATACTGTTGTATATACATAAGTGTCTATTGGTTGTTATATGGTGATACTGGTGTATATACATAAGTGTCTATTGGTTGTTATATGTTGATACTGTTGTATATACATAAGTGTCTATTGGTTGTTTTATGGTGATACTGTTGTATATACATAAGTGTCTATTGGTTGTTATATGGTGATACTGTTGTATATACATGTCTATTGGTTGTTATATGGTGATACTGTTGTATATACATAAGTGTCTATTGGTTGTTATATGGTGATACTGGTGTATATACATAAGTGTCTATTGGTTGTTATATGTTGATACTGTTGTATATACATAAGTGTCTATTGGTTGTTACATGGTGATACTGGTGTATATACATAAGTGTCTATTGGTTGTTATATGTTGATACTGGTGTATATACATAAGTGTCTATTGGTTGTTATATGGTGATACTGTTGTATATACATAAGTGTCTATTGGTTGTTATATGGTGATACTGGTGTATATACATAAGTGTCTGTTGGTTGTTATATGGTGATACTGGTGTATATACATAATTGTCTATTGGTTGTTATATGGTGATACTGTTGTATATACATAAGTGTCTATTGGTTGTTATATGTTGATACTGGTGTATATACATAAGTGTCTATTGGTTGTTATATGGTGATACTGTTGTATATACATAAGTGTCTATTGGTTGTTATATGTTGATACTGGTGTATATACATAAGTGTCTATTGGTTGTTATATGGTGATACTGTTGTATATACATAAGTGTCTATTGGTTGTTATATGTTGATACTGGTGTATATACATAAGTGTCTATTGGTTGTTATATGTTGATACTGGTGTATATACATAAGTGTCTATTGGTTGTTATATGTTGATACAAACACATAAACACACGCTTGGTTCAGTAACGTTTTTTAAAGTGCCAAATATGTACGTATTCTAGTGTTTGTTTTGTTTAAATATGGACAATTTTGGCTTGTAAATAATTAAAGTTTTACAGTTGTAGAACCATGTCTGTTTTTTCGATGGGACCTGTTGTGTGTATTGCTTTTTTCGAGGACATATTGATAAAATTATACCACACGCCAACATTCGTGATAATACACAATTATACATTTAAGTTTACTTTTCTAGCTCTCTCTCTATATATATATTTACACCTCTCTCTGTCTGTCTCTCTCTCTGTCTGTCTCTGTCTGTCTGTCTGTCTGTCTGTCTCTCTCTCTCTCTCTCTCTTTCTCTCTCTCTCTCTCTCATTTCTTTTCTACTCTACTCCAAGCTTCTCAGCTTTGCTTCCTGCTGAAATGATTACCTATGAAATATCGAGAGGAGTAATTAATTGATATTGAGTTACGCACATTTTTGCTGGAATGATGAAATGGTTAACAGAGTTTACATTATCAGCGGGAACCATCTTCCTTTGGCATCCTGAGGGTGCTTCTGGTGCATTGGCTTCAACCCTTAAATCAAATCTGTTTCAGTTTTGTCAGAGATACATTTCTAAATATTAGCTTATTCATCATCATCATCAGGTGCCTTGCCTCTTGGCGTTGGCGATCATGGTCTTCCATCTGTTTCTATCTCTTGTTGCCTCAAGTACCTCTTCCACTCTCCTTGTCTTCAGCCACTCTGCAAGTCCGTCCAACTTCTTCTCCTTGGGTCTACCTGGTGCTCTCTTTCCCTCCAGCTTTCCCGTTGTGACCAGGTGCTCCAAATCCCCTTTCCTCATAAAATGGCCTATAAATGTTGCCTGTCTTTTCCTTATCTTCCTTATGAATGATCTTCTTGTGTCTGTCTCCATCAAGACTGTCTCATTTGTTTTCTTTGCTGTCCATGGAACTCTCAACATTCTTCTTAGAAACCACATCTCAGCTGCCTCAATCTTGTTCTGGCTTGCTTGTTGACTGTCCACGCCTCACAACCGTATAACAGTATTGGTTCTATATAACATTCAAGAACTCTGTTCCTGATGTTAATTGATAGGCATTTGTTGGTAAGAGTGCTTTTCATCTTAATAGACAAAAACAAATTTCAGTATAACCTGTTCTATCTCGGTAGTACGAACTGTTTTTGTTGTTGATAAGTTCCATTATATTTGAGAGTATGTTTGTCAGATATGTGCAATGTAGTATCTTTCATTATTGTTATTTTAGTCTTATCTCGGATGTTATTAAGGCTTGCCTAGGCTGAGTTGGATTGGGTGGGGTGGGTTGGGGCTTTTTCCTTCTACAGTGTGTGTGTGTGTGTGTGTGTGTGTGTGTGTGTGTGTGTGTGTGTGTGTGTGTGTGTGTGTGTGTGTGTGTGTGGTGGTTCGTGGTGTGTGTGTGTGTGTGTCTGTGTGTGTATCTGTGTGTGTGACGCGTTAGATGCATGTTATAATTGTTTTATTTTTATGCCTATATGTTTTGTTTATCTTTTGGCTCTATGTGTTTATGTATTTGCTTTTTGTGTGTACGTATTGTGCGCAGGCCTCAATAGCTCACTTGGTTGAGCGTCGGATTCACATGATAATGATTGTGGGTTCGAATCACGGGGTGCGCTACATTAAAACTGGCCTTCTCACTGCCCCATCTTATTAAAATCATTGTTGTTCTGGTGGTGTCAGTATAGGATTTCAGATAAGTCCCCCTTCCCCCACTTCCCTGGGATGGTTTTCCCCGTCGGACATGTCACCTGAGGTGGGTGTCGACGTAAAAACTGAACCAAATCAATCGAGTACGTATTATGACTGTATGAGCGTTTAGAGTTACGGAATAGTATTAGTAGTAGTAGTAATACTAGTAGTAGTAGTAGTAATAGTATGAGATATACCCTTTCATTTAATCATTGTATCTGTTTTTGTTGATGTTGTGGAATGTTGTTGTTGATGATGATGATGTTGTTATTTTGTTATTGCTAGTAGTAGTAATGGTGGTGGTGGTAGTAGTAGTAGTAGTAGTAACAGAGTCATTATTGTTGTTGTTGTTGTTATGATCACTATCATCATCACTATCATCATCACATCATCATCATTGTTATTGTTATTAGTAGCATTAGTATTCTTCTTCTTGTTGTAATAATGATAATGATGATAATAATAATGATATGGTATAATTATGGTATTATCATTATTATTGTTGTTGTTGTTATTGTTGGTGGTGGTGGTGATGAGGGTATTATTATTATTGTTATCATCATCATCATCATCATTCATTATTATTGTTGTTATTATTATTATTATTGTTGTTGTTGTCGTCGTCATTATCATTAATATTATTATTTTCTCAGGAGAGGTGCACACCTTACACCTACAGCGGGTGCAGAAGGAGGACCAGGGACTGTATGTGTGTGAGCTGTCAAACCCCCTGGGTCAAGCCAGCGCTGTTATCAGCCTGTCCGTCCAGCAGACCCCTCACCCGGAGGAGGACAGGGATACAGACGGCGAGGAGGAGATGGAGGAGGGTCTGTCTGGTGCCCGTCAAGGTGTGTTGAGGGGGTTGGATGTGTGTGTTGGGAGAGGACAGGGCTGGTGAGGGAGGTTGGAGGGTGATTGGGGGCGGTGGCAGCGCATATGTGTGTGAATGTGTGTGTGCGTGCGTGTGTGTGTGTCCGTTTCAGTTGTCAGTGATGTGTGTGTATGTGTGTGCGCGCGCGCCACGTGCGC
Source organism: Monoplex corrugatus (assembly GCA_030674185.1). Lineage (NCBI taxonomy): Eukaryota > Metazoa > Mollusca > Gastropoda > Littorinimorpha > Ranellidae > Monoplex > Monoplex corrugatus. Next base: position 12,656,925 of record JAPXFY010000034.1, read on the forward strand.
GATCAGTAGTGAGTTTCTGTCTGTCTGTCTGTCTATGTCTCTGTCTGTCTTCTCTCTCTCCTCTCTCTCTCTCTCTCTCTCTCTCTCTCTCTCTCTTCTCTCCTCTCTTCTCTCTCTCTCTCTCTCTCTCTCTGTATTTATCAATCTGTCAGTCTGGCTGTTTCTTTAGAGAGCACACACTTTCCTCGTTTCTGTCTCTTCCAGCCCATGCCCAGGCCCTTTCCCCTGGCTTTCTCTTTCTTGTTCTTGCTCTGAACGCAATATCTGATTTCCCTTAAAAGTGAAAATAGAAGAAAACATGTTTGTGTCACTAATCATTTATGATTTTGATCTAACAGATACGCAGTTTCTTATTTCCCTCAACGGAAGTAAAAATAAAAAGATGAAATAAAATCTAATCGGTATCGCCAGCAACAGATAAAGTGTATTCAACTCTTCAGTGGATATACAGTTCCGTATTTCCTTTGAAAGAAACGGAAATGAAAAGTACTGAAATAAGAACTGTTAGGTATCACTACCGAACTATCCAATAAATAAAGTGTGTTTATTCAACTGTTGTGATCCAGTGGACAGACAGGTTCTTGTTTCCTTGAAAAGGAATAGAAATAAAAAAGCAATATGAAACAAAATGTATTTTGTATCAACACAGAACAGCCCACAGGTAAAGTGTATGTTCAACACTAAGGATGTAATGGATACATAATGTCTGATGTCTCTGAATAAAGCCCAAAACTATCTACAAAAAACCCCCACAATATTTGATTTCCCTTAATAAATAACCAGAACAATGTACAGATACAAGCAGTTGGCTACCACAACACAATTGGCCAACAAATACAAGTATGGATTGACCTCTACTCATAACAGCGGGCCTCAGTAGCTCAGTACATCGTGCATCAGACTCACATGTGGGTTCGAACCAGCAGGTACACTACATAAAAGCTGGCCTTCTTGCTGCCCATCTTACAATGATTGTTGTTCTCATGATGTCGTTATAGCAGTAGATAAGTCCCTCTTCCATCACTTCCTTGGGATGGTTATTCCCGTCGGCCATGTCACCTGAGGTGGGTGCTGACGTCAAACGGAACCAGTTAGTCTGTCAATGTTCATGACTGACGTCCTTATGGACATTTCTTTTAATCATTTCTTTCATAATGACATCACCGGCAAAGTCTTCGGGTAGGGGGTGGGGATGAGAAGAAGTTATAAAAATTGTAAAGCCGCAGACAGAACCTTTTACACTTTTTTTTTTCTAAATCTACAGACATTCCGTCAGAAGATTCAGCTGTGAACGGAAGGTCCACAGGGGCAGCAACTCCTACGAACAATGACGACAACGTGGACAAAGGGCGCAACTTTCGCCTGGAAGTGGCCAACAATAACAAGAATCGACACGGCCGTAAAAAGAAGAAACATGGGGGCAAGAAGAAAAACAGGCGAAGAAAGAACAGAAAGAAGGGACGAACACGAAAAGGTACCCAGGCCAGTTCAACATTTAGTAGTCGTCAGTAGTAGTGACCTGTATCAGTTCAGCATTTAGTAGTAGCAGTAGTAGTCATCAGTAGTAGTAGTGACCTGTATTAGTTCAACATTTAATAGTAGCAGTAGTAGTCATCAGTAGTAGTGACCTGTATTAGTTCAACATTTAGTAGTAGCAGTAGTAGTCATCAGTAGTAGTGACCTGTATTAGTTCAACATTTAGTAGTAACAGTAGTAGTCATCAGTAGTAGTGACCTGTATTAGTTCAACATTTAGTAGTAGCAGTAGTAGTCATCAGTAGTAGTGACCTGTATTAGTTCAGCATTTAGTAGTAGCAGTAGTAGTCATCAGTAGTAGTGACCTGTATCAGTTCAACATTTAGTAGTAGCAGTAGTAGTCATCAGTAGTAGTGACCTGTATCAGTTCAACATTTAGTAGTAGCAGTAGTAGTCATCAGTAGTAGTGACCTGTATCAGTTCAACATTTAGTAGTAGCAGTAGTAGTCATCAGTAGTAGTGACCTGTATTAGTTCAACATTTAGTAGTAGCAGTAGTAGTCATCAGTAGTAGTGACCTGTATCAGTTCAGCATTTAGTAGTAGCAGTAGTAGTCATCAGTAGTAGTAACGTGTATCAGTTTACCAGTAAATAGTAGCAGTAGTAGTCGTCAGTAGTAGTAGTGACCTGTATTAGTTCAACATTTAGTAGTAGCAGTAGTAGTCATCAGTAGTAGTGACCTGTATCAGTTTACCAGTAAGTAGTAGCAGTAGTAGTCGTCAGTAGTAGTAACATGTATCAGTTTACCAATAAGTAGTAGCAGTAGTAGTCATCAGTAGTAGTAGTGACCTGTGTCAGTTTACCAGTAAGTAGTAGCAGTAGTAGTCATCAGTAGTAGTAACATGTATCAGTTCACCATTTAGTAGTAGCAGTAGTTGTCATCAGTAGTAGTAACATGTATCAGTTTACCAGTAAGTAGTAGCAGTAGTAGTCGTCAATAGTAGTAACATGTATCAGTTTACCAGTAAGTAGTAGCAGTAGTTGTCATCAGTAGTAGTAACCTGTATCAGTTTACCAGTAAGTAGTAGCAGTAGTAGTCGTCAGTACTAGTAACATGTATCAGTTTACCAGTAAGTAGTAGCAGTACTTGTCATCAGTAGTAGTAACATGTATCAGTTTACCAGTAAGTAGTAGCAGTAGTAGTCGTCAGTAGTAGTAACATGTATCAGTTTACCAGTAAGTAGTAGCAGTAGTTGTCATCAGTAGTAGTAACGTGTATCAGTTTACCAGTAAGTAGTAGCAGTAGTAGTCGTCAGTAGTAGTAACATGTATCAGTTTACCAGTAAGTAGTAGCAGTAGTAGTCGTCAGTAGTAGTAACATGTATCAGTTTACCAGTAAGTAGTAGCAGTAGTAGTCGTCAGTAGTAGTAACATGTATCAGTTTACCAGTAAGTAGTAGCAGTAGTTGTCATCAGTAGTAGTAACATGTATCAGTTTACCAGTAAGTAGTAGCAGTAGTTGTCATCAGTAGTAGTAACCTGTATCAGTTTACCAGAAAGTAGTAGCAGTAGTTGTCATCAGTAGTAGTAACATGTATTAGTTCACCATTTAGTAGTAGCAGTAGTTGTCATCAGTAGTAGTAACATGTATCAGTTTACCAGTAAGTATTAGCAGTAGTAGTCGTCAGTAGCAGTAATGTGTATCAGTTTACCAGTAAGTAGTAGCAGTAGTAGTCGTCAGTAGTAGTAACCTGTATCAGTTTACCAGTAAGTAGTAGCAGTAGTTGTCATCAGTAGTAGTAACATGTATCAGTTTACCAGTAAGTAGTAGCAGTAGTATCATCAGTAGTAGTAACCTGTATCAGTTTACCAGTAAGTAGTAGCAGTAGTAGTCATCAATAGTAGTAACCTGTATTAGTTCAACATTTAGTAGTAGCAGTAGTAGTCATCAGTAGTAGTAACCTGTATTAGTTCAACATTTAGTAGTAGCAGTAGTAGTCATCAGTAGTAGTAACATGTATCAGTTTACCAGTAAGTAGTAGTCATCAGTAGTAGTACTAACCTGTATTAGTTCAACATTTAGTAGTAGCAGTAGTAGTCGTCAGTAGTAGTAACGTGTATCAGTTTACCAGTAAGTAGTAGCAGTAGTAGTCGTCAGTAGCAGTAACCTGTATCAGTTTACCAGTAAGTAGTAGCAGTAGTAGTCGTCAGTAGTAGTAACGTGTATCAGTTTACCAGTAAGTAGTAGCAGTAGTAGTCGTCAGTAGCAGTAACCTGTATCAGTTTACCAGTAAATAGTAGCAGTAGTAGTCATCAGTAGTAGTAACGTGTATCAGTTTACCAGAAAATAGTAGCAGTAGTAGTCATCAGTAGCAGTAACCTGTATCAGTTTACCAGTAAATAGTAGCAGTAGTAGTCATCAGTAGCAGTAACGTGTATCAGTTTACCAGTAAGTAGTAGCAGTAGTAGTCGTCAGTAGTAGTAACATGTATCAGTTTACCAGTAAGTAGAAGCAGTAGTAGTCGTCAGTAGCAGTAACGTGTATCAGTTTACCAGTAAGTATTAGCAGTAGTAGTCGTCAGTAGCAGTAACGTGTATCAGTTTACCAGTAAGAATTAGCAGTAGTAGTCGTCAGTAGCAGTAACGTGTATCAGTTTACCAGTAAGTAGTAGCAGTAGTAGTCGTCAGTAGCAGTAACGTGTATCAGTTTACCAGTAAGTATTAGCAGTAGTAGTCATCAGTAGTAGTAACGTGTATCAGTTTACCAGTAAGTAGTAGTAGTAGTAGTCGTCAGTAGTAATAACGTGTATCAGTTCACCATAAAGTAGTAGCAGTAGTAGTCGTCAGTAGTAGTAACCTGTATCAGTTTACCAGTAAGTAGTAGCACTAGTAGTCGTCAGTAGTAGTAACCTGTATCAGTTTACCAGTAAGTAGTGGCAGTAGTAGTTGTCATAGTAGTAGTAACATGTATCAGTTTACCAGTAAGTAGTCAGTAGTAGTCGTCAGTAGCAGTAACGTGTATCAGTTTACCAGTAAGTATTAGCAGTAGTAGTCGTCAGTAGCAGTAACGTGTATCAGTTTACCAGTAAGTATTAGCAGTAGTAGTCGTCAGTAGCAGTAACGTGTATCAGTTTACCAGTAAGTAGTAGCAGTAGTAGTCGTCAGTAGCAGTAACCTGTATCAGTTTACCAGTAAGTATTAGCAGTAGTAGTCGTCAGTAGCAGTAACGTGTATCAGTTTACCATAAGTAGTAGAGTAGTAGTCGTCAGTAGCATCTGTATCAGTTCACCATAAAGTAGCAGTAGTAGTCATCAGTAGTAGTAACCTGTATCAGTTTACCAGTAAGTAGTAGCACTAGTAGTCGTCAGTAGTAGTAACCTGTATCAGTTTACCAGTAAGTAGTGGCAGTAGTAGTTGTCAGTAGTAGTAACATGTATCAGTTTACCAGTAAGTAGTAGCTAGTAGTTGTCAGTAGTAGTAACGTGTATCAGTTTACAGTAAGTAGTGCAGTAGTAGTTGTCAGTAGTAGTAAATGTATCAGTTTACATAAGTAGTAGCAGTAGTAGTTGTCAGTAGCAGTAACGTGTATCAGTTTACTAGTAAAGTAGCAGTTGTCAGTACAGTAACGTGTAGCAGTTTACCATAGTAGTCGTCAGTAGTAGTAACCTGTATCAGTTTACCATTTAGTAGTAGCAATAGTAGTCATCAGTAGTAGTAACGTGTATCAGTTTACCAGTAAGTAGTAGCAGTAGTAGTCGTCAGTAGTAGTAACATGTATCAGTTTACCAGTAAGTAGTAGCAGTAGTAGTCATCAATAGTAGTAGTGACCTATATTAGTTCAACATTTAATAGTAGCAGTAGTAGTCATCAGTAGTAGTGACCTGTATTAGTTCAACATTTAGTAGTAGCAGTAGTAGTCATCAGTAGTAGTGACCTGTATCAGTTCAACATTTAGTAGTAGCAGTAGTAGTCATCAGTAGTAGTGACCTGTATCAGTTCAACATTTAGTAGTAGCAGTAGTAGTCATCAGTAGTAGTGACCTGTATCAGTTCAACATTTAGTAGTAGCAGTAGTAGTCGTCAGTAGTAGTAACGTGTATCAGTTCACTATTTAGTAGTAGCAATAGTAGTCGTCAGTAGTAGTAACATGTATCAGTTTACCAGTAAGTAGTAGCAGTAGTAGTCGTCAGTAGTAGTAACGTGTATCAGTTCAACATTTAGTAGTAGCAGTAATAGTCATCAGTAGTAGTAACGTGTATCAGTTCAACATTTAGTAGTAGCAGTAATAGTCATCAGTAGTAGTAACGTGTATCAGTTCAACATTTAGTAGTAGCAGTAGTAGTCATCAGTAGTAGTAACCTGTGTCAGTTCACCATAAAGTAGTAGCAGTTGTAGTCGTCAGTAGTAGTAGTAACTGTATCGTCAGTAGTAAGTAACCTGTATCAGTTTACCAGTAAGTAGTAGCAGTAGTAGTCATCAGTAGTAGTAACCTGTTCAGTTACCATAAAGTAGTAGCAGTAGTAGTCGTCAGTAGCAGTAACGTGTATCAGTTTACCAGTAAGTAGTAGCAGTAGTAGTCATCAGTAGTAGTAACCTGTATCAGTTTACCAGTAAGTAGTAGCAGTAGTCGTCGTCAGTAGTAGTAACATGTATAAGTTTACCAGTAAGTAGTAGCAGTAGTAGTTGTCAGTAGCAGTAACGTGTATCAGTTTACCAGTAAGTAGTAGCAGTAGTAGTCGTCAGTAGTAGTAACCTGTATTAGTTTACCAGTAAGTAGTAGCAGTAGTAGTCATCAGTAGTAGTAACCTGTATCAGTTTACCAGTAAGTAGTAGCAGTAGTAGTCATCAGTAGCAGTAACGTGTATCAGTTTACCAGTAAGTTAGTAGCAGTAGTAGTCATCAGTAGTAGTAGTAACATTGTATCAGTTCAACATTTAGTAGTAGCAGTAGTAGTCGTCAGTAGTAGTAACTGTATCAGTTTACCAGTAATATAGTAGCAGTAGTAGTCGTCAGTAGTAGTAACCTGTATCAGTTTACCAGTAAGTAGTTGCAGTAGTAGTCGTCAGTAGTAGTAACATGTATCAGTTTACCAGTAAGTAGTAGCAGTAATAGTTGTCAGTAGTAGTAACCTGTATCAGTTTACCAGTAAATAGTAGCAGTAGTAGTCATCAGTAGTAGTAACATGTATCAGTTTACCAGTAAGTAGTAGCAGTAGTAGTCATCAGTAGTAGTAACCTGTATCAGTTTACCAGTAAGTAGTAGCAGTAGTAGTCATCAGTAGTAGTAACATGTATCAGTTTACCAGTAAGTAGTAGCAGTAGTAGTCATCAGTAGTAGTAACCTGTATCAGTTTACCAGTAAGTAGTAGCAGTAGTAGTCGTCAGTAGTAGTAACGTGTATCAGTTCACCATTTAGTAGTAGCAGTAGTAGTCGTCAGTAGTAGTAACATGTATCAGTTTACCAGTAAGTAGTAGCAGTAGTAGTCGTCAGTAGTAGTAACATGTATCAGTTTACCAGTAAGTAGTAGCAGTAGCAGTTGTCAGTAGCAGTAACATGTATCAGTTTACGAGTAAGTAGTAGCAGTAGTAGTTGTCAGTAGCAGTAACGTGTATCAGTTTACGAGTAAGTAGTAGCAGCAAAGAAGCTGGTCTGTCTCTCAGCGTTTTTAGTTGCAGTAGTAGTATTTAGTTGTCATAGAAAGAGTGGTGATGTCTGTAGTACTTGTAATAGAAATAGTAGTGTGATTGAAGTGGCCATGGTAGTAGTAATAATAGTAGTGATAGTTTTTGTAGTAGTAGACAAAAAGAAAGAAGAGAATAACAGAGGTGTACAAGGTTAGTGGCAGTGAAATGGTGTTTGTTAAGGAGTTAGTAGTAGTAGTGGTGATTGTTAAGAAGTTAGTAGTGACAGATGTAGTTGTGGTACTTAGTATAATAGTGGTGGCGATAGTAGTTATTAGGGGTTGATACAAAAAATCATTTTTTGTGTGTGAAATCTTTAGAGACGTTATCTTTTCATATGGTTTCCACATTTTTATCTGATGTTCAATTATGTTCCAAAACATTCATGATCAGAAAAGATTGGGCTTTCAAAAATGCACATTATCTGTAAACACATAAAAGATGTAAACAGGAACCAGAAAAGATCACAAACAAACAAACACAGATACAGAAATACGCAGAAAACGAGAAAACTGAGTCCGAACAGTGCGTACAATATCAATACAAACACATCTTCTATCTAATCCAAGTTCTATCTGGTGTTTGTTTGTTTGTGATCTTACGCTTGACAAAAGCCAGTTGTCCGAAAATTTGCGCCTGTCTTGTCTTGTGGTATTAAATACTCGTTCTTATTCTTCTTTCGTGTTTTTTTTCTGGTTCCTGTTTGCTTGAACGCGGGCAGTCACACTTGTTTTGGATTACATAAAAGATGTGTTTGTATTGATTTTGTTATCAAAGTTCCGACTCAGTTTTCTCGTTTTCTGCGTATTTCTTTCTGTGTTGGTATTTATTGATATTTACTGTTAAAAGCAGTTTACAAAGAAGTTGAGGATTTTGTTTTCAGTGTTCCGATTTTCACGATGTTTGTATAAAGGTTCTTTTGCCTACACTGTGCAGGCAGTATGTTGCTGCATAGTTTGCATACTCCGTCTTTGCTGGGAGTGGGAGTGCATGCTGGGCATTTTCAGTGTTTCCGTAAGTCTCCGGACTCTGACATGTCGTGACTGACGTGAGTGATGTTCCGCTATGTTAGTGTTTGATGTTTTGTGTGTGTATATACACACAGAGGTTCAGGCACTTGACAGGTGTACACACATGTTGATCTAGAAGATGGGGGAAAATCTGCGCCCTCTACCTAGTTGGCAGTAGGTACTAGGCAGGATCGAACCCTGGACCACCTGACTGGAAGTCCATTTTCTCATTCACTAGACTTTAGCGGCCGTTGGTGTGTTTCTGTTTGCTGATAAGTTTTGTCTTCTCTTTGACCATAGCGAAGCTGGTCCCTCCGCTGGCCCCGACAATCTCACGACTGTCGGACACTTCAGTCCTGGTGCAGTGGACAGTGCCGGAGAACGACGGTCTGCCCATCTCCCTGTTCCGTGTGCAGTACAAGGAGGTGCAGCCCAACAACGGCCAGTGGCAGACGGTGGAGGACGACATCGGTGCCAAGTCACGGCGTTACAAAGTGACACGCTTAAAAGCAGGTCAGTAGCTGTTAGTAATGGTTTTTAGAGTTTGGAGTTTGTTTGCGAAGGATTCAGCGCACTCAGATAATTCCATATGCACTCCACCCATATGCACTCCTCCCATATGCATTCCACCCATATGCCTTCCAGCACTCCACCCATATGCCTTCCAGCACTCCACCCATATGCACTCCAGCACTCAGCCCATATACACTCCACCCATGTACACTCCACCCATATATACTCCACCCATGTGCACTCCACCCACATGCACTCCACCCATGTGCACTCCACCCATATATACTCCACCCATATGCACTCCAGCATTCCACCCATATGCACTCCACCCATATGCACTCCACCCATGTGCACTCCACCCACATGCACTCCATGTGCACTCCACCCATGTGTATTCCATCCATGTGCACTCCACCCATGTGCAATCCACCCATGTGTACTCCACCCATGTGTACTCCACCCATGTGCATCCACCCATATGCACTCCACCCATGTGCATTCCACCCATGTGCACTCCACCCATGTGCACTCCACCCATATGCATTCCACCCTATGTGCACTCCACCCATGTGCACTCCACCCATGTGCATTCAACCCATATACACTCCACCATGTGCACTCCACCCATGTGCACTCCACTCATGTGCATTCCAAACCCATGTGCATTCCACTCATGTGCACTCACCCATGTGCACTCCACCATATGCACTCCACCCATGTGCATTCCACCCATATGCATTCCACCCATGTGCACTCCACCTATATGCACTCCACCCATGTGCACTCCACCCATGTGCACTCCACCCATTGACTCCACCCATGTGTACTCCACCCATATGCACTCCACCCATGTGTATTCCACCATATGCACTCCACCCATGTGCACTCCAGCCATATGCACTCCACCCATGTGATTCCACCCATATCCACTCCACCCATGATGCACTCCACCATATGCACTCCACCCATTGCACTCCACACATATGCACTCCATCCATGTGCACTCCACTCATGTGCACTCCATCCATTGCACTCATCATGTGCACTCCATCCATGTGCACTCCATCCATGTGCACTCCATCCATGTGCACTCCATCCATGTGCACTCCACCCATGATGCACTCCACCCATATGTCACTCCACCCATATGCACTCCACCCATGTGCACTCCACCATACACTCCACCCATTGTACACTCCACCCATGTACACTCCACCCATGTACACTCCACCCATATGCATTCCACCCATATGCACTCCACCCATATGCATTCCAGCGATCCACCCATATGCACTCCACCCATATGCACTCCAGCACTCCACCCATGTGCACTCCACCCATGTACACTCCACCCATATGCACTCCACACCCATGTGCACTCCACCTGTATGCATTCCACCCATATGCATTCCACCCATATGCCTTCCAGCACTCCACCCATATGCACTCCAGCACTCAGCCCATATACACTCCACCCATGTACACTCCACCCATATATACTCCACCCATGTGCACTCCACCCACATGCATTCCACCCATGTGCACTCCACCCATATATACTCCACCCATATGCACTCCAGCATTCCACCCATATGCACTCCACCCATATGCACTCCACCCATGTGCACTCCACCCACGTGCACTCCATGTGCACTCCACCCATGTGTATTCCATCCATGTGCACTCCACCCATGTGCAATCCACCCATGTGTACTCCACCCATGTGTACTCCACCCATGTGCACTCCACCCATATGCATTCCACCCATATGCACTCCACCCATATGCACTCCACCCATATGCATTCCACCCATGTGCACTCCACCCATGTGCACTCCACCCATGTGCATTCAACCCATATACACTCCACCCATGTGCACTCCACCCATGTGCACTCCACCCATGTGCACTCCACTCATGTGCATTCCACCCATGTGCATTCCACCCATGTGCACTCAACCCATGTGCACTCCACTCATGTGCACTCCACCATGTGCACTCCACCCATGTGCATTCCACCCATGTGCACTCCACCTATATGCACCTCCACCCATGTGCACTCCACCCATGTGCACTCCACCCATGTGCACTCCACTCATGTGTACTCCACCCATGTGTACTCCACCCATATGCACTCCACCCATATGCACTCCACCCATGTGCACTCCAGCCATATGCACTCCACCCATGTGTATTCCACCCATATCCACTCCACCCATGTGCACTCCACCCATATGCACTCCACCCATATGCACTCCACACATATGCACTCCACCCATGTGCACTCCACCCATGTGCACTCCATCCATATGCACTCAAGTCATGTGCACTCCATCCATGTGCACTCCATCCATGTGCACTCCATCCATGTGCTCTCCATCCATATGCACTCCACCCATATGCACTCCACCCATGTGCACTCCATCCATATGCACTCCATCCATATGCACTCCATCCATGTGCACTCATCCATGCCTCCACCCATATGCACTCCAACCTTTATGTTACGGGTTATGATTGAACTCGAGACAGCCAATCTTAAATCCCAGCCCTGTCACCTGAACCAGACAACCCACGTGTGCAACATCGTTTTTCTTTTTTAAAGGATCATGGCACAAGGGCAGTTTAATTTGTGTTCATCTCGTTTTCTTCCTGTTCTGTTTTCTGCTCCACCTTAATGGCCACAGAAGTTGGAACAATTTTACACTGCTATGATGGTGACGACGAAGGGGATGATAATAATGATGCTATGGAGTTCCATCTAGGATTGAGATTTTTGCTTGACAGGGCTGTATTCTACACTTGCTATCGTAATATATCCTGACGTCATAGCCAGGCCAGAGAGATACTGACACTTGCGGTGGTGGTCAGGAGATTTGAACATCACCCTCAGTGACGCATCCTTGAAATGATGAGACTCAACTGTGTGGTCCCAGTCTTGACTATTAGTCCTTAACATACTCAGCTATGAGTAGGAGCCATTTCAGAACCAAACACATACACAAGCACGCACACACAACACACACACACACACACACCACACACACACACACACACACACACACACACTCGCACAAGCGCACATACACACATGCACACACACGCACATGCCAACACACACACACACACAAGCACAAGCACACACACACACACACACACACACCACACACACACACACACACACACACACACACACACACACACACACACACACACACACACACACACACACACACACACACACACACACACAAGCACACACACACACACACACAACAATTTTGACAGAATTTATGGGGATTCGAACCCACAACGTTCCAGCTGCACCATGATGACTAATGCAGAACGTCCTATGTTTATTAATCTCTGATGTTGCAGGGGGTACATACAAGTTCCGCATGGCCGCAGTGTATTCCAACAACGACAACCGCAACAGTCCCAACTCCCGACGTTTTCGCCTGACAGCTAACCCTTATCCAGAAACGAGGCCTCCAACAGTAAACCCCAGGGTTGTGGAAGCTAAGCCCATTATATACAAGAATATTTTGGCCATTGGCATCAAATGGCAGGTGAGTATTTTTCCCATCAACATTTTTATTCATTTTATACATATAAGTCATATACACATGTACAAACACAAACACATTGATAAACAAACTATATTTCAGTCAGTGGAGACAGTCATAAAATACATTGGAGACAGCCATTTCACTGCGGTTTTTTGTTTGTTTCTTTCTTTGTTTCTTTATTTTGTGTTGTTGTTTTTTTTCAAATTATTTATTTAAGGTATTATCAAACTGTAGCACGGCTGATAAATTTTGATAATTTACTTTTTTAAAACATGAAATATACCTTATTTTGTAACAGAAGTAGATCTTGAACTCAGTTTGATTTCACATGAAAACGTACAGAAACTATCATATGGATGTCTTGATAACTGAATAGAGCAGGTGAGTATTGTATTGTTTGCTTCTGCATCTCTTAGATGTAACCTCTGCCTATTTGTATATGATTCACTTGCCATACCTCTTCATTGACTTCTCTTCCATGGATGGCTTGCAGAGCATAGTGGCCCAGCAGTAATCCTACAGCTTTTGCAGTCTCCGGTGAATTGTTTGGTTGTTCAGAGGATATGACTCCACAGAGAAACTATTAACAGGCTTTGGCACACAACTGACAGAACTGGAGGAATCTGGTGAACAGTTCTTTAGTAGTGCTACGCTCCAATGACTCTTCAAGGCGTTAAGGGAGAACACGTCAGATCACTGTTACTCAAGGACAGTAGCATTAGGTCCCACTGAACCTGTTTTACAGCTAGTCCTTGCTACTCTACACTCACAGTATAAGCATAATCAAAAGAAGAAGAATGTCTCCCCATCTGTGTTTTACATGATTGGGTGACCCACGAGATGAGTGTATAATGAAAGCGTCGTTGCATAGTATCAGCATAATTGTTTCTTCCTCTTCTTTTGTTCACCGTCTACATGGCCAGACCACATGTGGGCCCCCCCCCCCCCAAAAAAAAAAAGAAAGAAAGAAAGAAAAAAGACCCAAGGGTGCTGGATGAGACCCAGAGCAACAATGTCTCATCTCTGGCCAAACAATCACCACCCAGGTCCCAGCGCTACATGGTAACCATGTCGCCAAACACAGGGGGACTGCCCCTATATTACGTGTTGCGGTTTTGTTTCTTCAGTTCCTGCTAGCTGCCATGGAGACAGGTGGTCACAGTTGTAGAGCATAATTATGTACTGGTGGTCACATGAGTTGTAGAGCATAATTATGTACTGGTGGTCACATGTAGAGCATAATTATGTAATGATGGTCATAGGAGTTGTAGAGCATAATTATGTAATGGTGGTCAAAGGAGTTGTAGAACATAATTATGTATTGGTGGTCACAGGAGTTGTAGGCATAATTATGTATTGGTGGTCACAGGAGTTGTAGAGCATAATTATGTATTGGCGGTCACAGGAGTTGTGGAGCATAATTATGTATTGGTGGTCACAGGAGTTGTAGAATATAATTATGTATTGGTGGTCACAGGAGGTGTAGAACATAATTATGTATTGGTGGTCACAGGAGTTGTAGAACATAATTATGTATTGGTGGTCACAGGAGTTGTAGAATGTAATTATGTATTCGTGGTCACAGGAGTTGCAGAGCATAATTATGTATTGGTGTTCACAGAAGTTGTAGACCATAAGTATGCAATGGTAGTCACAGGAGTTGTAGAGCATAATTATGTATTGGTGGTCACAGGAGTTGTAGAGTATAATAGTATAATTATGTACTGGTGGTCACAGGAGTTGTAGAGCATACTTATGTAATGGCGGTCACAGGAGTTGTAGAACATAATTATGTACTGGTGGTCACAGGAGTTGTAGAGCATAATTATGTAGTGGTGGTCACAGGAGTTATAGAGCATAATTATGTACTGGTGGTCACAGGAGTTGTAGAGCATAATTATGTACTGGTGGTCACAGAAGTTGTAGAGCATAATTATGTACTGGTGGTCGTAGAAGTTGTAGAGCATAATTATGTACTGGTGGTCACAGGAGTTGTAGGGCATAATTATGTTTGTTTCACGTGCAGTATCTCCCGACGGACGCGTCTTCCATCGACGGTTTCTACATCTTCTACAAGCCGTACGGGTCCAAGGAGGACTACAAGAAGGAGACACTGCGGGGCGCCAGCATCCGTAACCATCTTCTGACCAGCCTGGAGCCAGACACAGAGTACAGCATCAAGATGAAGTGCTTCAACTCTGTTGGCGCTTCCGACTTCAGCAACATGGTGGTGAAACGAACTCTGCGTAAGTTTGGTGTATTTCGTTCTTTCTTTTTTTTCCTTTGGTTTCTTTTTTCCCCCATTGACAACGCACAATGTCATTTCCAATATAACATCGAGCACATTTCAGTCCAGGGGAAGTATGAGTGTTTGTTCTTTGTCATTGAATCATTTGTTCGTGCTTTTTTGTTTGTTTGTTTGTTTGTTTTTTTGTATGCTAAGCTTGCGAAGATTTTTTTTTGTCTTGTGACGAACTTTGTGTTTGAAACATGTGTGTGTGTGTAGTAAGTTTTTCTGTAGAAACTTGTGTTTTGTGGTGAACTTTTCTTTATCTTTCTGTTTTATTTTGTTTTGTTAATGTTGTTGTTGCCCTTTGCCTGCACCAGTCCTTTGTCATTAAGCCCCCACACTGTTCATTTCATCTGACCCACACACCTCCATACCCACTGAAACGGAAGTTACCTTAAGAGCAGTCCATGTGGCCACAGACTGTGGGACATTGTTCACTGTATTATGATGGTGACAATGGACATGATAGTGATGGTGCTGTGGAGTTCCATGATACAGCTTGCGTCAACCAGGTCTGAGAGATACAGACACCAGTGGTGTTGGTCAGGAATTTTTGAGCAGCGCCCTCAGTGGTGCATCCGTAAAGTGCATGAGACTCGACTTTGTGGTTGCAGTCTTCCCAACAAAGGCCATAGCACGTTGAACTCTGTCCCCAAAACTATAATCTTCATCGTAAATGTTAAAAGAGGTGGCATTGATATCCTTTTGATGTGTACACAGCATTGGAGGGGCAGTCACCATCCAGTCTGCCACCTCCCCGGATACCTCCACAAGACACCGAGACGGAGGCGTCACCAGCCAGCCGTCGGGAGACCGGGGGTTTGGACCAGCCTGTGATCCTGGGCATCGTGCTGGGCATTATGCTCCTCTTGCTGGTCGTCTTCATCACCATGTGTTGGTGGAAACAGCGACAGCAGAAACGTCAAAGTGAGTCTGAAGGTCTTCTGGGCACATAATGCGTAAGCTTTGGGCAGGTTGGGGGGTGGAGAAAAATGACTGCAGGTTTGATGAAAAAGATGTGTACTGCAGTTACCTTGGGACTTGAGCGCTGTTCACAAGAACACAGACGCGGAGTTTCTTCCAGGATTCATCAAGTTTGGACAATTCCATATATACTCCACCCCAGTCTGCTAATAATTATCCAACAGATTCTTTGAAACTGCACTAAATTCTGCACGTTAGCAGGCGGGGAGTACATTGTTGGCAGAGGTGGGGGCGGGGGAAAACAGAAGCGATGAAACACGAAGCTGACACCTCCAGAATGATTGGAAGAGTTAAGGATGGCAGCAAACGGACCATTTGTGTTGCAGGCTGGTATTGAACTTGAAACTTACAGCAGATGCCTGAATGATGCCGCCAAACTTTGCTCCGTCATTTTGTTTTAAATCTGTTGATCGTTGTTGTTGGTGGTGGTCTTTTATGTATGTTTGACAAAGATCATTTGGCCATTGTTTTGGCTTTGTCATTGCAGAGACGTCATCTTGAGAAACTGAAACTGAATTGGTTCTGTCGTTTTTATCCTGAATCATGTGATTCTTTGTTGTCTTTTACAGGCACTTGACACTTGTCTTGTTTCCTCTTTCGCTTCCTGTCCATGTTACCAACTTCCCGCTGTATCAGCCAAGACAGTGAAGCAGACATAACCCTTCACTCCCCCACATTATCCACCAGCTTCCTGCTTTGTCAAGGATAATAGCAAAGCAGAAATTTAACCTTTCATCCCTACCCTGTCCATCAGCTTCACGTATAATTAGCCATGATAGCGAAGGAAAAACTGTTGACCTTTTCACTCACTTTTACCCTATCTGCCACTTCCTGCATCATCAGCCATAATACCAAAACAAAATCTTAACCCGTTCACTCTCCCCTATGAAGATGCTGGGGGCTCTTTCACTTTAAATAGCATACCCACCTTCAGGAAATTCTGTGCCGGGAAATTTTCTGTCATTCTCTTTGTTTCTGTTTGCTCCTTTACTTTCTGTCATGTCTTTCTATCATTTTCTGCCTTGACAGTTTTTCATCTGTATGTGTTCTGTAAAGCCGTATATACTTTCTCTAAGGATTGATTATTGGTTCTAATGAAGCATGATATGCAGAAGCAATTTTAGATGAATTAGGCCTGTTTCGTATATGTCTTTTTTGTGCTTATTTATATTGAAATTTGTATTCAAGTTTGTTGTTTTAGGCCTCCTGGTGATAAATTGGATGAAGTGTACTTAGTTTTCTTTTTTTGTTTTTTGTTTTCCAATGAGGTTATATTAAGGTTTTGAGTTTGTTATGCCCTGATATGGCCGTGTGCAGTCGGCTGGGCTTTAAACAAACATAACAGTAAAAATGACAGAAACAAAAGCCCTTTCGCGCCCTCGTCTGTCCATCATCTTCCTTCATTAACAACCATGATTGCAAAGCAGAAACATAAACCTTTCACTCGCTTACTCTGTTCATAGGTTGCCTGCATCATAAGCCATGACAACAAACTGAAAACTTAACCCCTTCTATCCTTCACCTTCCTGCAGGAAGCTGGTGGATGGAGTGATCAGTGGAAGGGTTGTTTTTGCTGTTGGTGGGATAAGACGATAATAATACACGTTCCTGTTCTCTGTTGATGACTTGAGGGGTATCTGCCAGAGGGACGTATCAAGTCTTATACATTCCTTTTGTCTGTTTGTCTCACACACTTTTCTACACCACCCTAATGATCACAGACGCTAGCACAGTTTTTACAGATCGATGATTATGACGACGAAGATGATAAATATGATGCTATGGAGTTCCATCCAGGATTGACACAGCTTGAAAGGAGTGTACTTTATGCTTATACCATAATCTGTCGTACTGGCAACAAGGCCTGCGAAATACGAACACCTGCGGTGTTGGTCAGAATATTTGAACAACATCCTCAAGTGGATGAGAATCAGCTGTGTGGTCCTAGTCTTCCAGTCTTCCATAGCACGCTCAACTCAGTGTAGGAGCCGGTTGGAGCCAAAAAATCCCAAAATGATTTTGAAAGGACTGATAGAGATTCAAACCCACAGCCTTCCAGTCAGTAGTCCATTGCGCCTACCACAGCGACTTGTCTGTATTCCTTTTATGATACACCATTCTGGCAGGTAAACCCTAGAATTGTATATCTGTTGGTGGTGTGTTTGAGCAGCAGCCAGCAAGTGACCACAGTTTATCCACAAGTCCCCTTGATTGAAATTATTTTCAGTGATTGCAATGAATCCACTGTTTTTAAAACAGGTCAAAACCTGGAGAGCTGCACCAAGTTCCAGGACCAGGCCCACCGGATCTACACAGATAACCTGCGGAAGAAGAAGCACCCCAACGGCGGTGGCCCCTACCCCCTCAACGGCCTGAATGGCCTGGCCCTGGCCAATGGCCACTGCCCTCCCCCCCACGACCTCGCCCGGGTGAACCTGGACCTTAACACCCTGGCCCCCTTGATCACCACATGCACCACCGTCCACACTCCCCCGTCCAGCATGACCTGTACTCCGGGAAACCCTATCATGTGAGTTGGGTTGGGTTGGGTCGGGTCAGTTCAGGATGGGTGGGTTGTTTGGCTGGTTGAGTTGTAAGTTGGTCGGCTGCTCGGTTGGTTGGTCAGTTAGTTTTTGATTGGTTGGTTGGTTGGTTGGTGAGTTCGTTGAGTATTGGTCGATTGGTTGGTCGGTCAATCAGTTGGTTGCTCAATTGGTGATTGGGTGCATAGGTCAGTCTTCCTGCCTCCACCATTCACATCCTACAGCGCATTCAAAACAATGCTGCACGCCTTGTACTCAAAAAGAAAAAAGCTGACCACATATCTCCTCTCCTGGCACAACTTCACTGGCTCCCTGTATCAAAGCGCATACAGTACAAACTAGACACCATGTGCTACAAAAGCCTCAATAACGCAGCCCCCGATTACCTGTCAAGCCTACTTGAGATCTATCTTCCCTCACGTACCCTCCGCTCTGCCTCCGATCCTCTGACTTTTCGCTTTCCACGCACTAAGCTCAATACCTATGGTCCACGAGCCTTCTCTGTTTCTGGTCCACTCTCCTGGAACAAACTTCCTCTCTCAGTCCGTCAGCAACCTACTTTTGTCTCCTTCAAGTCCGCTCTCAAAACTCACCTTTTCTCCTCCGCATAAAATCATAACCTCACTCACCCCCCCCCCCCTCTGCAGCCTGTCTCCGCTCGGAGGAATCACATGGTTATAATATATAATTGTATATGCTATGCTCTCTATAATTTTCCATTGGTTTTATTCTTGCTTTTATTGCTTTTATTCTTTCTCCCCATTTATAGCCATGCGTGTGTGTGTGTGTGTGTGTGTGTGTGTGTGTGTGTGTGTGTGCGTGTGTGTGCGTGCCTGCGTGCCTGCGTGTGTGTCTGCTTCAGCGCTTAGATTTGATTTTATCAAGATTTTGCGCTATATAAATATTGTAATTATTAATTATTATTATCAATCAGTTCATTGGTTGGTTGAATGGGTGCGTGGGAGGGGTTGACCAGCTGGTTGGTTGATGGGTGGTTGGGTTGGTTGGTTGGTTGTTGAATAGTCGGTTGATTGTTTTCTGGTCTGCGGATTTTTTGGCAGTTTGGTCAATTGGTTGGTTGGGTAGTTGGTGAATTGTTAGATCAGTTGACTGATTGGTCGGTCACCCAGTTGGTTGGTAGAATATTTGGTTGATGGATTGGTTGATTGATTGGTTTGGTGGACTGGTTGGTTCGTTGGATATTTGTTTGACCGGTGGGTTGTTTGGTCGATTAGCTTTTCTATTAATTTGTTGGTCAGTTTGTGGGTCGGTTGATTGATGGATTAATTGGTTGGCTTTTAGATTGATGGATTGGTTAGATGGTGGATTCATGGGTTGATGGATTGGTTAGATGGTGTGGTTGGATACCTAGATGACATTTTGACACTCTCTGTGTGATATTTCAGGGTAATGGTATGCTACCTTGACACAGTCTGTGTGATATTTCAGGATAATGGTATACTACCTTGACACTCTCTGTGTGATATTTCAGGGTAATGGTATACTACCTTGACACTCTATGTGTGATATTTCAGGGAAATGGTATACTACCTTGACACTCTGTGTGATATTTCAGGGTAATGGTATGCTACCTTGACACTGTGTGATATTTCAGGGTAATGGTATGTTACCTTGACACTCTGTGTGATATTTCAGGGTAATGGTATGCTACCTTGACACTCTGTGTGTGATATTTCAGGGTAATGGTATGCTACCTTGACACTCTGTGTGTGATATTTCAGGGTAATGGTATGCTACCTTGACACTCTGTGTGTGATATTTCAGGGTAATGGTATGCTACCTTGACACTCTGTGTGTGATATTTCAGGGTAATGGTATGCTACCTTGACACTGTGCGATATTTCAGGGTAATGGTATGCTACCTTGACACTCTGTGTGTGATATTTCAGGGTAATGGTATGCTACCTAATGGCACTGTGGCTGGCTACGGACATGGCGACCACAGCGACAACAACTTCAACACCATTTCTCACACCATCAGCTCCGACAACATCCCCACCACACAAGGTGACTAGCTCACAAATTTTGAATCTTCTGTCGGTATTTTCAGGAGTATTTTTGGGGTTGGGGTTGGTCTTAGCTCCCTCCTCCCCCCCCCCCTTTTTTTTTTTTTAAGAATGTAAACTGGTGCTTGATTCCAGTGGTCTGGTTGGCGTAGAGGTAGAGCCTACATGTCTTCTTCAAGCGCTGGAACATTATGCAAATGTTGAACTTGCCAGAATTATGTTTGTGGAAGAGTGTCTGTTCAGTTTCCCAGAATTGTATGTTTAATAAGGTGTGATTGGTTCTCCTCCTAGATAGACAGCAGTATGGGACATATTTTGTATGGTTAGGTGAACGTAAGCAAGAAGGAAAAGGAAATAGGCACTGCCGTCATAATACTATCCCAGTATGGAGCTTCTCTTTTGTGTACGTCCATTTGTGTGCAGTAATGAAATGATGACACATACTGGTCGTTGATGAAATTTTTAGATTGTGTGTGTGAAATTTTCCTTCTGTCTATAAAAAAAACACTCGTCTGTGATTTTTCAGGAATGGTACCGAATGGAATCAGCGGCATGGGGTCTTTACCATACCGGGGCAGAATCCGAGGAGACTACAACCCGCACCCCTATCCCCAGCCCTCTCTCTCACACGCGTCGCTCTCCTCCTTCACACGGGGCTCCCACCATTCCCATCATGGGGACTCTGCCTCCCAGTCCGATGACGACGATGATGAGGAACCAGATTCCCCAGATGAGGCCGAACCGTTGGCCAGGGAGAACCCTCGTTATGCCAGGGACGTTCCCCCATCCTACCCTTACCGTCAAGGTCAAGGACATGTGTACAGTAGCGGAGACAATGTTGCGAATGGACTGTGTGACCCTCGGTCGTGTTACGGGTATGGGGGCTCCTACACCTCCACATCGAGGTTGGGGTCCAGAGAGGAGGAGGAGGGGCCGGGTGGTCAGCAATGGTTTGGGGGAGCAACGTTACCGTCGTTGTCTTCTTCGCAGGCAGGGAAGCATAAACGTCGACGGAAACGCCCGCATGGGGAACATGAACACACGATGAAGGATCAAGCCACTAACACAGACCTGAGTAGCAATGGTGAGGGTCATGGTTGACTTTTTCCCCATTGTTATCTCCCGTTATTCATACAAGGGAGATAAATATATATAATTTTATGCATAGTTGCGGTTTCTAACATGTGTGCTATTCTTCTAGCTTCAGACAGAGAGATGCGTATGTGTGTATTTTGGACGTGTGTTTGTGTAAGTGTATGCAGTTATACCAAATTTGTTGAAAATATGTGTTAATAAGCGGTCGTTTTATTCTGCTGTGTTGCAGAGGGCACGATAGAATTCCTCTTCAACAAGTCACCAGCCAGCTCTGTTTCTGCCAGCTCCGACAACAGTGTCTCCTCCGACACATGCACACACTCCCCAACACTGACACCCAGTGACACACACTCTGTGGGCATGATGGCCACTTCCCTGGGGCCTCAAACTGCCCTTCCCTTGTGATAAAGACAAGTGGTCAGACCTGCCACCCATACTTCAGTGCCCTGCTAACGAGATTATTGCCTGTTTTGTTGTGTGTTAACCGTTAGTTGTCCTTTGGTGACAAACTTCTGAGATAACGCCAGATTTGTGTTGACGGTTAGCTTTTGTGTCAACTTCTCAGATCATTTGTGTTAATGTTTAGTTGCCATTTATCAAATTTCCGAGATTATGTGTTTATGTTTTTCTTTTCTTGTTTTGTCAGATTTCGGGTAACAGCTTTGTTAATATATTCTTATCATATGGAGAATTGATGTAGTTCTTATATATAAATGTTCAGTGGTTATGGTCCAGAATCTGTGGAGTGTCTGGGAATTAGGATTTTGAATGGTGCTTGACTGTGGGAATTCAAAACCCTTGACATTGTATCGAAAAATAAAGTCACATTCAGCCGGTAGATTGGTGTGTTTACGTCTTTCATAAAGTAGGCCCTTTCCTGGGAGCATTTTGCATGTGAGCTTCAGAGTTTCTCAAGGACTCCAGATTATCTTTGCCATAGACTTTTGGTTTACATTTCCAGAACCAGTTTTTCTTCCTTTTTTTTTTACATAAAATTTCCCAGATCCCTTTTGTTTAATCTTTCCTGAACGACGTTGATGATCCTCCCTACTATCAACTATTCAACAAAAATGTGAAGGGTGTACCATAACTCAGAGGTCCTGTGGAAATAAAGTGGTGGAGACCTCAATTTTTCTTCGGGTTAGCATTATAAGGATATTGCCTGAGTTCTCTCCCTTGATGCTTTACCTTCACTAACCTGAACAGCGTTAGGTATCCATTCAGAACCACACTACAGGATAGATAAAATAAAATTTGAAAAGCAAGTATCAGCTAACTTTCTGGTTTGAAGCTTTCCAACTTTTCCCAATCTTCCGTCATCCATTTTGGGAGAACAGTATAATGTGAACTGAAAGGCCCTTCTTTCTTTAGCAGTAATTCTGTTAAAGGAAAGAGTTTTGCACAGACTTTGTTCCATTGCTTCCTGGGCCCACAGATTTTGCATGCATATCCTTTTAGAGGACATTTCTGCATGCATAATGAAGGCATTTCATTGTGCATAAAGGAGAACATTTTGCATGCATAATGAGGACGTTTCGTCATGCATAATGACATCCATCAGGAAGGACTTCGTCACTTCTTTCTGTGTTATGTGTCTTTCAGTCAGATGATGCGTTCTGTTGTTTTGACAAAGTTGGCGATCATTTTTTTGTGTGTCTTTTTATTTTTATTATTTTGGTAATGTATGCACAAGGTGATGTCATTATGTATGATATAACCAAGACTGTTGTGCACTTTTGTGTTTAAAACAGTGATTTTGTGTTGGGGTTTTTTCTTTTTTGTTTTTATCCACTTTATTAAGGTTCTGGACTGTAATATTCTTACTGAGACTGACTCATGTCGTTGTCTGAGAATTTGGTTTCTTCGATTTTTGTTTCATTGTACTTTTCTGTGTTTTTCCCGTGTTTTTGTTTTTCATTTCCTTCAGTGTACTTTTATGATGGGGTAAAACGAAAGAAAAGAAAAAGACTTATACACGTCTCTCCATCCAGAAGCAGGTCATATACTGGTTGAAGAAGAACACACTTGTGTTTTTTTGCACCTGTATGCTGCCATAACTGTGTGTTTCAACATGCTGCCATCTGTTTGTATACTTATAAAAGTTTTTCAGGGAGTGTGAGTAATACTGTAGTTTGTGTGTCGATTATGCATCCAACATGTGGATTGATATTACCCAAGTCCCCAGAACTGCGAAGCACCTGCGGTATCATAGTGGACAATGAAGTTTAAACAGAGACATGATTGTCACTGGTTGAAAACTATATTGCGATGAATTGAGCCTGACTATGACTGTGAAGTAATCTTCATAATATACTCCCCATGTTTAGCAACAGTCCATCTACCTCTTTGACTTTTTTTGTTTGTTTTTTGTTGTTGTTTTTGTGCATGTGGTTGGGTTTTTTTTTGTATTTTTCTTTTTTAATTTTGGACTCAGAGCTGGAGAAGCCTTGTGTTCTACAGAACATAGAAAGGGGATAAAACCCCTTTGACTTTTTTCTATGTGAGGAATGCTAGCTTACTCCAGCGTTTTTTGGTGGGTTTTTTTTTAAGGAAAAAGTTTACAACTGAAATCTGAGACGTGCATAAATTTCAGTCGTTGGCTGAACGGAACAGAAATCAAGAGTGGTTGTTTTTTGTTGTTGTTGATGTTATTGTTATTAATATTATTACCATACTTTTAATGCGATTGTGGCATAGTTCTCTGTGTTGTTCATTCAGAAAGTGATACAATCTTCTTTGTTTAGAGAAAGAGAGAGAGATCATCGTCAACGTGATGTGAGAGAATGCTCTCAGTTGGTCGAATCATTGAAAATGATTTGTTTGTTTGTTTGAAAGACTGTTGTTTGTCTGAGCAACAGTGTGTTGTGTGTTTGTGTGTATTTCTTTTTTCTTCTTTCTGTATGACTCAGAGAGAGCTGTTCAAGCAATAATTATTCTTCTCTGCTGGTGCTTGTCAAATATCCTGTGTGGTTCATGATGATTGGGGATTCGTTGTTTTTGTTGTTGTTGTTTTGTTTTGTTTTGTTTTGTTTTGTGTTTTACTGTTTGGGTAGCAGGTTGCCTGTTAAATGTCTTTGAAGGGATGGATGTGTAATTTGGAAAGGATGTCCCTCTTCAGGGGAAGTTAATAATATATTTGAGGAAAAGGGTTCTATTTTTTTTATTGGATCTTGCTTGTTTTCTTTAGGATAGGGGAGTTGGAGTGTATGTAACGAAATGAGAAATGATTCTTATGCATTCTTGCATCATTTTATTGTTTAGGGGAGGAAAACAGTAGAGCCTTCTTCACTCTTTCACTCCCTCACCATTCCCATCAGCTTGTTAGCGAAGGTGGTGGACAGGATGAGGGATTGAAAGTGGGAGTGAATAGGTTATTCCATATGCATGAAGCTGGTGCAGAGGGTGAGGGAGTGAAATGGTTTCCTATGTGCATGAAGCTGGTGCAGAGGGTGAGGGGAATAAAGGAGTTTTCAAGAAGCTGGAGGATAGGGTGAGGGAAATAAAATACTATTCTTCATGCAAGAAGTTGGTGGACAGGGTGGGGGAGTTAAAAGGTTGTACTACAGGCATGAAGCTGGTGGAGAGGGTGAGAGCATAAAGGAGATTTCAAGAAGCTGGTGGATAGGGCGAGGGAGTTAAAAGATTATTCTACATGTGAGAAGCTGGTGGATAGGGTGGGGGCTTTAAAAGATTATTCTACATGCAAGAAGCTGGTGGATAGGGTGGGGGCTTTAAAAGATTATTCTACATGCAAGAAGTTGGTGGATAGGGTGGGGGCTTTAAAAGATTATTCTACATGCAAGAAGCTGGTGGATGAGGGAGTGAAAGGTTCTCAGGGTCACAGGCTATGGGTAAAGAACAGGATAGGTTCACTGCCAATGGTATGGTCTGTGGTCAGTGAACAGCAAAGTGGAGAAGAGAGAAGATGTTGTGAGAAAGGATATGATGTGTCAGTTAATTTCGACTTTATTATGTTTCCTCATATTGTTAATGTTTGTGTTCATCTGTTCTTGTGTGTGAGCGGGTTTGTGATGGCAGTTTAAGGTTTATTCACAGAATATTTGATTTGTTATCTCAGAACTGTTCTTTTTTTTTTGATTGAAGTAGTTGGGTATTATTGCTACAAACTGTGTGTTGGATAGCTTCAACAAATAATCGAAAGTATCTTGCATTTATTGTTTCTTGGGCTTTTCTTTTATTGTTTTTGTTATGCTGTTGTAATTCTGTTGTAGTTGTCATTCTGTTTCCTTTCTTCTTCTTCTTTCTTCTTCTTCTTCTTCTTCTCTTCTTCTTCTTCTTCTTCTTCTTCTTCTTCTTCTTTTTCATCATTATCATCTTCTCCTTCTCCTTCTTCTTCTCACCTCCTCCTTCTCCTTCTTATTACTATCATAATTTTTGTTGTGTGATATATGTTTATCTCAGTTTGAAAAATGAAACGAACTGGACAAGTCTTTTTCTTTGTGAAAAAAAACAACAGAAAACAACAAAATCTTAATCCATGACTTCACCAGATACAATAACAAGACAATAAAGAAAAAACCTTCACCGTTTATTTAGCACTCTGCAAATTTTGTAAAAATCTCTTGTGAAAATTCAGATTCGGTTTGTGTATACATTTAATCCATTTCTGGACTGATTATATATGTAATGTGAATTTGGCAAAAAAGAAAAAAAGGAAACTCAAAACCACTATGAAAACATTACCATCTGTATTTACATTTGCACAGATATTAAGGTTATTTTGGGACTGAATATATTAGATCTGGATTTGGTAAAATCATATGTTTTAAAAAATCAAAATCACGAAGAAACACTTGCTCTTTTTAAAACATTTAGGATCACTCAGGACCTAAATTGGACCATGCCCACATTTAAACTCAAGTGTGTGTGATTGAAATTATTTATTATAACACACGCTTTGACAAAATTTCTATAAAAAAAAAAAAGATGTTTAGTATCGTGTGATTGTCTTGTTTCTGTAGTTAGTTCAAACATAGTT
Organism: Monoplex corrugatus; assembly: GCA_030674185.1. Taxonomy (NCBI): domain Eukaryota; kingdom Metazoa; phylum Mollusca; class Gastropoda; order Littorinimorpha; family Ranellidae; genus Monoplex; species Monoplex corrugatus. The sequence continues at coordinate 12,683,107 of JAPXFY010000034.1, forward strand.
ATCAAGATCAGTGATGGTAAATTTCAGAAAGTATACCGTTTTTGAATTTTATGAGGGTACATGATTTTAAATTGGCATTTTTCCTCTTTTTCCTGTCTTCCTTTTTTTCTTGGGCAGGGGTGGGGGGGGGGGGGGGGGGCAGGGTTGGGGCGAGCTTTACTGAAACTGTATTTTGTTATCTTTCGTTACAGCTCAAAAATGGTAAAGAGTGTGTGTATGTGTGTGTTTCAGGTATTTATGTGTGTGTGTGTGTGTGTGTGTGTGTGTGTGTGTGTGATTGGTGTGTGTGAATATAGATGTATACTTGTGTGTGAGTGCCTTGAAGCATTCGTGCATATGTGTGTGTGTGCATATGTGTGCGTGTGTGTTTGTACATATACATGTGTCTATGTATGTGCTGTATGCTGGCATTGTTATGATTGTATGACCATACACTTTTATCATTCTGTAATTATTTCATTATCTGAAAAAAGTATCTGTCATGATTCCTACTGCTGGCCTACTCAAAAAAAAAAACGACACAATGGAAAATAACGAGAATAAATTTGCCTGCGTCCGTAATATTAATAATGGCATGCTGATGGATTTGTTAACTTATGCTGTGAACTGTATATGATGCATGTGTGTAGAATTCTCTGTATACATTATATGACTGACTCGGAGCAGTATTAGAAGCTAAGTATGCACTGTTATTGCTGTTGTTGTTATTGTGGCTTTGTGTGGACTTGCACTGTTCTGCACAGTAAGTATGATGTGCTGTGGTTATTTTTTTGTTTTATTTTGTTTGTTTTATTGTTTGTTTATTTTTATTCTATTTTCCAGTCTTAGATAATATACACAAGCACGACAGAGGGGATGATAGTGATGATGCTGTGGAATTCCTTTCACCTCCATGTAAGCGCAGAGGATGGGGGGTGGGGGGGGGGGTTCTTTCAATCTTAATAGTGTCTCCACCTTTCTGGAAATTGTGTGTTACAAGTTTCCTCTTTTCTGTCACTCTCTCTGTTTTTGCCATGCTTCTTTGCTTTCTGTCATCTCTTCCTACCGTTTTCTGTCTTGCTGGTCCATTTACCTGTTTGTGTTCTGAACAGCCTTACTTACTTTCTATTAGGATTCATTATTGGGTACATGTATTAACTGCATTTTTGCCTTAAGGACATGACATGTGCAGAAGTAGTTTTAGGTAATTAAGACTATTTTGTACATGTTTATCGTATTTAGTTATATTTTACACATTGGTAGTCAGGTTTTTTAAGACCCTGGGCGGACTGGTCAATGCCAAAGGCATATCCTTAGATTATGTGCGCGAATGCACTGCCTTATGTATTGTCTTCTCCGGTGTTTTTCTTTTTTTCGGAGTCAACGAGAACCAAGAGGTACAGGAAATTGGCTGGTCATTCTGCAAGATGGTGCATGACAGTGGTGCATGACAGTGATGTCTACAGCCTGTGGATAGGCACGGTAGGCAGGATAGGCACGGTAGGCAGGATAGGCACGGTAACGGTAGGCAGGATAGGCACGGTAGGCACAATAGCCAAATGGTTGGAATGGACAGTCTTTTCATCTGACGGTCTGGTAGCGGTGCCTGGTGGGTAAACCAGTGGAATTTTCCCCCCGTCCTCTGTGTGCAGGCCTACTGGTGCCCTAACCTCCTTCTTGTGTGTGCAGCTGCAGAACAGCGAATATGCCAGTTGTTAAAGACCCTGTAACGCTGTAAGCCTTGTTAGTGTTGGCGACATAGGGAAAAAAATCTGACGCTCTAACATGCTGAAAAAATACCTTTCAAAACAAAAGAAAGAAGAGGGTCGGTGAAGAAGGGCATGTGAAGCACTTGAAAAGGGATGGGGGAGAGAAAAACACAGAAAATAAAAGAAAACCGGTGCATTGTGTATCTTCATAATAATATGTGTAATTTCATTTATTTATCGCAGACATACTAGAGAATGCTTGTTGCATTTTCAAAACAGCTTAATTAAACACAGCGATGTTAATACATTAGTGCAGAACAACATGCAATTGAGGTCCACAAAAATAAAACCTCTTGGCATGCAACTCCCAAAATGGTGTATGATTGCCTATGACGGTGGTGGGCTAAAAAACAAAAACAGCTATATTGTCAAAACGCGCCCAATGCCAGTGGATAAAAGGGAGTTTGCAGCCCTCGATTGCAGAACAAGATCGGACAGATTCCTGCACGGGATAAATAATTTCAGCGTCATATGTCATCTTCTTCTTCTTCTCCTCCTCCTCCTCTTCTTCTTCTTCCTCCTTCTTCTTCTGCTGCTGCTCCTCCTCATTGTCCTCCTCCTTCTCCTTCTTCTTGTCGTTGCGTTACACTTATTATCATTATCGGAATTCTTGCCGTTACATCTGGAAATGGAGCCCGATATAAAGCTGGTTGTCATCAGCAACGCATCCACAGGCCCGTACAGTTAATCCTCAAGGATAGCTAGCTTTGGCCACATCTCCTCCTTCAGCAGCCAGAGATTCCTGTAGACTTCTGGATGTGGTTCGTGTCCCGCTCTGCGTATGTCAAATGTTATAAGTCGTCCAGAGTAGCTTGGTGGGAAGGTTTTCATTATAAATAAATTACTGTAAAATTAGCGCATTTAATTTGTATAACTGAAAGACGTAGGGGAGCAACAGCCGTAGTGGTCTCTCAGAACCTGCAGTCATTAATTTGCACAGATTTCAGTCTGCATACTAATTAACATGCATAATAATTTCTGTGGATTGCCGACTGCTACAAGCATAATCTGAATGCTACGAATATGGGAAAGTAGCCTACTCGTCTCCTTGATATTTATTTGTAGCCTTTTTTTTTTTTTTAATTTTTATTTTGGGCGCTATCAAATACTCCAAAAATCCTTCACGTGCATTAATTTTGCATAATGTACACATCTTTTTTCTCCCCCACCCCCTCCAGTTCTTTTTCATGGCAAGTTGGTATTCAAATCATGTTGGTGCTGGTGATCTGAGCGAGTTAACATAGATCTAGAGCGGCTTGAGGCGGGGAGGGTATGAATAGGAATGTTTGGTGTGTGTGTGCATGAGAGAGAGAGAGATTTTTAGATTTTTTTTTATATCTTGGTCTATATCATGTTCATGCAACATCTGGCAATGTGGCAATGAACGTGGCCTTTTTTTCGTTGTTTTTGGTGGTGTTGTTTGGTTGGTTGTTGGTTGGTTTATATATATAATTTTTTTATGTACATGTATGTATGTATGTATAATTTTTGTTGTTATTTTCGAGCTTTTTTCTCGTGTTTCAGTTTCTCAAGATGAAATATCCACGCTGGGAATAAATTCCATATGCGCTGACACCACTGATGACATGTGAAGAAGATCCAAAATGATCATGGCGTAAGCTCCACGCGATGGCAAGGTCTTGGTTTTTATCTTTATGTACATTTACCGTGACTAACAGTTGCTATTTAGGCTACCGTAGCCCAGTTCTCTGTTTTGGCCAGAATTTCGGCCGAACGACGTCCCTGGGCCTCGTTCTGGCACAGCCAATTAATGTCCTTCATTCAGTCGAAATTGTGGCCAAAACAGAATTGAGCTAGCGTGGATAGCAGTTGTTAGAAACGGTAAATGCATACAGCTAAAGGTAATCTTGTAGAACACAGGGAACTGAGAAGAAGAAAGTGTCATTGTTCCAGTTTCTGCTGTCAGCCTTGTATGGTCACAGAGGCAGGTTAGTGCAGTGGGCGACCGCCATTCTTGTCTTGTCTGTAGCCGACCACGTATGTCAACATCAGCGTTATAACTATAAGGCTTGGTATCATGGTTTGTTAAATGGCGCCTTGTGGTCTGGTATAGATCTCCGACTTGAGCCCTGTAGGTTTTTAATAGGGTTTACCTGCCCTTAGCTGATGGACAGAAGACTTACCCTGTGAGCACGGGGGGGGTTAGTAATTGATCTTTCTGATTGGAAGGAAAAAAGTCACTTTGTAAAATCCGATCTTTCGGGGTTTGTTTGTTTTTATTTTGTTTCTTTTACGTTGTTTTTGTTTGTTTTCTTAGGACAGATATTCAATACAAAACTTTCTTTCAAGCACCATATGATCAACTCACTCTTTCTCTCCCCCTCCCTCCCCTCTCTCACTCTTTCTCTCACAGAACTTATGGTTCACAAGTTGAGAGGCATTGGTTCCAACTAGAAATATTCACACACACATACACACAACACACACACAACACAACACACACATGCACACACACACACAAACACACACACATACACACAACACACACACAACACAACACACACACGCACACACACACACACACACACACAACACACAGAGGACCACTTCTGTGATATCATTACGACTTTTTGCACTGTCAGAGATGTTGTTATGTTCGTTATTGTTTATGGTTATTTGTGAACTTGTCGTTAATGTTTAGCAGTACAAAGACTGAAGGGGTGAGAAAAGAAAATCAATAGACAATGTGTGCCATTTGGTTTTCAATCACCTGGTGGTTTTGGTTCAGTCAAACTAGTACGATGCAGGATATGAAACAGACTTTTTGCAGGATATGAAACAGACTTTTTTTTATTCGTGGCTTATTATAAGTTGTCGTGTTTTTGTTTTCTGTCGATGATGATTTGCAAGTACGGTTTTTCAACTAACTCTGAAAACACAGGGGATTCATACATAATTGTTATATAATATTATTATATAATATTACTGTAAAATTAATAATTTCTTCTCTCCCCCACCTCCCTGAGTACTTGTAACTTTTTGTAACTGCCACACATCTCAAAACAATGTTATTTTATCTTAATGAGAATTTGTAACCATCGATACGTGATTCATTTTAAACAAGTTTTAAAAGATATCAAAGTGGTGATTTTGAATTTTTCAAGCATCCTTAAAGAACCTGTTCAGAGATGTTCTTCCAGATGTAATTTTCATGTTTTTACAAGAAATGAATAGACTTCATTTCATAAGATCATGCGTAGGGTTAAAGATTTTAAAATACATTTTAAACTTGAAAGGCAAATTAAGTGTTTGGTTTTTAACTGTTGTCTTTTGGATTAAATTTGGAGTTGTGTTTTACATGGTGTTAACCCTGATGGGTCTTAGCAGTCGGCTGGGCTGTAAGCAATATGAACTGAACTGAACAGACACAACTCATTGTGCTTTTTGTATAGTTCTGAAAAGAAAGGTCACAAATCTTAAACGGAACTGCATGATTGATAGCCTGCATTTTTCTTTCTATGTTCTCCGCCATAGCTTTGATATGGCTGTAATAGTTGGCTGGGCTATAATAAGCAGTATAAACTTGAACTCTTTCGTCTCCCCCCCCCCCCCCCCCACCCCTGTCTCTTTCACACACACACACCACACAGTCCCTTAAATTTGAACTCTTTCGTCTCACCCCCCCCCCCCCCCCCCCCCCCGCCCCTGTCTCTTTCACACACACACACACACACACACACAGTCCCTATATCTTTAGGGGCAATGGCTTATGATATATAAAAGAAAACATCTATCCATCCATCCCCGTTTCATACACACTCACACATGGATGCGCACACATGTGCACACGTAGGTAAAAGATTCCTTACTGTATCAGTGCATGTGTTAATGTATTTGTGAGTTGGTATAGTGTTTTCACATTTTTACTGTCCGTTTGTGTACACAGTAACTTAAACATGGATCGCGTTTTATGTCAAAAGTATGTGCACAGATTTTAAGTAGGCCTACCCGCTGGTAGTTTCATTCACCGTGGCAATACAGTATACTTTGGATGTCTACAGTTTAAAACTCCATAATTTGTGATCGATCTTGAAAAAAAATATGTTGCCATTCATGAATTTGTCACCACTGTTGTAGATTTGATTAGTTTTCCTTATACTTGACAGGAACTGAAGGAAGAGACTTTAGAACGATAACAGGAACATGAATTTTTGTACCTGGTAATTGATAGGGGATTTGAGAAAAACTTCGAGACACTGAGAGATAGAGCGAAAGAGTGGTCGAGATAGACAGAGCAACAGAGAGAGAGAGAGAAAGAGAGAGAGAGAGAAGGGTAGAGAGAGATGAGTTTTAATGTATGGTTCTGTGTGTGGCGTGTGTGTGGAAAGGAGGTTTGTTTGTTTCTTTGTTTTTGGAAGGGGTGGGGGGGGGGGTTGTTCTTTGATGGCTAGCATACATTGAAATTAAAAACTTAAGTTTTTTTTGTTTCAATACTTTAGTTCAAATGTTGTAGTTCTGTCTTTCCCCTCTCCATTCTCACCCCCCCCCCCCCCCCCTCGGAAAGTATAATGTGTATGCACAGACGATTGAACTAATACTCTGTTGTGCTGATGTATTTGTTGAATTTGTTGATATGATTTGTGTATTTCTTGATATTCATTGATTGGTTGGATGGTTGGTTTGTACTGCAGTATATTGCGCTTGTGTGTGTGTGTATGTATGTGTGTGTGTGTGTGTATGTATGTGTGTGTGTATGTATATATGTGTGTGTATGTATGTGTGTGTGTGTGTGTGTGTGTGTGGTGTGTGTGTGTGTGTGTGTGTGGGGTGTGTGCACTGCCATCGATGTGGACAACAGTATGCATTCATGTTGGAGCGACGATCACATCTTCGACTCCGTTGACATCATCATTGTCGTCGTCATACTCCATCGTATGATGATGATGATGATGATGATGTATGTATATATGTACGTGTGTGTGTATGAACCATCGAATGGTTTTGTTTGCTTGTTTATTTTTTATCTGTTCATTTAATTCGATGATGTCAAAGCAAAATGAAACACTGAACACTGCAATATCTGTGCAGGAGACTGGCCGGTTGATTACGTATAATTTGTCTGTCACAATTAATTATTACTATTGTTATTATTGTACCATGTTTTGTAAATATTCTGATGATGTACTGTATACAAATAAAGTGGTCATGAAGATGAAATGCAAACTCAGATTTGTTTCTTCAGTTTTGGTTGCACTCTCTCTCTCTCTGTGTCTCTCTCTCCTTCTTCTCACCTCAGTTATTGTTGTTGTTGTTGTTTAAAGCCCAGCCGACTGCGTAGAGCCATATCAAGGCTATAACCGCTTCAAAACATACAAAACTTCAACAGGAAAAAAAAAAGGAAAAAATTTAAGTACACATTCGCATACATAACTTAAGGACATGCCCTGACATTGACCACTCCGTCCAATTTATCGCACAGGGGATTTAAAAAACACCTGAATACAAGTATAAGCATACCTAAGGACAACAAAACATAAAAACAGGCATAAATTATCTAAAATTGCTTCTTCATATCTTACCTCCCTAGAGCCAAATATGCACTTAATACATGTACCCAATTATTCTGTCTCGCGTTCAAAGAACAAACAAACATGCAGGAGCTGCCATGCGTTCAAAGAACAGCTTTACACTTACAGAGAGTGTCACCAAGGTACTCCTTTAATTCTTCTGAGTAGATAGTGGTGAAGGTCTGAAAACAAACTCAAAGGAAAACTAAGAATATGTCTAACTCAAATGTAAAATAGGACTGACTTACAACAAACATGTTAATATAGCCTACCTCCCTTCAAATAAGCTACGCACAAAAAGTTAAGGATCACTATGAGAAAACAGGTGCGTAATAAACTCAGTTCGCTACTGTTATTTATTTCTCAGTCCAGCCAAATTGTTATGAATTCTTGTTCAGCTGTAAGTGGGCGATGTTGTGTTAGTGCGAAAATTGCACGGGATTCTCTACTACTGAGCTTGGCCGCAAACGGAAAAGCAGAAACTTGCGAAAAAGGACCTTGTTTTGGACCGTTCTGCCTGAACACATTGCACAAGCCAGATGGAAAAATCATTATGCACGTGCAAGCACTGCTGTTTATGTGTGAGATGCTGTCTCTTGCTTGGCTTTATAAGAAGACATTCCACCAGTAGTAGGCCTGATCTGACAATGCCTCCACAACGAAAATTGAGCGAGTTTGAGAAGGGACGAGCTGTTGCATGGTTCCAAGATGGTGTTCCCAAGCGAGAAGTGGCCAGGCGACTTCGGGTCATGGTATCTCGGTCATTGTCAGCTGATTCAACGCTTCACAGCCACTGGGAGGGTCCATGAAAGACGCAGATCTGGTCGACCGAAGAAGACAAACCCACGTGAAGATCGTCTCATTGAACGACAACCCTGCAGACAAGAACAGCCTCTTCCAGCATCATTCGAAGGCAGTTGAGGGTGGCTACTAATATCAACATCAGCCAGCAGACCATACGGAACCGCCTTCATGGGTTTAACCTCCGTTCTCGTCGCCCAGCTGTACGGCAGTGATTCACATTTTCTGAACCCCCAATAGGACACAGTGTCCTGGACATAGAAAATTAATAGGACACACTGTCCTGGCTATGAAAAAACAATAGGACACCATTTTTTCGAAAAAAAACAAGTGTTTATTTAAAATAAGTCCAATAATGCAGAACTCTGATATACCATAAAGCATTTGCAACAAAAATTACTAATTTTTAGTAATTACATCTTAAACAACACACAAATGAAATAATCAACAAACAGTTATTGTAAGTTAATACTGAAGTCGCACCTTGCTTCAAAATCAGTAAAAAAAAAAACCCAAAACAACACTTGGCACAATCTGGCAATCACATTTGAACATAGTGATACTGAACAGTGAATGAATTTTAATAACGAAAACTAAATAGCATCTTGCTATAAAATAAGATCTGACTGAGAAAACTTGGCACATTCTGGCAATTTTGAATAATATCTGTTAAGTCTTAAACAACACAAAAAAATGGAATATTCAAGCAGTTATTGTAAGTTAATACTGAAGTCGCACCTTGCTTCAAAATCAGTAAAAACAAAAACAAAACAACGTCCCCGATAACGTGCGAAGCTAAAAATAGCACACTCGCGGAGCGCTGGGTGATGGCTGACACTGTGATAGGCGGTCCACTGTCACTGTGTCAGCGGGCGTGTCAGCGACTACAAGGGCCTCGCACAGCCAGCGCTGCCGTTCAACGCGCTCGATAAAACACACTTGGCGTGTCCACGACTTCCATGTAATAATCGGACACGGGTCCGCTCGGATAGCATATCAATCGGACAGCGGGTCCGCTCAGAAGCAAAACAATCGGTCATTTCAAATTTCAATCGGTCAATGTCCGGAGTCCGAGGGAAATGTGAAACACTGGTACGGCCATGCTTAACTCCAGCCCATAGGGCAGCACGCCGTGCCTTCTGCAGACGTCACGTGAGGTGGACACGTCAGCAATGGTCCCAGGTCCTGTTCAGTGATGAATCACGCTTCACCATGAACCACAACAACGGCCGACTGAGAGTCTGGAGGCGCCCAGGGCAACGATTTATTGACACCACTGTCCAAGAAAAGGTGGCCTTTGGTGGAGGTTCTGTAATGGTCTGGGGGGCCTTCAGCCTTCACCACAGAACACCCTTGTATCATGTACAGGGTAACCTGACTGGCCTCCAATACTGGGATGAGATCCTTCGACCACTGGCTGTGCCTACACTGCAGCAGATGGGACCGACGGCTGTCTACCAGGATGACAACGCTCGCCCCCACAGGGCAAGGGTGGTCAACGACTTCCTGCAGCAGTCTGGAGTCAACAGAATGGAGTGGCCAGCATGCAGTCCCGATCTCAACCCGATTGAGAACCTCTGGGATGAGCTGGATCGCAAAGTGAGGAGCAACCACCCCCCTCCCAGGGATGCCCAACACCTCTACCAGATGCAGCAGGCTGAGTGGCAGGCGCTTCCACAGAGGATCTTCACCAACCTGGTCAACTCGATGAGGACTCGCTGCGTCGAGTGCCAGAACAGCCATGGCGGTTACACGCATTACTGAACTTTTGGGAGCATCAGAATGCCCTGTCTTGTGATTTCAATGACTTTGGGAAATCAAATTTCGATACGTACCCACTTTGATCAAATGTACACACCAAACGATTGCTCGAAATTGAAGGCAATTGTGTATCGTTATCACTAAAGCATGGAATTAAATGTTTGCCAAACTTCAACGCATTGGCTTTCTTATTTTGAAAGTTATGAATTTTTGTGCAAGTGATCCTCAACTTTTTGTGCATAGTGTATATTCAGAAATAACTAACAATACACGCATCAAAACATCTTTGATCAAGTGTAAAATAAGGAGTCATTAACAATGTAGGCCTACATACCAAAAGAAATTACCCACTTACCAATTTAAAAGTTTTAGTCTGTACCACTGAACCATCCCTCCAAACAAATGACAACATTAACGCTTCATATTGGAGTACGGAAAACAGAATTAAACAAATGGCGGTACTGCGTGAGTTTCACAAGCTAGATCAAAACAGAACATCAGAATCTCTTTTCTACGCTCATTGTCATCATGGATACTGAAAGATAATTACCAATTGTCATAAAAACAACAAATTTAGAATAATTAAGATAACTGACATGGTGAGGGGACTTCAGGGGGCTTTTGAGGCTACGAGGCCGTTGCAAAAACATCACCTCGACCAACACAAGTATGGCGGTAAAGAGAAACATCTTAAAACCTTAATCTGAACAAAACGCCACAAAATGACAAAATACGTGTCTGGTTCCAGATCACTCCCCGTCTGATATCTACTTGATATCACTATAACATTTAAAAAAAAATTAAACTAAAAACAAAAAAGAAACACAGGAAAAGAATCTATACTTATTCATTACTAAATACTTCAAAACAGTTAAGAGAATATATTGTCAACAGGCATTCATATCAAAATATATCAACTTTTACTAGTCTTTAGTTTCATGTTTTCTCTCTCTCTTTTCTTCTGGGGGTTATGTCAAGCTGCTCACTGATCAGCTGCCACAACTCTGTGGCCAGAACTGCACTGCACAGTTCAAGCCGAGGGACGGTGTGGCCACCTAAAGGCGCAACCTTGGATTTGCCCATAATGAAGCCTGTCTGCTTGTCAGAGTTATTGGATACATTTGCATAGGCCATGGCTGCAATGGCTTTCTCATATGCATCACAAAAAGTGTGTATCTCCACGTCTGAGGCCCGAGAAAGCGAGACTGGAACAATCATGCGTGGAATTTCTATTCCAAAGAGGGGCTGCAGGGACATCTTCCACTGCTCCCACAGAAGCTGGCTTGCTGCAGGAAGAGGTTCATCCCATGTAGCTTCTGAACAGGTTTCTCGAAGCAGAATTCTTCTGGTTATGACTGCCGGTGCCAGAAAACCGAGGGGATCGTAAATGCCATTGAGCATGGAAAGGATTCCTCTGCGGGTGAATGTGGTGTCTCCTAAATGAAGACAGATCTTGAAGGTATCAGCATCCAGATTCCATTGCATGCCCAAACAGTTGTGGACTGGGAGAGGTACTAAACAATCTGATAGGTTGAGTGACTGCAGTTCTGGGCATAAATCTTCACTTGAGAAGGCTTGCAGAATTTCTCTGTCATTGGAGTCTGAGCTTTCCATTGTCCATCAGATCTGCTTGCATGTGCTTCATGAGATTCACAGCTTGATCCTTCTCAGGACAGGACATCACACCATCATCAATGTAGAAGTCATGAGACACACGAAAAGATTTACCTCTCCCAACAAAACACACAAATGAAGAACTCCCATCTGTATTCTCCAAGTATTTCACCACCAAAATACAAACTCTTCGTGACAAGCTCAACAGGACACCCTGTCAACCATGCCCACCTGACCCTTCCTTCTCTGGCACACCTCTTACTACTCTTACCCCAGTCTCACAAGAAGAAATTCTCAACACAATCAGATCCATGTCGTTCAAAACCTGTGAACTGGATCCTCTTCCAGGTTCTCTCTACTCTGACTATCTCCCTACGCTCCTCCCATTCATCACTGACATCATCAACACTTCTCTCCAAACTGGAACTGTCCCAGATTCTTTCAAGTCTGCTATTGTTCACCCTCTCCTCAAGAAATACAATTTAGACCCAAATGAACTGAAAAATTACCGGCCTATCTCTAATCTCTCTTTCTTGTCAAAACTGCTTGAAAAAGTTGTCCTCAACCAACTGAACTCTCACCTGTCTGCCAACAATCTCCTCAATCCTTTCCAGTCAGCCTACCGCCAGTGCTATAGCACTGAAACTGCCTTGCTACACATTTTCAACAATCTCCTCCTTGCAACTGATACTGGCAAAGTCTCTCTCCTCACACTCCTTGATCTATCTGCAGCCTTTGATACCATTGATCATGGTATTCTCCTTTCTAGACTTCATCATACTTTTGGCATCTCTGACATTGCTCTCTCCTGGTTCACTTCTTATCTATCAAACAGAAAACAAACTGTTCTCATCAATGGCACTTACTCTCAACCTGCATACCTGACCTGTGGTGTTCCACAAGGATCTGTCCTTGGCCCTGTTCTTTTTACTCTTTATACCTCTCCCCTGTCCACCATCATCAACTCCCACTCTATAAAACACCACTTCTATGCTGATGACACCCAACTTCAAGACAGTGACTCACCTGACAATATACAGCGCCTCCTGACTCGCACCACTGAGTGTTACTCGGACATTAAAAATTGGATGACATACAACAAACTTCAACTAAATGATGACAAGACAGAAGCTATCCTCATTGGCACCCGTCAGAAACTTTCTCAGCTGCCTCCTCTTTCTCCACATTATGTAACACATCAGTCCCAATTTCTGATTCAGCTAAAAACCTTGGTATCTGCATTGACTCTACCCTCTCCATGAACAACTTTGTTTCTCAAACTGCCAGATCTTGCTACTATCACCTCCATCATATAAGCCTGATCAGGAAGTATCTCTCTGTGGAAACAACTGCAAAACTCGTTCTCTCCTTCAAAATGTCTCGCATTGACTATTGCAATTCACTCCTGTCCGGTCTTCCTGCCTCCACCACTCACATCCTACAGCGCATTCAAAACAATGCTGCACGCCTTGTACTCAAAAAGAAAAAAGCTGACCACATATCTCCTCTCCTGGCACAACTTCACTGGCTCCCTGTATCAAAGCGCATACAGTACAAACTAGACACCATGTGCTACAAAAGCCTTAATAACGCAGCCCCCGATTACCTGTCAAGCCTACTTGAGATCTCTGTTCCCTCACGTACCCTCCACTCTGCCTCCGATCCTCTGACTTTTCGCTTTCCACGCACTAAGCTCAGTACCTATGGTCCATGAGCCTTCTCTGTTTCTGGTCCGCTCTCCTGGAACAAACTTCCTCTCTCAGTCCGTCAGTAACCTACTTTTGTCTCCTTCAAGTCCGCTCTCAAAACTCACCTTTTCTCCTCTGCATAAAATCCTGACCTCACTCAATCCCCTCTGAAGCCTGTCTCCGCTCGGAGGGGAATCACATTGCAATATATAATTGTATATAATATGCTCTCTATAATTTTCCATTGTTTTTATTCTTTCTCCCCATTTATAGCCGTGTGTGGGTGGGTGCGTGCGTGCGTGTGTGTGCGTGCGTGCGTGTGTGTGTGTTTCAGCGCTTAGATTTGATTTTATCAAGATTTTGCGCTATATAAATATTGTAATTATTATTATTATTATTTACAAAGCTTTTCACATCTTCTTCACTGGAGGCCACGGTTTTTCTCAGACCATAGGTGGCAACAGCAGGTGAGGGGCTGTTACCAAAGACGTGAACACACATGCGGTACTCCACAAGGGGCTTGTTGAAGTTATTGTCTTTGTACCAGAAGAATCTCAGTAGGTCTCTATCTGGCGCATCCACAAAGAACTGGTAAAACATCTGCTTGATGTCGCCGGTCACAGCAAACTTGTCATGTCAAAACCTCAGAAGGATCCCTACAAGGCTGTTAGTAAGATCTGGTCCAGAGAACATCATGCTGTTCAGTGAGACTCCTTCAAACGTTGCTGATGAGTCAAAGACACCTCGAATCTTGTCAGGTTTCTTGGGATGGTAGATGCCAAAGAGAGGAAGATACCAACGTTTGCTTTCGTTCTGAAGAGAAGGTGCTTCTTCCACAAATCCATTGTCAAGAATCTTGCCCATGAATTTGAAAAAATGCTCTCTTTTGACCAGGTCCTTCTTTAGAGAAGCATGCAACCCATGAGCGCGACTGACGGCTTGTGAGCAATTGTTCATCAGAATGGGATTTGTGGATCTGAGTGGGAGAGGTGCTGACCAGTGACCTTTCTCATTTTTCCTGAACTGTTGATCCATCAGAGACAGGAACTGCCGGTCCTCTAAAGACATTCCAATCCTGTCATCGTCTTTTGTTTTCTCAAATACACTGGAGCCTAACTGATCACTGTCTGTCACCTTCAAATTGTAAGGACAAGGCTAAAAAATAGTTCCCCTACCACCATGCATGACATGCGTCTTGGCAACGTTGACAACTGAAGGTTTGTGGATCTTGTTCAGGCAAACTTCTCCAACAATCACCCATCCAAGAGGCAAACGTTGAGCGAAAGGAGACAAAGGGGGTCCAAGAACTTGCTCCATCACATGATGAGCTTCTGGCAAGTCACGACCGATGAGCAAACCAATGGAGGTTTTATGGTCAAGATGTGGGATGTCTTTTGCTATCTTACTGAGGTGCTCATGATGTAAAGCAACATCAGATGTTGGTATTTCTGATCTATCCTCAGGGATCTTACTGCACTCTATAATTGAAGGTAGCTTCAGTGTTTGTTGTCCATCCAAAGACTGAACACAAAGACCTTGGAACTGACGTCCGCTCATACTGCAGGATCCAGAACATGATGTCAAGGTGTACACAACTTCCTCAGGACTACTGCTAATATGGTCCACGACTGCTGGGGTGGCCAGTGAGCGATTGCTCTGATCGTCCAACACTGCATACACTGGAATACTTTTTTCCAGTTGGTTCTCAGGGAAAATCTGGACTTTAACGATTTTGCCACATGATCGTCTTGTATGGTTTCCACTGCAGAGAGATGTGCACTTAGCTGATATACCTTGACCCTCCCCGCCATTTTCTGTTGGGGGAGATGGTGCAGTAGATGATGAGGGTGATGAAGACTGATCGCGGTGCATAGCAGACAAGTGCTTCTTTCCACATTTTTGACATTTTACTGCGGCAGTGCATTTGCTAGCAATATGTTCTGTTGAGGATAAACATTTGAAGCAGATGTTTTCTTCTTTCAGTAGAGCCTTCCTATCCTTCCAGGGCTTGGCTGCAAAGGCCCTGCATTCGGTCAAAGGGTGGAGGGTTTTGTGGATAGGACATTTCATCGTCTCCTCAACGTCTGTTTTGCGACTGTAGATTCCCCTTTTATCCTTTTGCTTATCCTTGTCCGATTCCTTTTCCTTGACAAAGGAGAATGCCGGATCATTCCTGACTTTGCTCAGATCTCTAATGAAGTCAGCCACAAAGGAGAATGGAGGATAGGGTACGCTGTGCTCTTTCTTGTATGCTGCAGCTTGTGTCACCCATTTATGTTGCAAAGCCGGAGGTAGCTTGCAGATAATGCTGTTCGCCCCCACTGAAGAGTCTAGACAAAGAACAAGGTGCAGTTTTGGGTTTTCTTTCACAGAATGGATCTCATCAACAATGTCACTCAGCTCATAGAATTTCTTGCTGTCCTTGTTTGTTAGTTGAGGAAAGCGCTGTAGTTTTCCTTTCAAGCAAGACTCAACAAGCTCCAGTGACCCATAACGTTCCTCCAGCCACTCCCATAGAAGGTGCAGACCTCTCTCAGAATTGGATGGATTGGAGGCTCGTAGGCTCAGAGCATACTTGCTGGACTCGGGGCCCATGTACTTCACAAGCAGATCGAGTTCTTCCTGAGCTGTCACTTGTAATTCTCTCATGATGCTTGAAAAACTGGTGCGCCATATTTCGAATGCTTCAGGCTGTTCATTGAAAGCATGAGATCTTTCTTTAGCAAAAACTTGGTCAAGTCATGTTTGACTTTGTCAGTCTGTCCTGGAGTAAAATCTCTTGCATTGGGAGAAAGCTCAGTGTGAACAGTATGATAGTGTCCAGGAGGAGACTCAAGGACATGGGAATCACCTCGCAGGTCTTCCTGTGCAGCCCATTCTTTTGAAACGAGCTTGGAGACATACTCTTGAGTCCTGGAGGCTTGACTTTGCGATGGCAAGTTCGGTCCAATGGATGAAGAGGCCCCGACAGACTTAGCACTTACATCACTGCCTTTTTCCAAAATACTTGCTTCTAGTTCAGCAGCTGCTGCTTCCTTTTCTTCAACCAACAGCTTTAGTTCTGCATCATACTCCATTCTCAAGCGTTCAGCCTTGGCATCTGCAATTCTTCTTTCTTCCTCCAAAACAGCCTTTTGCTTTAGAAGTTCTAATTCTTTTCTAGCAAACTCTGCACGTGCCCGCGCGGCTACTGCCTTTGCACGCTTACGAGCAGCAGCACTACTGGCTGAGGAAGTTCTAGTTTTACTAGATCTGCTAGAGACATGACTTTCAGTTTCTAACGTGGACTGAAGTGTTTGTATTGCTTCATCATACATTTTGACTCTCGAATCTACAAAGGGTTTGAATAAATCGAGATCGTTCAAACTTTGCACTGTGTTGTTTCTGGTAAGGAATTCAATGTAATCTTAAACCCTAATTTTGTAAGCTTCGTGAGCTGTTCTTAACTCACGGAGTAGTGCGTTTGCATTTTTGTCACGTGAGGATTGACAATCCTGTATGAAATGATCGACATTGTCAAATGCAATTTGAATTTTGGTTAAATGTGTGTGTTTAATGTCTTCGTAGAACTGTTGTCCACTGGACGTCAAAGACCTGGTGCGGCGTTCTCTCTCTCCAATATCAGCTGTATGGTCCTGCATGATGAAAGGTGTCAGCAACAGTTGGGGCAACTGCAAATCCATCGTTCTCCCATCCGGATGCAGGAGGAGGTCATCAAGTAGTAGGCGTCCAGGTA
Organism: Monoplex corrugatus; assembly: GCA_030674185.1. NCBI lineage: Eukaryota > Metazoa > Mollusca > Gastropoda > Littorinimorpha > Ranellidae > Monoplex > Monoplex corrugatus. The sequence continues at coordinate 12,699,983 of JAPXFY010000034.1, forward strand.
TAACCCAGGCAGGATCAGTCGATGGTCAGGCAGGAAGCTGAAGTCTGGACCATACCTTCACTATTCTGTCTCGCGTTCAAAGAACAAACAAACATGCAGGGGCTGCCATGCGTTCAAAGAACAGCTTTACACTTACAGAGAGTGTCACCAAGGTACTCCTTTAATTCTTCTGAGTAGATAGTGGTGAAGGTCTGAAAACAAACTCAAAGGAAAACTAAGAATATGTCTAACTCAAATGTAAAATAGGACTGACTTACAACAAACATGTTAATATAGCCTACCTCCCTTCAAATATATTCAGAAATAACTAACAATACACGCATCAAAACATCTTTGATCAAGTGTAAAATAAGGAGTCATTAACAATGTAGGCCTACATACCAAAAGAAATTACCCACTTGCCAATTTAAAAGTTTTAGTCTGTACCACTGAACCACCCCTCCAAACAAATTACAATACTACCACATGGCATTAACGCTTCATATTGGAGTACGGAAACAGAATTAAAGAAATGGCGGTACTGCGTGAGTTTCACAAGCTAGATCAAAACAGAACATCAGAATCTCTTTTCTACGCTCATTGTCATCATGGATACTGAAAGATAATTACCAATTATCATAAAAACAACAAATTTAGAATAATTAAGATAACTGACATGGTGAGGGGACTTCAGGGGGCTTTTGAGGCTACGAGGCCGTTGCAAAAACATCACCTCGACCAACACAAGTATGGCGGTAAAGAGAAACATCTTAAAACCTTAATCTGAACAAAACGCCACAAAATGACAAAATACGTGTCTGGTTCCAGAACACCAATTATCAATTCCAAGAAAAAGTACGTAAGACTTTATCGAACACATACAGGTGAATGGACCATTAAGGCAGAAAATGATAGGTAGAAATGACAGAAAGCAAAGGAACAAGGCAGAAACAAAGTGAGTGGACACTTTGTACATAGTTATCGGTGTGAGTACGGAAGTGCGCAAAAAGTAAAAACGTAACAACGCAAAAAGTAAAAACGTAACAAAAAAACAACAAAAAAACGACCTCCCTGAAACAAAAAGAAATTTTTGAAAGACTTCTTGTTGGTTTTGGCTTGTCACGAAAGCGTTATGGTTCCACAACACATAAGGTCTAGGAAGTTCTGGAAAGACTGAACAGAAGTGTTTTAAGTGCAAAGAACGTGCAGAAATGTTTCAGTGTCCAACTTTTTCAGAACCACAAAGACAAACGTTGCGTCATCTTATCTGTCTGTGGTCATGTCGAAGCGTTCCTCTACATCCGTCATCTTATCTGTCTGCGGTCATGACAAAGTGTTCCTCTACATCCGTCATTTTATCTGTGGTCATGTCGAAGCGTTCCTCTACATCCGTCATCTTATCTGCCTGCGGTCATGACAAAGTGTTCCTCTACATCCGTCATTTTATCTGTGGTCATGTCGAAGCGTTCCTCTACATCCGTCATCCTATCTGTGTGGTCATGTCGAAGCGTTCCTCTACATCCGTCATTTTATCTATCTGTGTCTGTGTCTGTCTGTCTGGAACCCAGTACTACCTGTCGCAGGGTCGAATTGCTGGCGACTAAACCAGCAACCCCACCAGTCCTCTCAGGAGGATGGTGAGGAGGGTGGCTAGAAACCCTGGTGGAAATAAATTAGATCCATCAAAGGGCGCCAGCTCTGGAGAGCTACCCGCGGCCATCTAGCTAAGGGAGTAAACCCTGACAGTAAATCCGGTGTGGGGCCCTAAGGCGGTTGGATGGCAAACTTTGTCACTTTCCGGCAGCTCCTGCGGCCGCGTTGGCACCAAAACGTAACAGCCCTGCTGTTCCTTTGGATCTGTCAGCGAGGTGGAGAGGGGGGACAGGTTGCATGGGCAACAGCCTGTCTTCCATATTACACTGCCCAGGCTTACATCCGTCCATTCATCCACAAACACTCTGCACCTACGACCTGGAGAGGACACTCCAGCCTCGCTACTAACACTAGTGTCGGCACAACACGGGAAGCAACAGATACCGGTGATAAGTCATTGCTCAACTGGTGTAGAGCTGACGCCAGGGGTTGCTTTTGACGGTGGGAGAGACCTTCGTGTCTTACTGGACAGCTACCGCCCACCTAAGCTGGGCAGCCCCCAGCCAGTTAGGTGCTGTCCCGCCACGACCTGCCTTCTTCATTGGGTGCATGAAGATTAGGAGAAAATCTGACAAGCAGGTCGTTAATTACCGCACCAAACAAAAAGAAAAATTCAAATTCAAGAAACGCATCAGGAAAAGGATCAGCAATGAAACTGGGCTGTTGGAATGTCCGAACAATGATGCCTGGGCTCTCCCAAGATCTGCAAGACATCAGCGACGCCAGAAAAACCGCCGTCATAAACAGCGAACTAAAGAGGCTCAATGTGGACATTGCCACTCTGCAGGAAACACGGCTGGCTGACTCAGGAACACTAAAGGAAAGGGACTACACCTTCTTCTGGCAAGGAAAGAGTTCTGATGCCCCAAGAGAGCACGGAGTAGGCTTTGCAGTAAGGAACAGCCTGCTGAACATGATTGAACCAGGCAGCGGCGGTTCAGAACGACTCTTGACTCTCCACCTCAACACCACCGAAGGCTATGTCACTCTCATCAGCGTTTATGCCCCAACTCTGTCCGCCTCTCCAAACACCAAGGATGAGTTCTACGAAAATCTTGCATCAACCATAAGGAACATCCCCAGGACAGAACAACTTGTTCTCCTGGGCGACTTCAATGCCAGAGCGGGTGCAGACAATGACTCATGGCCCTTCTGCCTCGGTTCCTTTGGAGTGGGGAAAATGAATGAGAATGGACAGCGACTGCTTGAGTTTTGCGCCTGCCATGAACTGTGCATCGCCAACTCCTTCTTCAAGACGAAGCCTCAGCACAAAGTCTCCTGGAGGCATCCCCGCTCAAAACATTGGCACCAACTGGATTTGATCCTAGTAAGACGTGCCGCTATCAAAAACGTTCTCCACACTCGCTCTTATCACAGCGCAGACTGCGACACAGACCACTCTCTGGTATGTTGCAAGATCAGGCTACAACCAAAGAAGTTCCACTGCTCAAAGAAACAAGGGAACCCTCGCATTGACGTCAGCAAGATGTCTCAGCCAGATCTTGTAGAACAGTTCGCAGAGGCCTTTCAGAGAGAATACGATGCATTGCAGCCCATTGCATTGCATCGTCTTGAAGAAGGAGTTGGCGATGCACAGTTCATGGCAGGCGCAAAACTGAGAGATGGGAAACGCTACGAGACACCATGCACCGCATTGCTATGGCCACCTTTGGGAAGAAAACTGTGAAGTCCCACGACTGGTTTGAGGCCAAATCATCAGAGATAACTCCCACTGTTGAGGCCAAGCGTGCCGCACTCACCAAGTATAAGCGGTCACTCAGTGAGAAGAACCTGCAAATCCTCAGGGCTGCCAGAAGTAAGGTTCAGCTTAATGCCAGGCGCTGCGCAAACGAGTACTGGACAGAGCTCAGCGAAGAGATACAGAGTGCTGCTGAAAGAGGCAACATCCGAGGAATGTATGATGGCATCAAGAAGGCACTGGGACCAACACAGAGCAAGATCGCCCCCTCAAATCCTCCACTGGGGAAGTAATCAGCAATCCTAGCCAACAGATGGAAAGATGGGCGGAACACTACTCCGACCTCTACTCCACACAGAACATGGTGTCCGCATTAGCCCTCGATGCCATCAAGTGCATGCCGGTAATGGAAGAACTTGACGCAGAGCCAACTGCGGACGAACTCAGCAAGGCCATTGATAGCCTGGCATCAGGGAAGGCACCTGGCAACGACGGAATTCCCCCAGACCTCATCAAGCACTGCAAGACTTCTCTTCTGCACCCTTTGCACGCAGTTCTCTGTCAGTGTTGGAATGAGGGAGCTGTACCACAGGACATGAGGGACGTCAAGATCGTCACCCTGTACAAAAACAAGGGCGAAAGGAGCGACTGCAACAACTACAGAGATATCTCGCTCCTCAGCATTGTTGGCAACGTCTATGCTCGGGTCCTCCTAATCCACCTGCAGAAACTGGCTGAACGCGTCTACCCGGAATCACAGTGTGGTTTTTGAGCAGAGAGATCCACGGTAGACATGGTCTTCTCCCTTCGCCAAATCCAGGAGAAGTGCAGAGAGCAGCGGATGCCCCTGTATGTGGCATTCATTGACCTCACCAAGGCCTTTGACCTAGTCAGCAGAGATGGCCTTTTCAGGGCTCTCCGAAAAATCGGCTGCCCCCCCCAAACTGCACAGCTTAATGACGGATGGTGCAGTTCAAGGGATGGTGCAGTTCAACGGAAACCTCTCCAAGCCCTTCGACGTACGCAGCGGTGTGAAACAAGGCTGTGTCCTGGCCCCAACCCTCTTTGGAATCTTCTTCGCTCTCCTCCTGAGGCATGCGTTCAGCACAGCGCAAGAAGGGATCCACCTGCGGACCAGATCAGATGGCAGGCTCTTCAACCTCGCCTGCCTCAGAGCAAGGACAAAGGTCCGTGAAGCCCTCATCAGAGACATGCTATTTGCCGACGATGCCGCAGTTGTGACCCATACTCAGCGGGACTTGCAGTCACTAATGGACCGCTTCTCCCAGGCCTGCAAAGATTTTGGTCTGACCATCAGTCTTAAGAAGACAAACGTCCTGGGCCAAGACACGCCATCTCCACCAGCCATCACCATTGATGACTACGAGCTTGAAGCCATCCATCAATTCACATATCTTGGGTCCACCATCACCGATAACCTCTCCCTTGACACAGAGGTCGACAAGAGGATCGGGAAGGCAGCCACAACACTAGCCCACCTCACACAAATCCCAAGCTGACCACAAAGACAAAGATGGCTGTATACAACGCCTGTGTCCTCAGCACCTTGCTGTATGGCAGCGAGACATGGACCACGCATGCTCATCAGGAGAAAAGGCTCAATACCTTCCACCTGAGAAGCCTACGGCGCATACTTGGCATTTCCTGGCAAGACAAGGTGACCAACACCGAAATCCTAACCTGCGCTGGCCTCCCAACCATGCATACCATGCTGAGACAGCGTCGGCTGCGCTGGTTGGGCCACGTTCGCTGCATGGAAGATGGTCGCATCCCAAAAGACATCCTTTATGGTGAGCTTGCCACAGGGCAGAGAAACATTGGCCGCCCACAGCTGAGATACAAAGACGTTTGCAAGCGTGACATGAAGGCGCTTGAGATCAACACTGAGTCCTGGGAGGACCTCGCAGACGACCGCAACAGCTGGAGAACTACTCTCAAGAAACAGCTGCGGATTGGTGAGGACAAACTGTCAGCTGCTGCAGCAGAAAAGCGAGTTCGCAGAAAAGGGATGACAGCCAACAGACCAGCATCAGCATACACATGCGACCGCTGCGACAGAGACTGCCTCTCTCGCATTGGTCTGTACAGTCACAGGCGACGCTGCTTGGACCAAGCAGACAGTCCATCTAGACATTAGAACGGATGTACTTTGTCCATGGTCAGTCATGACCGAAGGAGGCCATAACTGGTCATGTCGAAGCGTTCCTCTACATCCGTCATCTTATCTGTGTGGTCATGTCGAAGCGTTCCTCTACATCCGTCATCTTATCTATCTGCAGTCATGTCGAAGCGTTCCTCTACATCCGTCATCTTATCTGTCTGCGGTCATGTCGAAGCGTTCCTCTACATCCATCATCTTATCTGTCTGCGGTCATGTCGAAGCTTTCCTCTACATCCGTCATCTTATCTGTGTGGTCATGTCGAAGCTTTCCTCTGCATCCATCATCTTATCTGTCTGCGGTCATGTCGAAGCTTTCCTCTACATCCATCATCTTATCTGTCTGCGGTCATGTCGAAGCTTTCCTCTACATCCGTCATCTTATCTGTCTGCGGTCATGTTGAAACGTTCCTCTACATCCATCATCTTATCTGTCTGCGGTCATGTCGAAGCGTTCCTCTACATCCATCATTTTATCTGTCTGCGGTCATGTTGAAACGTCCTCTCATCCATCATCTTATATGTCTGCGGTCATGTCGAAGCTTTCCTCTACATTCTTCATCTTATCTGTCTGCGGTCATGTCAAAGCTTTCCTCTACATTCTTCATCTTATCTGTCTGTGGTCATGTCGAAACGTTCCTCTACATCCATCATTTTATCTGTCTGCAGTCATGTCGAAGTGTTCCTCTACATCCGTCATCTTATCTGTCTGTGGTCATGTCAAAGCGTTCCTCTTCATCCGTCATTTTATCTGTGTGGTCATGTCGAAGCGTTCCTCTATATCCGTCATTTTATCTGTCTGCGGTCATGTCGAAGCGTTCCTCTACATCCGTCATCTTATCTGTGTGGTCATGTCGAAGCGTTCCTCTACATCCTTCATCTTATCTGTCTCTGGTCATGTCGAAGCGTTCCTCTACATCCGTCATCTTATCTGTCTCTGGTCATGTCGAAGCGTTCCTCTACATCCGTCATCTTATCTGTGTGGTCATGTCGAAGCGTTCCTCTACATCCGTCATCTTATCTGTCTCTGGTCATGTCGAAGCGTTCCTCTACATCCATCATCTTATCTGTCTGCGGTCATGTCGAAGCTTTCCTCTACATCCGTCATCTTATCTGTGTGGTCATGTCGAAGCTTTCCTCTGCATCCATCATCTTATCTGTCTGCGGTCATGTCGAAGCTTTCCTCTACATCCATCATCTTATCTGTCTGCGGTCATGTCGAAGCTTTCCTCTACATCCGTCATCTTATCTGTCTGCGGTCATGTTGAAACGTTCCTCTACATCCATCATCTTATCTGTCTGCGGTCATGTCGAAGCGTTCCTCTACATCCATCATTTTATCTGTCTGCGGTCATGTTGAAACGTTCCTCTACATCCATCATCTTATCTGTCTGCGGTCATGTCGAAGCTTTCCTCTACATTCTTCATCTTATCTGTCTGCGGTCATGTCAAAGCTTTCCTCTACATTCTTCATCTTATCTGTCTGTGGTCATGTCGAAACGTTCCTCTACATCCATCATTTTATCTGTCTGCAGTCATGTCGAAGTGTTCCTCTACATCCGTCATCTTATCTGTCTGTGGTCATGTCAAAGCGTTCCTCTTCATCCGTCATTTTATCTGTGTGGTCATGTCGAAGCGTTCCTCTATATCCGTCATTTTATCTGTCTGCGGTCATGTCGAAGCGTTCCTCTACATCCGTCATCTTATCTGTGTGGTCATGTCGAAGCGTTCCTCTACATCCTTCATCTTATCTGTCTCTGGTCATGTCGAAGCGTTCCTCTACATCCGTCATCTTATCTGTCTCTGGTCATGTCGAAGCGTTCCTCTACATCCGTCATCTTATCTGTGTGGTCATGTCGAAGCGTTCCTCTACATCCGTCATCTTATCTGTCTCTGGTCATGTCGAAGCGTTCCTCTACATCCGTCATCTTATCTGTCTGCGGTCATGTCGAAGCGTTCCTCTACATCCGTCATTTTATCTGTGTGGTCATGTTGAAACGTTCCTCTACACCCATCATTTTATCTGTCTGCAGTCATGTCGAAGCGTTCCTCTACATCCGTCATCTTATCTGTCTGCGGTCATGTCGAAGCGTTCCTCTACATCCGTCATTTTATCTGTCTGCGGTCATGTCGAAGCGTTCCTCTACATCCGTCATTTTATCTGTCTGCGGTCATGTCGAAGCGTTCCTCTACATCCGTCATCTTATCTGTCTGCGGTCATGTCGAAGCGTTCCTCTACATCTGTCATTTTATCTGTGTGGTCATGTCGAAGCGTTCCTCTACATCCGTCATCTTATCTGTCTCTGGTCATGTCAAAGAGTTCCTCTACATCCGTCATCTTATCTGTCTGTGGTCATGTCGAAGCATTTCTCTACATCCGTCATCTTATCTATATGTGGTCATGTCGAAGCATTCCTCTACATCCGTCATTTTATCTGTCTGCGGTCATGTCGAAGCGTTCCTCTACATCTGTCATCTTATCTGTCTGCGGTCATGTCGAAGCGTTCCTCTACATCCGTCATCTTATCTGTCTGCGGTCATGTCGAAGCGTTCCTCTACATCCGTCATCTTATCTGTCTCTGGTCATGTCGAAGCGTTCCTCTACATCCGTCATCTTATCTGTCTGTGGTCATGTCGAAGCATTCCTCTACATCCGTCATCTTATCTATATGTGGTCATGTCGAAGCGTTCCTCTACATCCGTCATCTTATCTGTCTGTGGTCATGTTGAAGCGTTCCTCTACATACGTCATCTTATCTGGCAATAATCTATTGTGTGCTTGCTAGTGTGTGTGTGGTACAGTTTTCTGTTGTTTGTTTGTTTTTTGTCTTTTTTTGGGGGGATAGGGGTGCACAAATTTTGAGGCAATTGTGCAAAAAAAGCAAATTTAGCTAGACAGATCTGGTGTGTGCACTATGTGATCGGTCTATTGTTGTCATTAACAATACTTATTATTCTTATTATCATTTTTAATACTAATAATGATGATATTAGTATTATTATTATCATGCATCAGCATGAATCCACAAGTCTTCACTGCTTTTCCTAAACCCAGCGACCAGAATGGGCAGGAAAAAAAAAAAGCAAACAGATACTCTCTGGAGAATCTCAAATCGTCTTAATAGACATCCATTATTCTCCTGTGCTGAAGAGGGAAAGCCGTTATCAATATTTGTTATCATTATCATTATTATTATTATTATTATTATCATGCATAAGCATGAATCCTCGACAAGTCTTCACTGCTTTTCCTAAATCCAGCGACCAAAATGGGCAGAAAAAAAAAATGAAGCAAGCAAATAATCTCTGAAGAATCTCAAAAGTTTTAGTAGATATCCATCCATTCTTCTGTGCTGAAGAAGGAAAACATACAACCATGATCATACATTATCTTGCGCCTGAGAATTGCTCAATTCGGGTTTCAGTAAACTGTGTAATTATCTACTTTTTATTTTCACTCATAATACACAATTTTTAAAGAAGATACCTATGAATGCCTATCAGAAAGAGAGTCCTTGAATGTTATATAGAACCAATACTGTTGTATGGATGCGAGGCGTGGACAGTCAGCAAGCAAAGCCAGAACAAGATTGAGGCAGCCGAGATGTGGTTTCTCAGAAGAATGCTGAGAGTTCCATGGACAGCAAAGAAAACAAACGAGACAGTCTTGATGGAGGCAGACACAGGTAGATCACTCATATTCATAAGGAAGATTAGGAAAAGACAAGCAACATTTATAGGCCATTTTATGAGGAAGGGGGATTTGGAGCACCTGGTCACAACGGGAAAGCTGGAGGGAAAAAGAACACCAGGTAGACCCAGGGAGAGAAGCTGGACGGACTTGCAGAGTGGCTGGGGATAAGGAGGGTGGGGGAGATGCTGGGGGCAACAAGAGATAGAGATGGTTGGAAGTCCATGGTCGCCAACGCCATGCAGCAGGGCACCTGATGATGATGATGATGTCTTGGATAGGTAGGATGCTTTTTTTTTTTTGGTGGGGGGGGGGGGGTAACTCTCCACCGACAAGGGTAGGGGGATACGTAAAACGGGAAAAAAAAAAGGAAATAACAGGATTATCATTTCATCCTTTGAACACGGTCCATCTGTGTACGTAAAGAAAAACATACAGCGCTACACACGTTTCATTATGTTCTACACAAACCTCTAACTTCACAGATTTTATGCAGATATAAAGAGACTCCACTACTGACTACGATGGAACGTAGTTTAAGTAACCCTAGATTTCTGTCTGTGTATCATGTTTGTCCATAGACAGACACACAATCGTCCACGACAGATGAAAAGGCTGACAGACAACCTGACCCAGAACGCCACAAGGGTAAATGTGTCTAAATCGTTCATTCCTTACACAGATCTGAAAGCCAAAGTACAAAATTATGTGAAAAATCTGTGACAGGAGGATTGTAAAAAGCAGAGAGACAACAAACTCTTCCAGATCCACCCCGACCTTAAAGATGTTCTCCCATCCGCTCCGGGGAAAGAGTGTCATGTAGGTTATGCACGGATCACACGTCCTACACTCCTACCACATTCCTACCTTGTAAAAAGTGAAGAAGCACCATGGTATATACCATGTGTGATGAGCCCATACAGCGTAGAAAGGACGAACCGCTGAGCATCAGACACCTTCTTCTTCAGTACTTGGACTTGCACGATGCGAGACATCATCATCAAGTGCCCTGCCACATGGCGTTAGCGATCATGGCCCTCCATATGCATCTATCCCTTGTGCCGCAAGTACATCTTCCACCATCTCTGTTTTCAGCCACTCTGCAAGTCCGTCCAGTATTAATTCCCTGCGTCTACCTGGTGCTCTCTTTCCCTCCAGCTTTCCTGTTGTGACCGGATGCTCCAATTCCCCTTTCCTCATAAAATGACCTATAAATGTTGCCTGTCTTTTCCTAATCCTGCTTATGAATGATCTTCTTGTGTCTGCCTCCATCAAGATTGTCTCGTTTGTTTTCTTTGCTGTCCATGGAACTCTCAACATTCTTTTTAGAAACCACATTTCAGTTGCCTCAATTTTGTTCTGACTTTGCTTGTTGACTGTCCACGTCTCACAACCGTACAACAGTATCGGTTCTATACAGGGTGTTTCAAAAAGAATACGCCAAAATCATTACGCAGTTTTTTCAGGTCTATAGCATTGTAGTGGACTGAATCAGTGGTTATTTGATAGAGTAGACTCTAGTTATCAAAGTTTGATTGGGTGTCAGTTTCACCGCTGTCGTTAGTATAACTTCCGGTGCAGCTGAATTATGGGAAGATCAATCAAAATGGCGACTCCTCAGCAGAAGGCGTTTTGCGTGCTTGAGTTCGCGAAAACAAACGCCATTGTCACGGTGCAACGTGCTTTCAGAACAGAATTCGGCATTGATCCGCCCCATCGTGAGAGCATTCGACGGTGGGTTAGACAGTTTAAAGAGAGTGGGTGTCTGTGCAAAGGAAAGAGTCCTGGAAGACCACGTGTTACAGAGGAGCAAGTGGAGAGGATTCATGATGAGATGATGCATTTGAGAGCAGCCCACGTAAGTCCGTACGTCGAGCAAGTCTTCAGCTTGCCATCCCTCATACCACTGTCTGGCGTGTGTTAAAGAGACGATTACACATGAAACCATACAAACTAAGCCTCGTCCAAGCACTTACTAATGATGACAAGGTGATGCGGAGGACATTCTGTGAGTCAATGCTGGAGATGGAGGAAGGTGATGAAACTCTTTTCACGTTTAGTTTTTAGTGACGAAGCAAGCGACTTTCCATTTGAGCGGCACAGTCAATCGTCACAATGTGCGCATTTGGGGAACAGATCACCCACATGAAACTGTTGAGCATGAAAGAGATTCCCCTAAAGTGAACGTCTTCTGTGCTGTGTCTCAAGACAAGGTCTATGGTCCCTTTTTCTTTGAAGGAAACACCGTTACAGGACAAACCTATCTCGAAATGCTCCAAAACTGGCTATTCACTTTACTGCAAGCAGATTCGAATGACTTCATTTTTCAGCAAGATGGAGCACCACCCCATTGGCATCTCGGGGTTAGAGCTTATCTGAATGAAAACGTGCCTCAGCGATGGATTGGGAGGAGAGGTGCTAAAGACCTTGCTCTCTGTGCTTGGCCTGCCAGATCCCCGGACCTCACTGTGTGTGACTTTTTCTTGTGGGGGTATGTTAAAGACCAAGTTTATGTTCCACCACTTCCAGCAAGTATCGATGACTTGAAAGATCGAATAACAGCTGCAATCAACACGGTGGACCGTGACATGCTGAGGCGCGTTTGGGAGGAATTCTCATATCGGCTTGATGTTGTCCGCGCTGCCGGTGGTGGCCACATTGAGCACTTATAAAACATGAAATGAAACTTGAATGTACGAGTATATACAACACATGTGTTCATGCTAGAGGTTTGTAATTTTTTTCGTTTTTGACACATCACGTGATGATTTTGGCGTATTCTTTTTGAAACACCCGGTATAACATTCAAGAACAGTCTTCCTGGTGTTAGTTAATGCGCATTTGTTGGTAAGAATGCTTTTCGTCTTCTTGAATGCTGTTCTGGCTTGGCCGATTCTGCTGGCTATTTCTGATGTGCATCTGCCGTCTGGTGAGACGGGCCATTCCCAGATATTTAAACTTATCAACCTGTCTCAAAGTTGCGCCATTTGCTGTTATTTTGCACGAGGGGATTTTTTGTTTTTTACTGATTACCATGACTTCAGTCTTCTTGCTGCTTAGCTCGAGCCCTTTATTTTTGCTTTCTATTTCTACTATATTCACAAAGTTTTGTAGGTGTTTTTCATTTTCTGCAATTTGCACGGTATCATCTGCGTAACGAATGTTGTTTATCATTCTTCCTCCAACCTTTATCCCAGGGCATTTTTCTAGGTTTCTCATGATGGTTTCGCTGTAAAGTGAAAACAAATCTGGTGACAGAACACAACTCTGCCAGACCCCTCTAGATATTTTGGAGAGAGCTTATATCGTTTACTATTCTCATTGCTGCTGTTTGTTCTCAATATATATTTGTGATTATTCTCGGATCTTTCCATCAATATTGAACCTTTCCAGTTGGTTGATCAATTCTTCGTGTCCTACCGGATCGAAAACCTTGATATAATCAACACAGCATAAAAATAAATTCTGACCTCTCTATAGGATAGTCCTTAGGATGTATATCATATGGCATTGATAGTTCTTTTCCCTTTGTGAAATCCACACTGTTCTTCTGCTGTTTCTCTTTTGATTCTGTTCCTTGTCCTCATCATGATTATTTTTAATAGGATTTGTGTTACATGACTCACCTAGCTAATTGTACGATGGAGTTCATATTCTATAGCCCCTGTTTTCTTTGGAAGTGCAATGAAATTTGATTTTGACATATCTTTGGGGATTTTTCCGATGTCATAAATTTTATTTAGGAGGACTGTTACTTTTTTCAATACCGAATTCCTCCAGGGAATCAAATCATCTCTGTAGTAATGTTGTCTGGTTCTTGGGCTTTTCTGCCATTTGATTTTGATGACTAGTTTGTCAGATTTCATTCCACTGACAAAACCTCTTTCTTGCTGGTGCTGATGTTCATGCTATAGTTTTCACGAGTGTTCTTGTGGTATGTTTTGCTGCTGTGTTCCGTCAAAGTTCATGATTGTTTGGTCACCAGTGAATACTAATAGGAATAGATTTATAAATATTTTGGTTTACTTTACACCACAGAAACACTGACACATCACGCGCACAGTGTATAGTACACATTCATTCACAGTACATCGTATCACACTATATTTATCATTATGATTTATATTGTAATACCAAATACAGTGAATGTGACATACCGAACAACTAGAGTAATGCACAATACACTACACAATATATTATTATAAATGTATATACATACATATATATATGTGTGTGTATGTGTGTGTGTGACCTTCCACCACCAATTCAGTCTTAACTCACAGTCAAACTGCACTTGGAGCTGAAAAGGTGACTGAGGGTCTATCTGGGATGTTTTGACTTTTTCTCAAAATTGATTTCTGTGGACTATAATCTATTCCCCACAGAATTTTCTTTCTTGAAAAAATATCACTAAACAATTAAAAATGGTATTTATTGTAGCAGAAAGAACGCAATTTCTTACCAAAAGTACATATTTTTGTCTCATATTACGAACCGCAACCTGTACAGAACCCCCACATGTAATATACTGACAGAAAGCTCTTTGGTGCACCTTTCGGATAATGATAGCTAAATTAGAAACAAACCGGGTCAAATCCACCAAATAAAGAAATTTTAAGGAAAATGTGTAGGAAAGTACATAAATACTTTACATTTTTACATTCTACATTTTTTTAGTACAAGTTTTATTCAAGCACCAAAATAATCAGCAGAATGTATACTTTCCAGTGATATGTATATCTCAGAATACCCAAAATGCTAGTTAAGACTGATTTCGTGCTGGGAGGTCACATATATATATATATATATATAATATATATATATATATATATATATATATATATATAAACTGTGTGTGTGTGTATGTGTGTGTGTGTTTTAATTTGATATGGGGTATAATTTATCTATATGACTGAACGTCTCCTCAAGCAGTAACAATTACAACAACAAAAATGAAAATAAAGGAAGGGAGAGAATGAAATGCAGACATTCAAAACAAAAAGTATGGATTATAAACCAGTACAAAATGGTGGATCATGATTATAATGTCACGGTCAGTTTACAAAAGTAGAATGGGATTATGACCATTATTTCATCATCATCATATATATCCATTTTAAAACGCAAAAACAGATTACAAGAACAAAATCTGATTTTAAGAACATCATTTCATCATCAGCTGTCAAAAACAAACTCGGATCATGAATACTATTTTATCATCATTTTACATATAAATTTTCAAATGCAAAAACAGATCATATGAACAAAATCAGTTCACAATAACAAAATCAGATTTCATGAATATGATTTGTTATTGTGGTATTGCTGTTTAAAGCCCAGCCGACTGCATAGAGCCATATCACGGCTATATCCAGTTCAAAACATACACCATACTTCAACGGGAAAAAAGAAAATTAAGTAGACATATCAATGTATTCGCGCACATAATCTAAGGAGATGCCCCTGGTGTTGACCATTCGGTCCAACTTATCGCACAGGGGATTTTGTTAGAAATCATCACAAACCATTGATTGGTGAGTTAACATTATCATCTGGAGCCGATTTTAACGTAATGTTAGGCCTGTTATGGCTCTAGTAGTTGACTGGGCGTTACCAGGAATCCGAACCAGAAGTTAACCTTACCACAGTAGTAATGAATCACAGGCTTCTCGTAATGGGCGTGACACAGTGACAGTCAAGTGGTTAAAACACTGGTCTGTCAATTGGAAGGGTCTGGGTTTGAAGCTGCTTGAGTACTGACAAACTGATAAGATGGGTAAACAGTGGAGATGTTAACAATCTCACAAGTCAACATAAGTGCTGACCAGCAACTGCCTGATCCCCTGTCACGCGTGTAAGCAAGCACAACATCAAATACGCACATGACAGATCATGTAAGCTATGTCGGGTTTTGGTGGCTTGTGGAAACATGAAAAGGCACTGCATGTACAGCCCTGAAAACAGAGTGATATGACTGTTTTAATGGCAGGGTAAAAAAATGTCATACATGTAAATGCCCACTTGTATATTCAAACACATGGGGGGGAAGGCTGTAGCCTGTAAGTGATTATATGCACTGGAAAGATTTTCAAATATATATTAGACTTGAAAGGCTAAGCTTTTAACTGTTCTCTGTTTAAAGTTGGAGTTGTTTTCAATGTGATGTTGATGCTGATACAGCTCTAATGACCGGCTGGGCTAAACACTAAACATGAACAAGGGGGGAAAACCAAGGGAGGATTTTACAAAAGGGCATAATGTATAAATTCAAAGCAATCAATCCACCAGTGATAAAGGATTTCATTAACCATCAGAGGATTCTTGTATGGATTTCACGGTTCACTAAGCATGTAAGCTCTTCCTCAAATAACAGTAAATTAGTCAATAAATAAATAAATAGCATAAGCAGAAGAAACTTGTAGAAGAATTTCATGGTTGCCTAAGTATGTGCTTTAAATTGCAAAAATCAACAAATAACATAAGCAGAAGATAAAAGTTACAGAAGAGTTTATGGTCATGAAGTGAACCTGTAAACAAATGGCAACAACATTAATAAGTAAATCAACAAGCAGAATAAGCAGAGAAAGAAACTGACAGAACAAATCATGTGCAAGAAGCAGATTAACTAAACAAATCACATCAACTGAGTCATTGGAAACAAACGTCAAAATAATTGTAACAAGGCAAAAATAATCACGACAATTTGTACATACAAGGATATAATAACAATCACAACGTAATTATACACATCAGCAAGATTTGTGTATCACTGAGCTGAGGAATTTTAATTCATACATCATAAAATATCATCAGAATAAAAAAAGTTGTACTGTGCAGTTCCACACCACATAAACTGGAATAAGAAAGAATCCATACATAGCGTTACAGCTGCCAACATTGGAATATTAGCAAGTAAACAACAAGCTGCACACAAATGTATGTTTGTGTGTAACGCACATTTTCTTTATGAAAAAACAAATTGAAAACTTCTGTAATAATGATAATGATAATTATGCAGAAGCGTATGTGTCTCTAGAAAATCAGTGATTCATCACAATATCTGCAATTCTCGTTCATAAAAGTAAACACAATGTGAAACATTAATTCGCCATTTCTTGTGGTGTCTTGTGTGTCTGTCCTTATTTCTTATCGAGTTATTCATTCATTTTTTTAAATACATTTTAAAATGTACAATCTACATGTGTAAAGCTGAATACAAAGACTTTCCTGTTTATTTACTCATTTGCTTATTCATTTACACCTGTTCAGTTATTCATCTAGCCTACTTATTCATTTACTTTTTTATTTATTCATGCTTTTATGTATTTGTTTATTATGCAATTTCCAGGTATGTAGCTTGGTAATAAGACTACTTATGAACAGATGAAGGAGACCTCAAGGTCCTGAAATATTCCTGGGATACCACACCCAGGCTGACCCAGAAGTGGCAGAGCAGCAGAATTTCATTGCTATCATGTAATGCAAATAATAAAACATGCCATTAAACAACATTCATGTGCAGGACCTGATAGTTCAGTTAGTTGAGAGTCGGATTCAAATGCCAGTTAAGTATGGGTTTGAACCTAGGGTGAGCAACATTACATTGGCCGTCTTACTTCCCATCTTAACATCATTGTTGATTTGATGGTGTCACTGTAGGTTTACACAAACCCCCCCTCTCAGTTTCCCTTGGGTGATTATCTCGTTGGCCATATCACCTGAGGTAGGTACTGACGTAAAACTGAATAAAATGGAACCATGGACATTAATGATAATGATGATAATAATACCAATAGTAATAATAATAATTTCAGTTACATAGCACAAATGGTCCATGTCAAAAGAATATTTGTTATGTTTTACAGGAATAGATTACTATGCATTCAATAAAGTAACAACACACAATGACAAAACTCAAAATGAAGGTAAGTATTAGGAACTACAGTAACAAAGCATAATAATGATAAAAAAAAAACATAATTGAATACAAGTCTTGACAGACACATAAACACTGCGTGTGTGTACATGCACACTCACATTCGTCTGATTAGTGCTTTTATGTTCCTGTGTTGGGACAGGTGCTAAACTTGAGTATACAATGTTCTGTAATTAATACGTTGGGTCAAGTTGATAGCTACGTGAAAAGCAGAGAAAAAGAAAAGAGGGCCAAAGGCGGATGGGTGGCAAAAATGATACTGTAGACAACAGAATTGATTCTATAGACAGATAACATATATAATACTCTAGACAACAGAATTGATAATCTAGACAACAGAATTGATACTATAGACAGATAACATATAAACCTCACGCACACATACAAACCACTAGCAACAATGCACATAAAAATATTATAAGCAGAAACACGTGTACACACACATACACACGCACGCACACACACACACACCCGTCATTAATAATATCACTCATAGTGAAAAGACATTAAATCAAGGAACAAACAAACACACACATACACACACCAGCACTAGCAACAATGTACATATATAAAAAATATCATTCCCTGTAACATACACACACACACACACACTGCCACAAGTAGTAAGTTACGTGCATGCAAATACATACACACAGACACACATCATCACCATACAGTTGGTGAGTGAATATATGAGAACATTGGTGTGGGGAGGCTGTCCCGGACCCAACGTGTCCCCAGCGGTGGATAGGGGAATGACCCCTAGATATGGGGGTTGACTGCAAATGAGAAATAAACAGTCGCGGACCAAACAGCGATGGACCCAGAGGAGAGGCTGGACATGGTGTGGTGCCTATACTCTCTCAAAAGGTCTCATAACCCAATGACAGGTCTGTTTGTCTAGGCGAGCCTAAAAATAACTCCTACCATCACACCAAAGTCCTGGTAAGCAGGGGATGGATGGAGTCAGAAGGCGACCAACACAGTTATATAACAGCAACAGCATCTGTCACCACAGCTGTGGGCAGATGATCCCAAAAAGAACAATGGCCAGAGCCTCTGCACAGTATGTACACTGCCACTCTAGAAGACAGTGTCGAACCACTGGTTATATTCCTGTCAAAAACCATGTGAGATGAGATCATAGTAACAAAAAGGCTATAAGACTGGACCTTCTGAGACCCTCAGGGACGGACAGGCCTCAAAAGCTACTGGGGGGGGGAGGGGGGGGGGGAGATGTCCGTGATCATGAAACACTGCTATGATGATGGCATGTATGTACCTGACTGCAGCAGTGGGAAGCAGTTTCGTCGACACACCATGAAATCCTAAATCAGGCAGAAAGCAAAAGCAAAAAGAAAAGACATCACCACTGAAACGTGGAACATCAGAACAATGGGAGAATTAGACCAGATTGAACAAGTAAGGCATCTTCAATAATGGGGATCATACAATAAATGAAAAAGGAGGCTCAAACTGAGTAGCTATCATTTTAGATAAACATCACACAGCATGTTTAAAAAGCCACAATGCCACCAGTGACCGAATAGTCATGGCAAAGCTAAATACCAAGCCAGCTCCATTAAAGATCATTCATGTCTATGACCCCACATCGAAAAGCACAGAAGAAGAAATTGAAGTTTCAAAATGACCTACAAACAACAAAAGACAAGATACTTAGCAGGGAAATCTGCACAATAATGGGGGATCTAAATGCCAAAGGTGAAAGTGAAGACCGGGAACATGGAAAGACAGAGGGCTTCCCAAAGATACAAAACTAAGAATCATGAACATTTTGATATGGCCTGTTTTAATGTATGGTTGCGAAGCCTGGACACTAAGAAAAGATGGAGAAAATACAATCAATGCAGCAGAACTGTGGCTCTATAGACGACTTCTCAGAGTCAAATGGACAGACACAAGAACACATGACAACGTGTTAAAGGAACTGATAGTCAGGCGCCAGCTGCTGACAGAGATCAACAAAAGAAAGCTGAAATACGTAGGCCATGTGATCAGAAACACCAAAACAGATCTGATGTCAACGGTCCTGCAGGGGAATGTTGAGGTGACCTACAAACAACAAAAGACAAGATACCTAGCATGGACGACAGCACACCTCCTATTTCAACAACATCGCTGAAGTCTGTGGTCTGCAGATCCAGGAGGTCACCTACTGATGTCTTAATCGTGTTACCTGGAGAAAACGTGTGACATCGAACATGGCTCCTACTGTCAATCCCTGCGAGGGAGAGAGATGAGATGAGAGATATCAGAACATTTACACAACATCACACAATTCATACAGTTAGCATCATCCTATACCATTTTATTGTCAGGTCAATATAAACGTAACATCATCATCACCATAAACCATTTATTTTCAGGTTAACATGAAAGTTGTACTGACATATTCAAAATAAGCATAAGTCAATATGAAATGAATTCAGACACACACACACACCATAAATACTTAACCATGTTTGCAACTGTTAAATGTACTGACTGAATGAAGAATTTCAAAATGACGTACAAGTCTTCAACAAATGTAATTCAAAATACACATTATTAAATATTACCAAAATTATAAGATATCAGTGAATAAAAGTCCCTCATGAGGAAGCCAAAAATTTGGGAAATATTTAACTCATTTTCTTGTCTTTTCTGTGCACTGCTTCGTATACACACACACACACACAGAGCTACACATCGACACATGTGCGCGTGTGCACACACACACACACATATATATATATATATATATATATATCTGTATATATATTTAATATCATGTATTTAAATATTAGGTACATAAAAATGCAATATCATAACGAATTTAAAAACCTTTTCTCTGGAATAAAAATGAGTCATTTCTAGTTACCCAGGTTGGAAAAAAAAACAGAAAGAAAAAAGATACAACTGGAACAATCCTGCACCAATGCAGACTCCATGCATACATAAACATTATATACTACACGTCATTATTGAAGGGCCAGGAACGTTTTTGAGTCAATTTTTGAAAGGAGAAATAACCTATTTTCTCTTACTCTTTTCTCCAATTCGTTGCCGTAACTGAATGGATAAGAGCTCAGACAACATTGCAGTTTCCTTTTGGCACGTGTTTGGGGATTTGCCGATTTGCAATGGGCGGCCCAAGGAAGACAATTTCCACACGAAATTGTCGAATCTTCAGCAGGGTCTCTCTGACGACGCAGGCAAGGTAGCGACAAAATTCGCTTTGCACGTGCAAGGCAAGCCCTTTTTGAACACTACTCCAGCCAAAGTTGCCCGCAGACGAGGATAAAAAGGACCCGTTCTTGGTTCGTTTTAACCATGCTTGCAAGACGACGGATGACGGATGAGCAGCGGGGGAGAGCCCTCGCTCTGCTTGATGAAGGCCTAGCGCAGCGGGAAGTTGCTAGACGACTTGAAGTGTCGCATTCCACAATCCAGAGACTGCTGGAGCGCTTCAATGAGACTGGAGCAGTCCAGGAAAGGCGTCACACGGGTCGACCCAGAGTAACGACAAGACAGCAAGACCGCTACCTTGCCCTCTCCGTCCTGAGGGAAAGGGCATCCACTGCGGTGACCTTGAGGGGTCAGCTGAGGGACGCAACAGGTGCTAACATCAGCTGCAGCACGGTGAGAAGACGGCTACATGAGGCAAACTTGAGGTCATGGAGACCGGCCGTCCGACCCGTGCTGTCACCGGTCAACAGAGTGCGCCGCATGACCTGGGCCAGGGAGCACGTGACCTGGACAAGGCAACAGTGGGCCCGGGTCTTGTTTTCGGATGAGTCCAGGTTCACCCTGACCTTTAACGATGGCCGGGCTCGGGTGTGGCGACGTCAAGGGGAGAGGTTCGCTGACGCCACTGTCCAAGAGCATAACCGGTACGGCGGCGGGTCGGTGATGGTGTGGGGTGGCATGAGCCGTGGTACCCGGACCCCCCTGCTCCCCATTGACGGCATCCTGAACGGGGTCCGGTACCGGGACGAGGTTCTGGCGGCCGTGGCACTGCCTGCGCTTGTGGACCTTGGTCAAGGCGCCATCTTCCAGGACGACAATGCACCTATGCATCGAGCACGCCTTGTGACCGACTTCCTGGAGCAGCATGAAGTCGTCCGTATGGCCTGGCCAGCGTGCTCACCTGACCTGAACCCAATTGAACACCTCTGGGATGTGCTCGGGAGGCGCATCAGGGACAACCACCCCCCACCGGGCACCCTGGCCAGGCTGGTCGACATCCTGCAGATCGAGTGGGCGGCCATCCCTCAGGACACACTCCGTACCCTTGTGGGGTCGATGCATCGGCGCTGTGAAGCATGCATCCAGGCTCGGGGCGGACACACGCGATATTGAAAACAGATTGGCCAAATCTGACACTTTCTGTTTTTTGAAAAGGGGGGGATGTTCCTTTAAATGCATGTGCTGTTCACTAATGGGTCATTGTGCTAATTTCTTTTTCCAAAACAGGTGTGGAAATGATGAAATAAAACATAGAATCAATTCTAAACATTGTCAATTATTTCAACTTAAAATTAGAGAGGAAGGAAGAAGTGGCCCTTAAATTATGATTAGGAGTAGGGCCTATATATCAACTGCTTAACAGTAGTCAGTAAATGGATAATCCTGCACTCCTGTTAATAAAAAGTCACCTCATACCCTGATGTTAAGTATTCTATAAAAACAGCCTCGAGTCCATGAACATCATAGTACAGTTAAAAATTATTACGTAAAAATGAAAACGTTTTCTCTCTCTCTCTCTCTCACACACACACACAAACACAAACAAACAGTGACCAATATCACAAAAGTTACACAAATATTAGCTGAATATATGACCTTCCACCTGGAACTTGATGCTTATCACCAGATGGTCAATTTTAATTGACTGGAGAATCTACCTGTAACATTTGTACTGTCAGTAATAATGAAAAGTGTTTAGAAAAAAAACATTTATTCCAATATGGGTTTTGGAAGATGGTATCCCTCCGATTAGCCATTTTGCAGAAGAGATAAATCAAAATTGAAAAAAACATTCATATTTTGAGCAATAACTTTTCCTATGCAAAATAAATTTTGCACGGTCACCAGTCGGTGCAATGATGCAGTGGTTTGTGCAACAGACTATTGTCTAGAAGGGTATGTGTTTGAACCCCATCAGTCCTGTCACTGTGAGCTTGTTCAGCCCCAGTAACCTTGTATCCTGATCTCCACATGCCATGGGCTCATTTCA
This sequence comes from Monoplex corrugatus, assembly GCA_030674185.1. Taxonomy (NCBI): domain Eukaryota; kingdom Metazoa; phylum Mollusca; class Gastropoda; order Littorinimorpha; family Ranellidae; genus Monoplex; species Monoplex corrugatus. The sequence continues at coordinate 12,722,359 of JAPXFY010000034.1, forward strand.
AAAAATGAGACAAGACAGTCAAGTCTCGTCCATGCCACAGATGCATCACTGAAGGTGTTGCTCAGATCTGCTGACCAACACTAGGTATGTGAATCTTGCAGGCCTGGTTGACACCAGGATATACCATGAAAGTTGGTGTATAGCACAGTCACATAGTCTCAATCCAAAATGGAACTCGATAGTACCATGATTACCATCAACACCGTCATCATCATCATCATCATCATCGCATTTTGAAAAATTCTCAGATTCAGGGACCCTTTCCCTTTTGACTCCTGCACCCTATCCACCCATTGCAAAAATTTAACCCTTTGACTCCCTTACCCTGTCTGATAGTATGTGAGAGACGAAGGGTTAGAGTGACATAGGAAATGGGATAGAAAAAGATTTTCTTTAAAGCGTCTGCACAGTTGGGTTCAATGGGTCTATTACAGAAATGGATATGATTATTAGTTGTAGGAAACAGGTATTTTTTGTGTTTTTTTTTTTTCCCCCTTAAAAAATGCTCATAAACCGATTGGTAGATGTTTTAAAACAAAAGTTGAACAAGGAAAGAATCATGGTATTATGAATTTTTACAGGCAGTACCAGGCGGAGCTGAAGTATCATTTAAATCAAAATCCTAAAATCGAACCCTGACATCCCTTACCTTCTACATCAGCTGCTACTGGTAAATTGAGTGAGGTGACAGGTGACCTGTTCCATGGGCACAGGTCACGATTAAATAACAGACCAGTTTCCTTGCTGAATGCAAAAAGAACTGGGAGAATTCATAAATGTCAAACAATTTCATATAATATCCAAATTCTCACAAAGACAATCTTCCAAAGAAGGAGACAATGGATAATATGATCAACAGATCTTAGTTCTTGCTAAAAGGCAATGATAAATCATTGAACAATCTTTGCTTCAGCTGTCAATCTCTGCTTCAGCTGTCAGTATTGTCACCATTTACATCATCACATATGCATATAGCATAAGGACTGTCAAAAGACAATCATTTACATCAATCACATACGCACACAGCATAAGGAATGTCAATAGACAATCATTTACATTGTCACATACGCACACAGCAAAAGGAATGTCAATAGACAATCATTTACATTGTCACATATGCACACAGCATAAGGAATGTCAATAGACAACCATCTACATTGTCACATATGCACACAGCATAAGGAACATCGATACACAATCATTTACATTGTCACATACGCACACAGCATCAGGAACATCGATACACAATCATTTACATTGTCACATACGCACACAGCATCAGAAACATCGATACACAATCATTTACATTGTCACATACGCACACAGCATCAGGAACATCGATACACAATCATTTACATTGTCACATACGCACACAGCATCAGGAACATCGATACACAATCATTTACATTGTCACATACGCACACAGCATCAGGAACATCGATGCACAATCATTTACATTGTCACATACGCACACAGCATCAGGAACGTCGATACACAATCATTTACATTGTCACATACGCACACAGCATCAGGAACGTCGACACACAATCATTTACATTGTCACATACGCACACAACATCAGGAACGTCGATACACAATCATTTACATTGTCACATACGCACACAGCATAAGGAATGTCAATAGACAATAATTTACATTGTCAATATGCACACAGCATAAGGATGTCAATAGACTATCATTTACATTGTCACATATGCACAAGCATAAGGAATGTCAATAGACAATCATTTACATTGTCACATTTGCACACAGCATAAGGATTGTCTATCGATTATCATTCACATCAATACATATGCACACAGCATAAGGAATTTCAATAGATTTTATCATTTATATCACTACATATGTACACAGCATGGGGAATTTCAATAGATGAAGAAAATAAAACAAAAACTGGATTGGATTGCATTTTTTTAATCAATGAAATTTTTCTGTTTTACAGATAGTAGCAGGATCTGGTATGCTCTCCCTGGAGAAAACACCACCAGAATAAGCACTATCCTTTTTATTCAACACTACTGACACACCCTCCCCCCCACCTTTTTTTGTTGTTTTTGTTTTGTTTTTTGTTTGTTCCTGTATGCATTTTTGTTTATTTCTGAAAGTGGATTCACTAAATTTTACCGGTGACAATGTTTACTGCACATGGGACATCTTTATCATATCATCTGAAACACCAGGACCAGACTTCCCTCATGAGGACACCAGAGGGATAGTAATAATAGTGTCCTCACCTTCTGGAAATTTTGTGCTTGTCTTTTTTGTCACACTTTGTTTTGCTCCTTTGCATTCTGTCATCTCTTCGAATAATTTTCTGCCTCACTGGTCCATTCACCTGTACATGTTCTGTAAAGCCTTACAAAATTTCTATTAGGACCGATGTTTGGGCACATATATTAACTGTATTTTTGGTTCTGAAGAAGTTTGACGCACAAGAAATTTAAGATAATTAAGGCCAGTTATTGGGCAGAATAGTCAACGCCAGAGGCATATCCTTACATTATGTGTACAAATGCACTGATATGTGAACTTAATTTTCTTTTCCAGGTGGATACATTTTTTTCAGGGTCAACATACTGAGTGCTGCATGTTTTGGGAGGGTTATAACCCTGATACGGCTCTGCATGGTCCGTGAGGCTTTAAACAGTAACAGTACAGAAATAAGAAAGAACAGTCCAACCTAGTGGAAAGAAAAATAATTATGGTCCCTGTTTGATCAAGAATTGAACATGTTTCTCAGACATGTGTTTGGTCCCTGTTTGATCAGGAATTGAACATGTTTCTCAGACATGTGTTTGGTCCCTGTTTGATCAGGAATTGAACATGTTTCTCAGACATGCGTTTAATCATCTGGGCAACCACTCCACACAACAGAATCCACTGTTTGAATATTGTTCCGCCTAAGTGAGGTAGAAAGTAAAGAACAGGCATGTTTTGTTTGCACACTTAAGGCTTAAAACTCTTCATAATTTGCCTGTCTGGGAAAGTAATCTGATCTGCTGTTGTTGTCCTATATCTAATGCATTAGTTTCTTTGTTGTCTTTCATATGAAGACCAGTTGGCTATAAATTTGCCCAGGCATTCTTGATCTTATTCTCTCTTCATATGTTTCTGGTTTTTATGTGAACCAGCTGTGCTGAATCACATTTCTGTTCATGACCAACAAATTCCTTAGACAGCAAAGCAGCTAGCCATTTTCCTCTGCATGTGCATGCACACACACACTTCCTGTTGGTGTCAACCACAACTTTTAATGAAACAATCTGTTCACAATTCTAAATAGTCGCAAAGCCCAGACAGGTCTCAGGGGCAGATTTTTGTTGTGGGGAAGGGATGTGTCCCTAGGGCTTCTGGAAAAAGAATGTTATTGTTATTGTTACTGTTATTGTTGTTTAAAGCCCAGCCGACTGCATAGAGCCATATCAGGGCTACAACCCCTCCAAAACATAAACTTTAACAGGAAATACACATATCAATGCATTTGCGCACATAATCTAAGGACATGCTCCTGACATTGACCACTCTGTCCAATTTATTGCATGGAGGATTTTAAAAACACACCCGGGGAGGATTTTAAAAACACACCCGAATACAAATTTAAGCATACCTAAGGACACCAAAACATATATAAAAAACAGGCATAAATTACCTAAAATTCCTTCCACGTATCTCACCTCCCTAGAGCCAATGCACCTAATACATGTACCCAATTATCAGTCCTACAAAAAAGTATGTAAGATTTTATCAAACACATACAGGTGAATGGACAAGCAAGGCAGAAAATGATAGCAAGAAATGACAGAAAGCAAAGGAACAAGGCAGAAACAAAGAGAATGACAGAAAAGAAGAAATTTCTAGCACACAATTTCCAGAAGGTGGGGATATTTATACTGAAACAGCTCCTGGCATCCCCACAGGGGGAAAAAGAATATAATCTAAAATCAATGTTCACTGTACGGTGCCTACAGAGCAAGTGAATATCTGTATGTGAACCCATTTTAAGTCCTTTGGACAAATTTCTCCGGAATGAGCATGCCCCCAGGCATTATTTCTTGGAACACTCCTAACCTCTTCTACTAAGAACATAATCCACCCCTGGGTCTTGAGCAAAATATTCCTTCAGCCTGAGTAAGTAAAACTCACAACATGCAGGCAGGTCTCCAGTCACGCTAACATCAATAACCCCTGGGTTCACCCCCCTTCCTGAAATCACTGGCCGCATACAGCAATTGGTCGTGTCGAGAAATGGCCTGCACAATGGACCCTCCCAGTGACACAGGCTGTAACTGATGGCCTAACTTGGATAGTCCCTGCACCAATACCTGAAAATGGACAAGTAGGATTGAACTGTACTGCATTTTATTAGCTTGATCACAATCATCATCATCATCATCATCATCAGGTGCCCTGCCGCATGACGTTGGCGACCATGGACTTCCAACCATCTCTATCTCTCGTTGCCCCCAGCATCTCCCCCACCCTCCTCATTCCCAGCCACTCTGCAAGTCCGTCCAGCATTCTCTCCCTGGACTTACCTAGTGCTCTCTTTCCCTCCAGCTTTCCCGTTGAGACCAGGTGCTCCAAATCCCCCTTCCTCATAAAATGGCCTATAAATGCTGCTTGTCTTTTCCTAATCTTCCTTATGAGTGATCTACTTGTGTCTGCCTCCATCAAGACTGTCTTGTTTGTTTTCTTTGCTGTCCATGGAACTCTGAACATTCTTCTGAGAAACCACATCTCAGCTGCCTCAGTCTTGCTCTGGCTTTGCTTACTGACTGTCCACGCCTCGCATCCGTACAACAGTATTGGTTCTATATAACATTCAAGGACTCTCTTTCTGATGTTAATTGATAGGCATTTGTTGGTAAGAATGCTTGTCATCTTCTTGAATGCTGTTTTGGCTTGGCCGATTCTGCCAGCTATTTCCGATGTGCATCTGCCGTCTGAATGAGCGCTAACTGGGTGCGTACACATCAGTCTTTCAATCAGAAGGTCCTGTGTTCCATCACCCCTTGATGCCTTTGCCTGGCAGGTAAAGGGTGGACATTTTTTCCATGTTTTCCCAGGTCAACATTTGTGCTGACCTGCCTGTGCCTAAACTCCCTCAATGTTGCATGCATTCCCAATACCAAATATGTACATGTATATCAAAGATCCTGTAATCATGTCAGTGTCTGTTGGCTTATGAAACATGAAAATCCTTTTGCTGCCCTGGGATCTTTTATGCATACTAACTGCATACAGGACCTCGGTTTATGATCTGAACTGAAAGACTAACATCTAGACCATCCTTCAAGGTCTGGTAAAGACGTAAGGAAAACCCCTTTCAACTGCGAGTTGAATCTCCCACACACACATATACACACACTCCCTACCCCCCCCCCCCCTCTTCCACTCTCTCTCTCTCTCCCTGGACAAAAAGCCCACCCACCTTATCAAAACCTTCCTCATATTCCAGGTAGACAGGCAGAAGTTGATGATGTAACCTCAAGTCACGCACAGCTTGACTCACACTCTCTCCAAGCCACAGATCGTGTACCGTCACCTGGCAGGGAAAGCAACAACTGGTTACTAGGAAAGACAAGACTGTCACCAACAAGGGACAAGTTAACTTTTTCACATCGTAATGCTAGCCCGCTAGCGTTCTCGCAGAGAACCGCAGGCACCGGAACGCTAGGGGTATAGCGTTCAGCAAGCTCACCGCTGACAACGTAACACTAGGATTCTAGCGTCTTGCGTTAGAATATTCCTACATGAAGCCAGTTACGGTCTAAGGGAAAAAAACTCTATTACAGTATTAAGTAACCATGTCTAAATACTGTGAGAGTGATTTCCTGAGTAAAAAGTCTATTTTAAGAATTTTTCGGGCGCGAGAACGTCACCTGAACCGCGTGCTTCACTGAAACAAAGGCAAAATGGAGCGCCCTGCAAATGCATGATGTCGCTGTTCACTCAGGATTGTGGAATTTTTTGTGTATGTGTACTTTTCTGAGCTTCTGATCAGATGATACAAGTCATGGAGAATTGGTGTCTCTTTTTTCTGTTTTGTTTACATCTGCTGAATGGATGAAATGCTTGTCTGAAATGCTCCTCAACCATGATATTTCATTGCACAAATAACCTCAAAGCATGTCTGAACAAACCTTATACTGTAGATATCTTAACAAAGGATTCAATTACCTTTCTAACCATACCCTACATGTTGATGTTAGTCATTTGGAGTCATTCAAAGTGGCCTAAAAATGCATGTTTCCAAGGAAAGTAGTCAATGGCGGGCACGTCTGCAGGGAAGTAGGTCAAATAGCCAGCTGACAATGCCAAAGTGTTAATCTCTTCCCTCCTCGCCGCCCATTCTTCTGCACTGCTGAGTCTGTTCTACACATGGCGGTCACTGTAACTTCAGAACTACATGCGTCTGTGGACAAAAAGGTGGGGAAAGGATTGCACGCCCCCGGTCCTCCACACTAAAAGACATTCCCTGAGGTTTACTGTCCGTTTGTGTACACAGTAACTTAAACATGGATCACGTTTTATGTCAAAAGTATGTGCACAGATTTTAAGTAGGCCTACCCGCTGGTAGTTTCATTCACCGTGGCAATACAGTATACTTTGGATGTCTACAGTTTAAAACTCCATAATTTGTGATCGATCTTGAAAAAAAATGTGTTGCCATTCATGAATTTGTCACCACTGTTGTAGATTTGATTAGTTTTCCTTATACTTGACAGGAACTGAAGGAAGAGACTTTAGAACGATAACAGGAACATGAATTTTTGTACCTGGTAATTGATAGGGGATTTGAGAAAAACTTCGAGACACTGAGAGATAGAGCGAAAGAGTGGTCGAGATAGACAGAGCAACAGAGAGAGAGAGAGAAAGAGAGAGAGAGAGAAGGGTAGAGAGAGATGAGTTTTAATGTATGGTTCTGTGTGTGGCGTGTGTGTGGAAAGGAGGTTTGTTTGTTTCTTTGTTTTTGGAAGGGGTGGGGGGGGGGGGGGGTTGTTCTTTGATGGCTAGCATACATTGAAATTAAAAACTTAAGTTTTTTTTGTTTCAATACTTTAGTTCAAATGTTGTAGTTCTGTCTTTCCCCTCTCCGTTCTCACCCCCCCCCCCCCCCCCCCTCGGAAAGTATAATGTGTATGCACAGACGATTGAACTAATACTCTGTTGTGCTGATGTATTTGTTGATATGATTTGTGTATTTCTTGATATTCACTGATTGGTTGGATGGTTGGTTTGTACTGCAGTATATTGCGCTTGTCTGTGTGTGTGTGTGTGTGTGTATGTGTGTGTGTGTGTGTGTATGTATGTGTGTATGTATGTGTGTGTCGGCTTCTTTGAAAGGACACATTGTCCATATGGAAGATGACCGTCTGGAGGTGCTCTTGTACGTAGAGCTGAAAAGCAAGGACACTGATCAGGACAAGCACTAAAGTGATACAAGGATACCCTTGTCAAGCTCGCTAAGGCTTGAACTGGAGTGGAAAGACAGAGAAACAGATCTATCAGCTAGAACACCCCCTTTCACGATCTAAGTGAGAAAAATACTTGGACAAAGTACAGTTACACCAAGTTTATTTACTGAACAAACGAGACAACATGACGCATCATTCGCACAGATCACATACGTAAGTATAGCATTACTAGGGGCGGCACCCCAAAATCAACATTGCATACATTTTAAATCGTCAAAACCCCTGAATTCACATAGAACGTCTGCAAACGCACACACTCACAGAAGATAAACGCCGGCAACAAATCCCTAAGTTAGCCACGTACATACACTCTGCTTGTCTCAGTTCCTTCAACACTTAGTTTCTCAAAGGGTGACAATTTCGGTCCATAACGATGTTCCGATGCTAGGGTTTCCAGTCTCTAACGAGTCTTTTAACGCTTGGCATGGCGAACAGGCGCCGAATGAAACAACCCGAACGACGCGAAGATGCTCGCAACAGCAGATGTGGAGTCCTGCGAAGGGCAGCGTCAAGGAAACGAGCCGAGTAGAACGGCGTGGAAGTACCGCCGATCTTGCTAGAAGACGCAGCCGTAGAAGCCCCACAAGTTGCACCTGCCGGATGTTCGTAACGTTACTGGAGCTCTGACACATGCACCTCCTCGTAGAGCCAGGACAAACATGGACAGCAACGACGACTGGCGCAGGACACTGGTGATCTTCTCCCCTCACGCTGGCGGAACTACGAACACAACCTCCCCTACTGACCCGTAGGTATATAAACAGCTATGATTAGACATGGCAGCAAACTTACTCACTTGTAAATATATCGACAAACCAAGCTACCAATACCCAACCCAGCCACCAAACTACACATCAACTACAGCAAAGAGAGCAGACAACTATTCACTGCTGGTTACATGCCTGACAATGACACCTACACTCTAGACTTCCATATAACAATGTTGACAAAATTGAATGACTGACCATTGCACCCACCGCATACTAACTGTAGCAGAGGAAAACAGGCGTTGACTCACTCCTGGTCACATGCCAACAAAGACACAGCCACTCTAGACTTCATATAACAACGTTGACAAAATTTGAAATGACTGACACTGCACCTACCGCATATCGACTGTAGCAGAGGAAAAACAGGCGTTGACTCACTCCTGGTCACATGCCAACAAACATTGACCTCTACCCACTTCTAGGACATGAAATCCATCTACAAATGGTGCCTCTGACCAGAAACTGGCCCTATCCACCCAACTGCAAGCTGTCTGTAGCAGAGGGGCACTGAACACAAACTGACTCCTTACAACAAGAAACTCTTACATCTTACAAACACAAACTCTTCTGACCAGAAACTGGCCAGACCCCACCCCCCTAACTGCAAACCGTCCGTTGCAGAAGGGGGCCTGACACCAACTGGCAACTCTTTTCCTATACAGCCAACACAAGAAGTTCAGAACAACTGTTCAAAAAACTACAGCGAAGAAAAACACGCAAAAATCTATCCACACAGGTACCAGGTAATCCATGACTTAGCCCGCCAACACAAATTGACAGGAAAAAAATGTTCGCAAAAACAGCACCAAAACACAAAATTTACACACACCAGACCCACGTAAAACATATCTTAGGCCACAAACACGAGTTGACGGAGCTGTTCACAATCCCCATGCAAAAGCACGCAAAAATACACACACACACTGACCCAACCAAACACCCCTGTCCCCCCAAATGAGAAGAAAAGGGAGAGAGAAAAAAAAATGAACAAAACTGCCGTGACAACCCTACAGGCCAACCTCATCAGCTGTGGCATCAAGACCATCAACTGGGAAGACACTGCCCTCAACACATTAAGCTGGCAACAGCAGTGCATACGGGGCGCACTCACATTTAAATGGTGCAGCACAACAGGACAAAAAAGGGACCGGCAGAAGCAAAACCCAAGGCCACATGAATCCTTCCCATGGAATTCCTGCTGAAGAAAATGTGCCTCCAAGATCAGTCCTGTATCCCATATGAAGACCTATGTGCTTACTTTTCCTTCCGGTAGACAGAAGAATCCATCATCACCTTCATCAAAGAAAGGGTTAATTTGTAACAAAGGAGGATAATTAATACTGACAAGAAATGAGTCCACTCCCTACCTCCAATCTTCTGCACCGTTCAGTACCTCCTTCACCCTCATTTCCAACACACCTCCAAACCACCTGATACTGTGGACACCATGAGAGCAGAACCTGTCAAAAATAGCCCCGGATTCTGTGACTCTTCATGTCCAACTCTCATGGTGACCAGTTTCAATGGTCTGGAGGCATGCTGGACAGCCAGAATGAGTGGGATGAGCGTGGTGACATAGAGGTATAGACAAAGGGACAGCAGAAAACAAATCCATTTGTACAACGCATGCTTGCTGCACTTTACATAGCAAAAATCATAACTGCATTTTCTATGATGATAAAAGTAAACTGAAAATCAAGACGAGTCAAGTCTTTCCATAACAAAAATTAATCCAAACAAGAGAAATACCTGTTTCTACCATGTTTACTTCTAGCAGCAAATGTCCATACAGGTGAGAAACTAAAACAGATCTAGAATGGCATAATTCTATGTTTCATGGTTCCATTTGACAAAGGCATGAACTAAATGTTTGGATAGTGTGTGTGTGTGTGTGTGTGTGTGTGTGTGTGTGTGTGTGTGTGTGTGTGTGTGTGTGTGTGTGTGTGTGTGTGTAAAATTCAGTCAAGTTTCAAAACTACACTTGAGAAATGCACCTACACCTGCTGTTGCCAGAAAGCATCAAACAGCCTCAATCTCTCATGTGAGATCATCTTTCACTTCAACAGGGAAAGAAATAACTATTGTTGCTTAAGAGTAAACTTTTCATAAAAAATTGTGATATTACATCACTTTAAACTGTGCAAAAAATCCTCAAAACAGAATGCTGCAAGATTTGTAATCTCACTTCAAAAGGAAAACCCAAGACAGACATCATGTTTTTATACACAACATAATAATTGTTGTTTGCATCATGTATAGCCCAGTTCCATCTTACGGAATGGAGATCCAGAGCAGAGAATTTTTTTTTTCCTAAGCATGGATCACCTTCATTACAAATTTAAGGAAAGGCTTTTCATTCTATACGTAAGAACATAAGTTGTTTGGGAACCTATTACAAAAGAAGTTGTTTGGGAATGTAATACCTAACTTTTCCTTTCAATACATTTCAAATTAAGATTCCGTCTAAAATGGAAGATGCTCAAAACCACACTCTGGTTGGATTGTGGTGATGTTATCCTTACTACTGAGACCAAACCATTGCATACCAATAACTACAAATTTGAAAAGATAATTACGTATATCCCTGGAAAACTTTTATTCTTAAGCATGTACAGAAAGTCGATTCCTTGAATTTTTTTTTCTCTTTCTTTGATAATTTTCATTGTATACTGTTGAATTATGAAGATATAAATGGTCTAGTGTATTAGTCACTGTGACCTTGAAAAAGCTTCACATGAAATATAACTTGACGTGCATTGAAGGCAAAACTTGATGTGCAAAGAAGGAAACAGTAGACTGCCACAAACATAAAATATGACCCGTTTTAACAAAATGAGTCCTAAGGTGAAAATAACAGATTTTAGGATATTATGATTTTCAAAATGTCCAGATTATTACCTTTGTTTTCATATGGAATTTATTATTCTACTCCTAAAAATAAGGAAGTTATGGGTGTTTGAAGTGTGTAACATAGCAAACAGCCATTTTGAGAAAATCAAGTTTTAAAATTTTCACCACTTCAGTGAAGTTTTACCTTAGCAACAGGTATTTCTACTTCACCAATCTTTACCAAATTTTGTACCATGGTAAAACACATCATGCCACAACAGCACACAAAAATTGGTGTGAAAACTACTGTAATTGTCTCGTTATTTAAGTATAATAATAATAATAATAATGAACATTTATAAGCGCAAACCTCCAGTACGGGGCCGGAGCTCGTGACGCTGCACACTAATAACATCACACACACACAGTGCGGGTTTTTCAGCCATTGTCGTTCGGCCCAGCGCCGATGTTTCTTTGCGGCCTCAAGCTCTTCTTTTACGTCTAAGTACCAAGGCTCAAGTCTGTTTGCGCGCAGTTTTCGTTGGCGCAATGGTGCGTGTTTGTCTAGCAAAGATGACAGCGTGCTGTTTAGCATGTCGATTGACGGGCACTGCTGGGGACTGACTAGACTACAGAGGTCAGATCTAAAATCAGCGTGATTTATCGCACGTAGGTTACGGGATTTTGTAAGCACCGTGGAGTTAGTAGGAACAGTCAAGGACAATTTAGAAACGACACAATAATGATCAGAGGACAGAGATTCCGTAACATAAGATGAAGCTAACACATTGTCCGCTGGCCTAGAAATGACCCAATCCAAAATGTGACCACGTTTATGAGTTTTTTCATTGACAGATTGAGACAGATTGTACATGTCCAATAAGTTTTTCATTTTCACAGTGCGGTAATCATTGTCAGAGTCAAAATGTATGTTTATATCACCAAGAATGATCAAGTTTCCAGAGAGAGTGTTACAGTAATCTAGCAAAAGAGAAAATTCGTTCAGAAACATAGAGTGAGTCAGCTGGTTTTCCTGGGATGGCGGGGGACGGTATACACAGATGAAGTGTGTACAGTTTTGAGACTGCGTCAGTGAAACACGGACGGCCTCGAACGACGGATGCCGGAAGGGGAAGGAGGTGGAGCGTGCCAGGTGCTTATCAAGCAAATCGCGGTACACAACAGCTATTCCTCCACCGCGTGCTGGACGAGCGATGGACATAGATGAAAAGCCCACAGGCGTCAGATCTTTGAGTTGTGCTTCATCGCCTTTTTCCCGAAGCCAGGTCTCAGTAACAAATAACATATCAATGTCATTGTCAGCGATGAAGGTAGAGATCTCAGCCCTCTTCACGGCGTTGCGCTGGATGGACTGCGCGTTGAACAGTGCCACAAAGAGGTCGTGTTTTGGAGCACTAGGTATGGCATCAGGAATCAAAGGAATGTTAATGAGGTTGCAAGGGTTTGAGCCGGAGGAACGTTTGGTGGTGAAACAGGGATCAGAGTCAGGTAGGCAGGAAGAAGATTTCAGTGTAGAGTGGTCAGTGGCTGATGATGGTTTGTCAAGGGAGAAAGTGCCAGGACGGCCGATAACAGGGATCTTTCTCTGTTTCCTTCTCCCTCCCCTACACCCCCGTACACGTGGAAGGTCTACACCAATGCGAAACCGTCGCAACTTCAAGTTGAGGGCGGGGTCAAGGGGTGCAGGTTTCACTGCCAGTAGCTCGTCACGAGTGAAGGAGATGGGGGGTGAATGGGGATGGTGGCAGTTGAGAGGAGGTGGGTGGACGGTAGAGAGTGAGTGTGATTGCTCACACATTGCAGCGCTGTCAGTGGAGACGAGTGGGCAGAAGAGAGAGCGAGGTGGTACAGCAGCAAGCATGGGTGAAGCGTGAGAATGACCCTGAAACCGCACGCGCGGCACGCAGGCGAAACAAGATGGAGGACAGGCATGATTCTTCAACAGTACAGTATCCGTCAGTCGCGCCAAAAACAAAAACCACAAAAGTCGAAGATGCAGGGGAAGGGAGGCACAAAACAATGACCAGATAATAGTCCACATCATCACAAAACAGTTGGTATAACTTTCACCACAAACAAAGCACCACAACCACAATAATCCATTAAATAATAGTAGAGAGACAAAAACTCAGCCTGTCAGGCGAATGTTACATCTTATATGATATATATATATATCTCTTTTTCTGACACAAAAAGCATGCCGTGAGAGAAAAATAAGTGACAGAGAATACTGGCTAGAATTGATCAGCATGCATACAGGTCAGCTGCAAATTTAAATCAAAGTTATTTCTAAACAATTAAATCTGGCATGCCGTTGTCGACATCCATATCACACTCTGCACCTCCTCTTACTTCTTGTACGTGGACGAGGGGTTCGTCAACTTCATCTTGTGTTGGGTCAAGCTCCACGGAATCGACCGGCGAAGTTTCAGTCATCGTCACTGTCAAGCGTGTCGTCTTCATAATCACTTGCAGCAAAATATTCGGTCACCAGTTTGCCCGATTCATCTTGATCTACTGCTGGCAGAGTTGAAGACTGACCAGCACTGAGCTAAAAAGACAGTCTTACTTTGCAAATCGTGGTTTTCGAAGCCATGTTGTTCGCGGCAAAAGGCATAAACAATGATGGGTCGGCCAATCCCTATGCGCGATGTCCTGCACTTACCATGAAAAGTTCGTAACACGATCTCTCATTGGTCTACTGGTTTGACCTCCTTCACTTTTTGTTTACACCAAAGATTTCGAAACAGTGTTACTGATAAGCTGATTTTCACGCAGTGAACGTGTGTCAAAGAAAGTAGAGTTCATGACCTTTCCAACGAGGTACAACATGCTGGGGCCCTGTAAAGGGTGCTCTACACGAATGTTGAACAACATCATGTCTGCTTTTACCGTTTACTGAGGATCATTGCATGGGTTATCTGGTTAAAACGCATTTTAAATACATTTTCCGATTGAATCATAAACAGCTGAGTGCATGTACATGTAATTTAAAGATTAAATATTCCATTTTTGACGAAAAGTAAAAATTGACAAAATCGACCCATCACACCTTTTCCGGGCCTTTACGCTTTTCGCTGCCTGCGAGTTAGGACTCATTTCGTGAAAACGGGTCATAAATAGATGTCAAACGTTATCAGAAGTTCCTGAGGAAGTATTGTCCAGACAGTTTCCAAGAAAAGTGCTGAATTCAGGCACTTTTGGGTCCATGTGACCTTGACCCTGGTGCCTTGCCTTTCAGACTTAACCTTTCATGATTCACAATCCACACCTTTATCATAAACGTGGTAAAGATCTATCCACAAGGAGCTGAGAAACTTATGTCCACACATGTATGTCACAGAGAGACATACACATTTCTGATAAACAAAAATTAATTTTTTTTAAAGGGATATTTAAAAAAGGGCCATAGGGTACCAGGTACATACATTAATGCAGTATAAAAAAATACGATTCATCAAATACAAATGAAAATAATAACACCAGAAATAAGTGATAGTACTGCCAGTCCACAAAGAGTATATGAGGAAAAATGCAAAAACCATTTGATAAATGCAAGTCTGTTATACACACAAACATACACTGACACATATCCAAACACATCCACATACACACACAAATATATACAAACACAACAGAAAGATCAGTTGCAAAATTACCTGATCTAGTAGACTTATAAGTTTTCATTATTGCAATTTTGTGGGTGTTTCTAAAAGATTTTTCAAAAAAAATAAATAAATACAGAAATTTTGATTAACTAAATAAAATACAAATGCACAGATACCACAACTCACATAGGCAGTGGAAGTGGTGATCTTGGACCCCCCAGCAGCCCCTACCACAAAGCGCACGTCTCCATCAGGATGAACGATGATGGTCGGACACATTGACGACAGTGGTCTTTTACCGGGCTTGATGAAGTTTGCGGGGGACGGTGGAATGCCAAAAATGTTGGTGATGTTGGGCGAGGAGAAGTCATCCATTTCATCATTGAAGACAATGCCTGTTCGAAGTCCTCTTCGCTTGGAGCCAAATCTGAATCAAGACAGTCACAAATGACATGCTATTAGCACAACAGTAACCAAACAGTTATACACCAATTGTATCATTAATGAACAAATGTGCCAAACCAGGACTTCCGGTTGGACAATGGCGGTGTGAGAGCGTGCTTCGAGGGAGCTCCGAACCCTAAAGCCAAAAACCAAGCAAAAAAATGCTGAGGCCACCACAGAATAACCAGAGAACCATGAAAGAGTATGGTGAAACGGATAGCATGGAAGAAAGACTCACAAAAGTAATAAGAGACTCAGCAAAGGAGGTGAGGACGGAGATTGAAGAGATGAGGAGGGAATTCACATGCAACCTACAAAAAATCGCGGCAAATGTCGAAGAAGAATTGAATGAGATAAGAGAGGAGGGGAGAAAAAACAAGGAAGAGCTGAAGAAGGAAATTGAAAGGCTGGAGTATCACCAGAGAAAGTACAATTTGGTCTTCAAAGGCCTCAAGGCAAAAGCAGGAGAGGAGGAGGCAGAACTGAGAAGATTTCTGGGTAGTCTAAAAATAGAAGAAGCCTCGACCATGCTAATCGCCAACACGCATTCCATTGGACAAGATATAATCATCGCCAGATTCGTATTGTGGAAAAATAGAGAGCAAATACTGGCAAAGGCAAAATCACTGAAAGGAAAATCGATCAGCATACAGACAGACTTGCCGGGGAGATTGAGAAAGAGGAGAGGGGAACTGTTAAAAAAGTGCAGGGACATCAGAGCCCAAGGGAGACAAGCCAGAGTTGTCGAAAAAGGGGTGGATGTAATTCTGCAAACCGGGACAAACCAGAAGATAAATGGGAAAAGACTGACCTGTGAAATGTGAACAATACAGAATTTCCTTGAATGGTTTGAGGGCTTGTTGGACTTCAGCCCGTTTAAAGTATACCAGGCTTGTGACTATTAACATTGCAATCTTCTGAAGTTGTCACACTTGAAAGAGACGGTGAATTGTGCTGACTGTTGGTCATTGCGGGAGCTTGCCGAGTATGGATTGGAATTCTTATAAATCGGACAAGTTGAAGATGACAGATTAGATTAGACCCTGACACAAGTGGACATTGCCGTATCTCTTATTCAGTGTGCTAGATGCCAAGAGCGTGCATTTGTCAGCAGGTTGGACTTCGACTTGGATTATGTTGATTAACTGTGCAGTTGCCGCTCAGTTTGAAGCAGAGTTCTTAAAATGATTAATTTTATTTATCTTTAGTAAACCTCTGATTCTGTTAGCATGTTTTGATCGAAGAGTTTTAATTTTAAATTTTGTTTCTCTAAGTTCGAATTTAATAATTGATGGATTATTTTCTCTAGTCAATTAATAGTTTTATTTGATGATGTTGCTTGAATTCAGATTCCAATCACTGATGTTTTGTAATGAAAATAGCAGGTTTGTTTGAGGAGTTTTGTTTTTGAATCTTGAAGATAGCAGTTTTGCCTGAAGATTTTGTTTATCAATGTTGGAATTTGAAAACTTATGGATTATTTTTTCAAGTCTATTAGTAGTTTCAGTTTAGAATAATGTTAGAATGCCGACTGCACTTACTTATGTTTTATAATGAAAATAGCAGGGTTTGCTTGTTATAAAATATTGATGATAGAAACCTGACAATAAGATACATTTCACAGATATTTAGATCAAACTTTGACTCACAATATTCAATCATTATTTCAAAAATCCTCTTGCTTATGTTTTGTCCTTTCTTTGAAATTATCGTTTAACTCCAGTTTATGCTATAATGAAGGTCTAACATGATAAGTTTTATCGTTAATTTCGATTCTCAAAATTGGACTTTGACAACCTGTAGATTTTTTCACTGGTTTATAATCATATCCTTTTTGTATTGTTTTGCACAAAGCCACATGTAACTTTACTGAGACTTTGAATATCATGCAAAAATATGTAACATTCGGGTGTATGAAAGCAAACTAAGCTTTTCAGAATGATTGATATTGTTTGAAGAGTTTTATTTTTAACTTCAACTCTATATATTGGGATTTGAAAACCTATAGACTGTTTTTACTGGTTCATAAGTATACCCTTTTTGTCTTGCTTTGCACAGGTAACTTTACTGAGACATTGAATATCATGAAAAAATATGTAACATTTGGATGTAAGAAAGCAAACTAAGATTTTCATTATCATTGATATTGTTCATTTTTAATAGTTGACACAAAGCATAAGCCTTGAAAATTGTTCTCAGAAAGCTCCAGCTCTAGTCAAAATATCCTTTGAGTGGTTCGGGGTTCTCTCGGCGCCATTCACAGCTGGAAGAATTTTGAATTAGTTTATGTTACAAAAAATGTGCTGTTTTGTTTTTATGTATGTACATAAAAGTGTTGTTTTGTATAGAAAACAGGCAATGAGCATGTATTCTGATGTATTTTGTAAAGCAGTCAATAAGACACATGCGTATAACAGATATACTGGTAGAACCTCCAAATGGCTAATTTATCAATAGTCTCATGTAATTGCCAAGGCCTGGGGGACTTTCAAAAAAGAAGGGATGTTTACTTTTTACAAGATACTCACTTTGATAAAAAATTAGAAAAACAAATTCGAGCAGAGTGGGGATATGAGTGCTATTTCGCTTCATTAAACTCTCAATCTAGAGGAGTGGCTATATTATTTAATAATACCTTTGACTTTAAACTAAACACAGTTATTATTGATGAAAGCGGTAATTTTCTAATTGTGAATCTAAAGACCATGGAAAAAGACATAACACTTGTAAATGTGTATGGTCCAAATAGGGATAGTCCTGATTTTTATGCATCAATCGAGGAAATTATCAAGGAAGAAAGTTGGAATAATGTAATATGGGCTGGAGATTGGAATCTGGTTCTTAATCCTTACCTTGACTATGCAAATTACAAACATATAAACAATCCAAAGGCACAAGAAAAAGTTATTGAGATAATGAGTTCTTTAGAACTTGTAGATGTTTGGAGAGAAATGAATCCAGAGATATTGCATTACACATGGAGAAGGAATAGACCTCTACAACAGAATAGACTAGACTTCTTTTTGATTTCAGAAACATTGCTACCATTCATTAAAGAAAGCGAAATTTTAATTGGGTACCGAAGTGACCATTCGTTTGTATCAGTAGAATTAGAATTTAAGAAAGAACAAAAGAACAAGAATTTCTGGAAATTTAACTCCTCTCTTTTGAAGGACCAAAACTGTGTAAAAGAAATACATGAAACCATTAAGAAAGTTAAAGAGCAATATGCTGATCCAATTTACAACTCTGAGAAATTAAATGATATTCCCCATGAAGAATTACAATTCACAATATCAGATCAGCTCTTTCTATATGTCTTATTAATGGAAATACGAAACACAGTTATTGGGTACTCAGTAAAGAGGAAAAAAAACTAATATTGAAAAGGAAAAAAACCTTGAAAAAGAAATCCAAGAACTTGAAGCAAAAAATAATAAAACAGAGGAGGATTTGCAATCTATTGTAATTAAGAAAAACAACTTACAAGGTCTAAGGAAAGATAAAATAGAGGGAATAATGATCAGATCAAAAGCTCGATGGGCAGCATAGGAGAAAAAAGTCACAAAGTATTTTTGCAATCTTGAAAAAAGACATTTTGTTAGCAAGCAGATGTTTAAGCTAATTGATAAAGATGGAAAGGAAAATAATGAGACACAGAAAATGGTTGAAGAAACTGGGCATTTTTACGAACTTTATAAAAAAAGAGAATTAATTGATATGGAAATAAAAGACTTAGTGACAACACTACCCAAACTAGAAGAAGAAGAAGCACAAACACTGGAAGGGCTAATAACTTTGGAAGAAGCATCTGCTGCCCTAAAAAATATGAAAAATGGAAAAAGTCCTGGTACAGACGGAATGATGGTAGATTTTTTCAAATTTTTCTGGAAGCAAATGGGATACTTTGTAGTTAGATCCTTGAACGAGGGCTTTGCTACTAATAAAATGTCTGTAACGTATTATTTGTATTCCAAAAGAAGATAGACCTAGAGAATTCCTCAAGAACTGGAGACCCATCTCTTTACTTAACGTTATATATAAAATTGGCTCATCTACCATAGCGAACAGAATTAAAGGAATACTTCCGAAGCTGATACATGAGGATCAAACAGGATTTGTCACAGGTAGATATATTTGCGATAATCTTCGCCTCCTATATGACATGATACATTATTTAAATAGTGAAAATTTGCCTGGGCTTCTTGTGTCAGTTGACTTTGAAAAAGCATTTGATTCGGTTGATTGGGAATTCATGAGAAAAGTATTAACAAGTTTCGGTTTTGGTAACGACATAATACAATGGGTCTCATCCTTTTATAATGACATTAAATCCTCAGTTCTTGTCAATGGTAAAGTTTCATCAAGTATAAAGATAGAACGTGGTTGCAGACAAGGCGATCCAATATTACCATATCTTTTCATTTTGTGTGCGGAAATCTTAGCATGCAGAATTCGTGAGGATGAAAAGATTAAAGCAATAAAAATCAACGACACAGAGTTTAAGATAAGCCAATTTGCTGATGATACTACATTTTTACTCGAAGGCGATAGAGAATCATTCGAGGAACTATTTAATCAATTAGAGTTATTTGGAAATATTTCGGGATTAAAATTAAATCACGATAAAACGAACAATGTCTGGCTAGGAAGTGAAGGTAACTCAGAAATAAAGTGGCTACCACATTTAAATATGTGCTGGAACCCCCCAAAGTTTAAAATTCTCGGCCTTTGGCTTACATATAACTTACAGAATGTAGAACAATTGAACACTCGAGAAAAGTTTTATGAAACAAGAAGATCCAACACTCCAATTGGAAGAGTTGTAATACTTAAAACACTTATTCTGTCAAAGTTAATTTACTTACAGATCATGCTTCCAAACCCACCAGATGACCTTATTAATGACCTACAAAAAAAATGTTTTGAGTTTGTATGGGATGAAAAAAGAGACAAAATCAAAAGAACAATAGCCATGCGCCTTATTAAAGAAGGCGGAATTAATATACCAGATATTAGATCATATATGCAAGCACTTAAGTTAATATGGATGAAAAAAATATCAAACAACCCTTCTGCTAAATGGAAATCAATATTAAGGAGTCAAACTCCAGAGATTGATAACTACGAATTGTTTGGGGCAAAACTTTTAATAGAAAGAAATTTAAACCCTTTCTAGAAAGATGTTTTCAAAGCATACTATAACTTACATACAAAATTCAATCCAAACACAGCAGAAGAGTTGCTTGCTGAACCATTGTTTTTGAATGAAAATTTTAAGATTGGGGGTAAAACATTTCTTTTTTCAGACTGGACTGCACAGAACATATTTACTATACAGTCAATAATAAAAGAAAATGGATCCTTTATGTCCTTACAGGAGTTTCAACAAAAATATAACTTTAACCCCCAGCCTTTGAATTATTTTGGATGTATAAGTACTGTTAGAAAATATATAAGAACAAAGAACATAGAAATTAAATCTGATAAAGCACAATTGGTACCAAAGGTGATAGCTTTATTAGTACATGGTCCTAAAGGTGCAAAATATATTTATGATGCCTTCATTGACAAAATAGAAAAGCCAAATGCATGTAAAAACTGGGAAAAGGTACTAGGGAAAGAAATAGAATGGGATAAAATATTTCCCATGGTAAACTGTATAAAAGAAACAAAACTCAAATGGTTTCAATTGAAAATTTATCACAGAATTTTAGTTACTAACTCTATTTTATTGAGTATGAGTATTGTCCAAACAAACAACTGTAATTTTTGTTTATCAGAAAAAGATACAATATTACATTATTTGTGGGATTGTCCATATGTGCAACAATTTTGGAAAGATTTTGTATCGATGCTTAAGGACAAATGTACACACTGTGACAGATTAGAATTGAACTCATCGCTGGTTCTTTTTGGTAAAGACAAAAATGTAAAGACAGATAACGGCTTTGATTTTATCTTACTCCATACAAAATTTTTCATATACAAATGTAGACTGAACAAAATTAAACCAAGATTAGATTTTTTTGTTAACGATCTCAAACAAGTATATAAGATTGACAAACATGTCCATTACTTAGAAATGTCATCTGTTAGTTTTGATAGTAAGTGGTTGCCATATAAAGGATTGTTGGATTAATAATAGAAAACATTGCTGTATAAGACTAAGAGTGTTCAACAAAAGATGCAATATTCAAGTGAGTTTTCTACAATGAATGTGATTTTGATTGCACTTTCCTGTAAACATGCATGTTCTTTGCCTGAATAAAAACTGTTTAAAAAAAAAAATGTGCCAAACCAAGCTGCACACTGAGCCACATGAAGATCTGGACGTCATGTAAGAAATGAAAACTATGTTGGTATGGCAATATAATAAAATCCAATGGCCATAGTAAATCAGTCCTCCAGGGAACTGCTGAAGGAAGGACACAGAGGAGAAGACAGAAAAAAAACCAATGGTTTGATGACATTGCCAAATGGACAAAAAAAACACACAAAAAACACTAGCAGACACCAGGCTTGGCACACAATTGACAGAGCTGGAAGAATCTCATGAACAGTTCTTCAAACTTTGTGTGGCGCCCCAATTACCAAGAACATGAACAAGAACAAGACAGTCAAATCAAAACATACTACAAGGGCCATCCAGTAAATATTAAGAATGTCCTAATAACTTTAAATGTAACTGTTGCAGAGCTTTGACATTTTACACATACTCTGGGGAATTATTCCATGATCTAATTACAAAATTAAGTGTAAACATTAAGATGTCATTTGTCATGATTTCACGATGGGTACAGTCATTCCAAGCGTCATGACCGTGTTTAGCATTGAAGAACAGCACACTTACATTAAAAGGAAATTTTCCTTCTAAAATTACGTTTAATCTAACATACTTACCGTGGCTCACAAATGCAATAAGCGGCAGCGGTTTGCCAATTCTGCCTCGTAACAATAAAGTCCGAAGGGACAGTAACTCTGAGAGTGTCTACGTCTTGCGCATGCGCAGGTGCTCTTCCTCTTTTCGAGGAGACCTTGACCTTGACCCTGACTGTGGCTAGAAGGAACCAGGAAGGCGGGGAGGTCGGGAGGGACTCTGCGTGAGCCACGGTAAGTATGTTAGATTAAACGTAATTTTAGAAGGAAAATTTCCTTTTAATTACACATACTATACCGTGGCTCACAAATGCAGAATAGCACTACCCGGATGGAGGGCTTACCTGGTTAACGCCTGGAGGAATGGCAGGAGTCAGGGCGTGTGGCTGAGATGGGGTGTTGGGCCACCACAGCGGAAGCGATACCCCTGGACCCATCTTCGCGCAGACGGGAGACGTCGCGCAGGTAGAACTGGATGAAAGTGCCCGGGGAACGCCAGTACGCGGCGTCTAGGACGTTTTGGATGCTGGCATTGTGGATGACTGCCAGCGAAGAAGCCCATGCTCTGATCTCATGGGGCCTTGGGGAGAAGACAGCTAGCTCGGCGCTCGACCTGGCATACGCAGCCTTGATGACTTCCCTCAGCCATCGAGAGATGGACGTGCGTCTAATGTCCTTTCTATAGTTTTCGTTGTAAGAGAGAAAAAGGTGGCGCCGCTGCTGGCGAGAAGATTTCGTCCGCTTTCTGTACGCTCGCAGTGCGCGAACCGGGCAGAGAGTGCGATCCTCGTCGTCCGGAGCGAGGATAGACGTGAGGGGATGGATGTGGATGGCCGGCGAAGGAGAACCTGGAGACTGGTTCTTGGCCAAGAATTCCGGGAGTAGGCGGAGAGACATCGAGCCATCAGGTTCGAGAGCAACATCTCCGGGGAGACCACTAAGGGCGTGCACTTCGCTGCAGCGCCTCCCCGATGCGAGAGAGACGAGAAAGGCCGTCTTGAAAGAGAGGAACTTCAGGGAACACTCCCTGATGGGTTCGTAAGGGGGGAGTCTAAGGGATGAGAGGACGAGAAAGAGATCCCACGCCGGGGTTCGGCGGGGGTTCCTGGCTTCCTGGAGAGAAGCCCCTCTGACGAGATTCCGCAATAGAGGATCGTGCTCAAAGGACGGACCACCCAACTGACGGATGGTGGTGCAGATGGCCGCCCTGTGGACCTTCACTGAGGATGCGGAAAGCTTTTTCTCTGTGGACAGAAAGCCGAGGTAGTTGGCCAACTGCAAGCGAGAGGGTGAATGGGGTGACACCTCATTTGAGGTGCACCAAGAGACCCAGCCATTCCAGTGGGCATTGTACACCCCCTGTGTGCCCGGC
Source organism: Monoplex corrugatus (assembly GCA_030674185.1). Taxonomy (NCBI): domain Eukaryota; kingdom Metazoa; phylum Mollusca; class Gastropoda; order Littorinimorpha; family Ranellidae; genus Monoplex; species Monoplex corrugatus. Next base: position 12,745,781 of record JAPXFY010000034.1, read on the forward strand.
CTGTGAGCTTGCTGCACAAGGCCGATTACGGCCGGGGACAGGCCTAATGAAGACATCGAGTCCCGCACAGCATCCAGGCGTGAAGGTTTAGAACGTCTGGATTGCCGTGCGGAATGCCTGACCTGGGTTGGAGGATGGAGCGGCTCGATACCGCGAGTTTTAGCGGCGGCACATGGGACAGGTGCAGAAGTTCTGGGTACCATGCCTGTGCTGGCCATTTGGGTGCAACAAGGATTAATGTCGCTGCGTCCTCCCTGGCTTTCCTCAGCACTTTCCCCATAATGGGGAACGGGGGGAAGGCATAGCCGATGAGGTTCGACCATGGAATGGATAGGGCATCTACAGCCCAGGCCGCTGGGTCCGGAACTGGAGAGACGTACAAAGGGAGGCGGTGATTGAACCTGGTGGCAAAGAGGTCCACGTGTGGTTTGAACCATGCTGCCCATACTGGCTCCAGGACTGCATGGACCAGTGTCCATTCCGATGGAAGAATCATGTGGGATCTGCTGAGAGAGTCCGCAAGTATGTTGATCTTCCCGGGACATGCTTTGCTGAGAGCTGAATCGAGTGTTCCTCGCACCAGATGAGGAGCTGTTCCGCTCTCCGAGACAAGGAGTGGGAGCGGGCGCCCCCTTGCTTGTTGATGTAACAAGCTACTGTGGTGTTGTCCGTGTTGATGCGGACATGTTTTCCCTTCAGAAAGGGGAGAAACTCCCCGAGTGCCAGGCAAACTGCCTCCAGTTCCAACATGTTTATGTGGCAGGGCATGAGGTCGGTCGACCACCGACCTGCGGCTGTCAGCGTGCCGACATGGGCTCCCCACCCGGAGGTGGACGCGTCCGTGAACAAGTGCTCCTGAGGAGGGGGCAGTGTGATGGGGACTCCCTGGGCCAGGCGTGACTGGGAGCGCCATTTGGTCACTGCTGATATGAACCAAGGGCCCAGGTGGACCGGGAGGTCCCATGGCTGAAGTGACTGTGACCAACGCTTCCTGAAGCCGCGTTGGAATTGCCGCTTGAGAAGACGACCCAGTGGCACTAGGGGTGCCAGCGACTCCATAAGGCCCAGTAGGGAGGCCAGCTTCCTTGCTGGCGCTTGGAGTTGGGGGAGCAGTTGGGCTAAGAGGCCCTGAAGGCGCAGTAAGCGCTGGGGAGACGGGGTGACCCTCCACTTGGAGGTGTCGAAGGACATGCCCAGGAACTGGAATTGTTTGGAGGGAGTTAGGTCCGACTTCTCCTCGTTGCAGACAAAGCCCAGGTTGTGACAGAGTTGCAGGACCTGGGATGCTTGTTGCGCACACTGTTCTTTGGAGGAGGCGAGTAGAAGCCAATCGTCTAGATAGGCCTTGAGGCGGATGCCCCTCTCCCGAACATGCATGCAGAGTTCCCTCGCCACCTTCGTGAAGAGCCAAGGGGCGGGTGCCAGACCGAAGGGCAGTGCCCTGAATTGGAAGATCCGGTTCCTCCAGACGAATCTGAGGTACTTCCTGTCCCTGGGGTGAATGAGGAGATGGAAGTATGCATCCTTGAGGTCGATGGATATCCCCCAGTCGCCCGGGTGCAAGGCCTCGCGGATGGACATAGGGGTCTCCATACGGAAATGGAGGACGCGGAGGAACCGGTTTAGGGAGGAGAGGTCCAGGACGGGCCTCCAGCCCCCCGAAGTTTTGGGGACCACAAAGATGCGTCCATAGAATCCCGGGGACGCAGCGAAGGAAACTTCCTCCGTAGCCCCCTTGGCTAACATCGAAAGAACCTCCTGATCCAGGGCCTGCGAGGCCGAGCGATCTTGAGGAAGTGCGAAAGCAGGGGGAGAGAGCGTGAGAGGAGCCTTCCTTGGGCCCCAAGGAAGGCGGAACCCCGACCTGATCACCCGCAGGGCCCACGGGCTGGCGGGCAGCCTCTCCCACGCGTCGATGTGTCTGGAGAGACTGCCCACAGGATCGCCCGTGGGGGGTGATGGCCTCAGGCCGGGGGTGATTCTGGTGCAGACATTGGTACTACAAAATGAAGATGGTACAAGCTCTTCTGCAGGTTGCAGTTTACATGTGGGTATAATTTAATAAGAATTAGTTCTGGTGCAGACATTGGTAACACTACAAAATGTAGATGGTACAAGCTCTTTTGCAGGTTGCAGTTTACAAGTGGATATAATTCAATAAAGATGGACAAAATGACATTAGTGGCAAGTATAGTCCTGTGAGGCCACTGAAGCTACTGGTATGAAAAAAAGTTTTAAAAGTTAGACACATTTTGAATCAAGACAGGTGAATAATGTGTGAAAACATCGCTCATGACATTTGTAGTCGTCATGGATCAGTCCATGCAATTTTAACAGAAACATAATGAGATGTGTTGCAGCAAGGTGACAGCTGATCGTGTGATTAACTATCTCAAAAAGTTCATCTGATAAAAAAAACTGGAAAAGAAAATTAAGTACACATTATCAATGCTTTTGTGCATACAATTTAGAGATTCACCCCTGACACTAACCACTCCATTCAATTTATCAAAGGGGATTTCAAAAAAATTAACCTGATCAGAAATATAAACTGTAAACTTGCTTCTACAATTCCTTATTACAATTCCTTAGAGCCAAAAATGCAGTTAATACATGCACCTAATTACCAATCCTAAGAGAAAATATGAGAGGTTTTACAGAACACCTACAGGTGAATGGACTAGCAAAGCAGAAAATGACAGAAAGAGATGACAGAAAGCAAAGGAGCAAGCAAAAACAAAGAGAGTGACAGAACGGAGGTCATTTCCAGAATATGGGATACTATTTCTATTAAAAAAAAAAACAGCATCCACTAGGGAGGGAGCAGAGGAAGAAGAAGAATCACAGCTAATACAACTGCTGAACATCCACCATAAAATTCTTGAGTCGAAATGAGTATCTATGTATATATGTGTGTGTGTAGATCTTGTCCTGACAATACCACCACTAACCTTGCATTAATCGTGCTTGTGACAGAAACAGCATTCCCAGCTGTATCCACTACAGAGAGATGTGCTGTGCTGGTGGTGACACGATCATAAAAGCTCGGCCCATAGTAAGATGTGTTGTGTGTACTGTTGTCAGTGATTTTTGACCGGATGTGGTCTGCATACACACGCGATGTCAGGTTGGCCACAAGCTGGATTTGTATGAAAACAACAGAAAAAATACATACAACTCACCTATAACATCAGGCAACCTTAACATCAACATTACTCATTTCACAAGTGATGTTGTCACAGAGCAGAAGAAGACAGTAGAACAAAGCTGAGATGATATCTAAAAACAAGAATACAATGCTCAGATCATAACTCATCAAAGTCATTCATCATCATCATGATCATCATAATCATGTGCCCTGCCGCATGGCGTTGGAAATCATGGCCCTCCATACAAATCTATCTTTTATCGTTGCAGGTACATCTCTCACCCTCGCTGTCTTCATCCACTCTGCAAATTCGCTTAATATCTTCTCCATGGGTTTATCCTCCAGCTTTCCTGTTGTGACTAGGTGCTCAAATTTCTCTTGCCTCAAAAAATGTCCTATAGATGTTGCTGTCTTTTCCTAATCTTCTTTATCAATGTACTTCTCGTGTTTGCCTCTTTCAAAACTCATTTGTTTTCTCTGCTGTGTATGGAACTCTTAACAACCAATGTCATTCACCAGCACAAAATTACAGTTTTAGTTTCTAAATATAATGTCTCCACGCTCAAAATGAATTCCAAATGCACTGACGACAAGCAATGGGAGAAGATCCAAAATGATCATGGTATAAGCCTTCTGTCTCATACAAGCCCCATCATTGGTAAATCCTTCAGGTTTTACTTGGTGTATGGGTTTTATATCGTATTTTATATCAGTCAATCAGTGGAACAATGTAGGCTACACTGTAATAAAATGCATATGTCAAGCTGTCATGTTTAACAAAAATCAAAAAGGAAATGGATGAAAACACAATCAGCCACTTTGTTTAAACTTATCTCACCAACGTCTTATACAACCATACTACAGAAATCATCAGTCAATACAACACATAGCCTCATCTGCCCACTAACATGATTAAATTACCATCTCCACTATCACAGCTACTCCAGTCCATCCTCCATCCACCCATAAAACACAACAAACGAATACACACACAGATAAACACACACAGACACAGACACACACACACACACTCTCTCTCTCTCTCTAAGTGCCAATGCAATTTTGGCGGTGCTTTTATGAATTCTACAATTTGTTCTGATCATTTTGATACATAACTGAACATCACAATGCCAAACATGTGAAAACTGTGGCCGTTTGTAATGATACCCCCCCCCCCAGGGCGGTGGTTTTCACTCAAGAACTTTTAATGATTTTATCCATTTTGACATCACATTTTCCCTATCAACCTTAATTCCTTACAGCAGTTAGGCTATTTTCAAGTGAATCGCACAACACAGGAGACCCCCAAGACAAAGACCTTTTCACTCCATGTGTAATGTGTGGGGGCTCTGCATTGGTTACATTGCTGGTTTCTTTGGTCAAAGAACAACTCTCATGGATTCCAAGGAATGACAAAATTTTGGCCACTTAAACTGAATAAAAGCTTGCTTTTGGACAATTTTATGCTACAGATATGATCTGAAAGGTTGGTGTCTAGGGAGTGTGTCTGCTAAAAACTGAAAATCATACAGGCTGACCCTTGTTGCATTTCTGCATCTACTGCCAGTGACTGGTCTTGTGCAGAGATGTCACTTATGTACACACAAATCCATCCTGCTTTATCTTTCAAACTTATGTATGAACTTCACAAATGCCAGAATCCTGCACATAAACTTACCCACAGGCAAGGCTTTGATATTCTTCATCAGCTCATGGATTCTATAACATTTCTTTTCTTTTCTCTTCCCCCCCCCCCCTTTTTTTTTTTCATAGAAAAGGGAGATTATTTCATATCGAATGGACAAAAATGTGTGAACAAGATTTTCGAAGCTCTCTACAGATGGATACATTTCACCTTTTACCAAGTTTGGGTCAAAGCTGTTGACTGTTGAGGAATCACAAAATCACAAGTTGGATGGTAAAGCGCCAAGGTCACATGGATAAAAACAAAGTCCAAAATCGGGGGGGGGGGGGGGGGGGGGGTCAGGAAGTTGTGTGAACGTAACTATCTCAGGAAGTTTTGACACTACTTATCTTTTTCACTGTTGTGATGGTCTACAATTGTCCTTGATGTACAGCAAGTCTCACTTTATCCAAAGCTTTGTCAAGGTCACAGTGACAACCGTAGTCAAGCAGACCAGATCTGGGTGTTTTTTTTTCAGGATCATCGCACTTAGAGAGAGGTTATCTTTGTGCTCATCTTTTTTTTTGTCCTATTTTTCTATGCCACCTTAATGAACACAGAAGTTGGAACAGTTGCTTTTATTTTTCAATGCAATGACGATGATGATAATCACAATGCTATGGAGCTCCATCTAGGATTGCGACTGCGTGACAGAGCTGTACTCTACGCTTACTATCATAACATATCCTGGCGCCAACCAGGCCCAAGAGATACAGACACCAGAGGTGCTGGTCAGAAGATTTAAGCAACACCCTAAATGACGCATCCGTGGATTAGACTCGACTGTGTCGTCCCAGTTTTCCCAATGAGCCTATAGCATGCTCAGCTCTGGGTAGGAACCGGTTAGAGCCGAAAAAACCTACAATGATATATTTTCCAAGGGACTGATGGGGATTTGAACCCACAACCTTCCAGTAGGTAGTCCATTGCATTAACCACTAAACCACAGCGACTGGTTAAGCAGACCAGATCTGCTCTCATGGTGACTGCAATTTCAGTGGCTTTGGAGGTGTGCTGGTGATAAGATCTGATAATATTCTTTATTTACAAGGAAATAGACACTTGCATGCTTTTTTTACATCTAGTCCTTGGCCTAAGTGGGACTGAATTATAATTGTAAGAAATTAATAAAGACAATGACAATGATATTCTGTTTTCCAACGCTAGAAGTTATTGGCTATCTGTAATAGCCCTTTCGCAAATTTGCCAAAACGAGCAGCATAATGGAAGTGAAACAGAGACAGTGGAGAAGAGCGGCACACTGAGGGTTACTGAAACTGGATTTTGGTTTGGTTTCATTCGGTAGGGTGGTGTAGATTTTAGAGGGGGAGGGGGGGTAGTGGTAGAAATATCTTCATCTGCATACAAATGTCAAGGATCGTTTTAGGATTTATTTTTTTAAAGAGGGTAGGGGTGGGGAGAAATTTGTTCGCTAAAGTAAAGAAGCAAGAAGCAGCCATGATAGGCAACTTACACCCGTAACATTGACAAAGTCTTCATCAGCAAGGTCTGTACGTTTTGCATAAGCAAACTTGAAGGTCTCCACGATGCGGTGCAACGTGCGCACAGAGTTGTCTGTACCATCCAGGTCCGATTTCGTCATGTTGTAACCTGCGCCCATGTTGAGTTTATTATACAGACAGAACAACAACAAAAAAGCTGATATGGACATTCATAAAAGCATTTTGCAAGGGAGACAGTTGCAGAAGAGAGACCAGGCCAAGAAAAAATGTTCCCACTTCACTTTTTTCCCCTGTCCATTGTGACCTTTGGGTCCTTCAACATGTTACAAAAAACAAAGAGACATTTACAAGATAGACACAGCTTCGTATAGTAACATTGTGTGTCAGCCATAGTTTTTTTGTTTGTTTGTTTTTTTATTAACAGTGTGAATCATCCATACTTCCTGATATCAACAATGTACATCATCCAGATTTTCCTAATACTAACATTGCACATCATCCATATTTTCCTAATATTAACATTGTGTGTCATCCATATTTTCCTAATATTAACATTGTGTGTCATCTATATTTTCCCAATATTAACATTGTGTGTCATCCATATTTTCTTTACATTGTCATTGTGCGCTATTTGTACTTTCCTACTGTCCATCATCCATATTTTCTGTATATTAACAATGGCACTATCCATATAATCCTAATTTACAAGAAACACTCAAGGGTGCTGGATGGGACCCAGAGTATATATGCCTCACCACTTTCTGGGCAATCACCTCCCAAGCTCCTGACACCACTCAGTAGGCACTTCATCCAGCAAAGGGGGGCTATTCAAGCGCTGCATGACCCATTCAGACCCACTCCTCAGTTACTTGTTTATAACCGAATGGCAAGACAGGGAGATGACAAATCCCAGGACACAGCCACACAAAGCACACCAACTGGGTCCAGCCTAGCTACCAGACCAAGAAGAGAGAATGGAAGAGCCCTCTCTTGCCTTATTCTGGGTCTTCCTCTCTGTATTGGGCAACCAGCCCAGCCACCAGCTTGCATAGCTGCCAGCTCTTTTCCCCTTACTAGTGTCTCGGCAGTCTAGTGTTGCTTTACTACAACCAGAGGGGCTGATCAAATGATGCAAAAATGCCAAGCACAATGCTCCAGACACCCCCCATTCTGCTGTTCAGCTAGGTCTGACATGCCCCCAAAGGGATGCCAATCTTGCTGTTTTTTAAAGCAGCCAGCAAGTCTTTCCCTGTGGTCATTGGGCCTGATTGCCTGAAGTCAGTAACCAAGCAAAAGTCAAAGTTAACAAGAAACACTAGAGGATACTAGATGGGACCCGGAGCACCAATGCCTCACTACTCTCCAGACAATAACCTCCCACACTATCGACGCCACACAATAACCACTTCATTTAACAAAGTTGGGCTGGGCTGTCCATGCACCTGCATGACCTGTTCAGACTTAGTCATCGGTTATCTTGTTTATAAGCCGAATGGCAAGATGACAAACCTTGGGACATAATGCGCACAAACCAGGTCCAGCCCACCTACCAGACCAAGAGAGAATGGAAGAGCCCTCTCTTGCCTTGTTCTGGGCATTCATCTCTCTGCTAGGCAACCCACCCAGCTACCAGCTCGCATAGTTGCCAGCTCTTTTCTCCTTACAACAATCTCGGCAGTTAGCAGTTGGAAGCTCCCAACATTGCTCTACTACAAACACAAGAGGTGTTTGAACGGCTGTGAAAGTGGCTAGGCATGATGCTCCGGACACAGCCCACTTTTGCTGTTGAGCTAGCTCTGATATGCCCCAAAAGGGATCCCAAGTATGCTGTCTTTCCCAGCAGCTAGCAAGTCTTTCCCTGTGGTCATCAGGCCTGATTCCCTGAAGTCAGCGACTAAGCCACAATTCATCCATATTTTCCGTCTATTAACAACGGCGTTATCCATATTTTTCTATTAACAATGGCGTTATCCATATTTTCCTAATATGAACATTGTGCATCATCCATAGATTCCGAATATTAACACTGTGCATCACCCATAATTTCCTAAATTTAACATTGTACTGAATCCATATTTTCCTCATGATCCATTTCTCTGTAAATTAACATTGTGCATCATCCATATTTTCTCATGTTAACACTGTGCGTGATAAATGCTGTCGATTTATTAACGCTGCATGTCGCTCTATATTTTCTTTATATATGCAGTGGGAGTTATCTATATTTTTTATATTAACATTGTGTGTCATTTATATTTTCCTAATATTAACACTGTGTGTCATCCATATTTTCCTAATATTAACATTGTATATCATCCATATTTTCCTAATATTAGCATTGTGCATCATCCATACTTCCTTTACATTAACCTTGTAAAGAGTCTGAATGGCATATAGGTGCCAGTAAAAAAACAACCATTTTCTGCAAGAATCTGGTGGATGGAATGAGGGAGTGAAATATTTCAATTTTTGCTTTACTATTGTGGCAAATTTCAAACTTCCAACTTTCAACTTCAAAACACTTCATTACTCAAGGACAGTAGCATCAGGTCCCACTGGACATGTCTTACAGCTAATCCTTGCTACACCATGTAACTTAACACATAACAACATAAAAGTGAAATGAATTACATTAAACAAATGAAATAAAAAAAAGTCCCTGTAAAAATCTAAACTACAAACATACAAAGAAAAAGATTTATGGAGTGGGAGTGGGAGTGGTCGTACAGGTAGAGATAATGACAATGACAATGACACATCATTTTCCAAAGGAGAAGTTATAAACTGAATGCCTTTTTTCAAACATGCCATTGCTAATCCCAAACAAGTGTAACTGCCTGCGTTCAAGCAAACAGGAACCAGAAAAAACACACAAAAAAGAATAAGAACGCGTATTTAATACAACCAGACAAGACAGGCGCAAATTTTCAGCCAACTGGCCTTTGTCAAGCGCAAGATTAGTAACAAACACACACCAGATAAAAAAAATTTGGAGAAAAAGACTGAAACTTCCCTGCTGCTCTGTCCAGTGTGAGAAAAGGGATTTTTGTATAGAGCTGGTGTTTGTTTGTTTGTGATCCTATGCTTGACAAAGGCCAGCTGGCTGAAAATTTGTGCCCATCTTGTCTGGTTGTTCTTACTTTTTTCATGTTTTTTTTCTGGTTCATGCCATTGCTAGTTTATGCAAAAAAAAGGACATCAAGAAATCATGAGACATAGGTAGGAAAATAGTAAAAGCAGTGAGGGTGAAGGAGTCAAAAGGCAAAATCATGATAAACTATGATTATCATCATCATTATTATTATTATTATTATTATTATTATCATCATTATTATTATCATTATTATTATTATTATTAATGTTGTTGTTGTCATTACTATTGTTGTTGTTATAATTTTTGCTTACCATCAAGAATGTTGAGCATAAAGGAAAGGATAACTCCACTTGATGGGGGAGGAGGGGAGAACACTTTGAGGCCATCACCCAGAGTAATTTGAATTGATTTTTTCAACAAGGCTTTGTAGTCCAGCAGATCTTGTCTTGTGATAATGGCACCTACACGTCAAAAGAAAAGGAGGGTAAAGTCAGATCTCCTCTCTTAACAACAACAAAGTATGTGGACAATAAAACATGCTAACATAACAACAAATGAAAAATAAACATCTAAAAATTGATGAAGATTTATACAGCACAGCATCCCATAATGCAAGCCTTAAGCAATTTGAAACTTATTGAAAAAGTATTTGAAATAAAAAGATAAGTCAACAACAAACTGAAAATGAAAGCACAACGTGACATACGAGACAGAACATGAAAAGAAATCAACAGAATAAGCTCATCAGAAAAAAATGTGCAAGTACAAGAACACACTTCCATGTGAACATACACATACACCCAAACGCAGTCACAGCACACAGGAACACACACACAAGCACGTATGTGCACATACAAAGACTGGAGCTGGTGAATGTACATACACAATGCCAGGGTCACAAACAGATAGATGAAACATACACAAAGAACATTTTCTGACACAATCAGTCATATGATTACACACTGTACCATAGCAAAAAATAAAATTTATTGATAATAAGATACATGACCAGCACAGTACATACTGTCAAGCAGTATTAATCCTGAAAAGAAACTCAACAGCATAATCATTACCATCCCCATTCTAACCATCACAGCACTGTGAAAAAAACTGTCTCAAATTTGATTCTAGGGCACCTACACATTAGGATCTCACTAGTTTTGACACTCAAGACTGAAGAACAACACCTCCATCGACCATCCAGTCAGTCACTGTAGGAACCTGTGCATGGGACAGGTTAAAGTAAAAGTGTCATTGCACAGTGACAAAACGACTCTCTAGGCCTTGACTGCATCGTGTCCAATGGTAAGGATCGTTGTCAAAAACTGGATGCTGCATAGGCCCAAATCACCTAGGAATCATTTTTATCATTACTATTAATGTTTAAAGCCCAGCCAACTATGTACATCCATATTAGGGCTATAATTATCTCAAAACACACATGACTCTTCACTGACTCACCACACACCCCCCCAAAAAAATCCTCTTGGAAAACAAAATTAAGTATGTATCAATGCAAATGTGCACTAACACTCCGTCCAATTTACAACCAGGGAGTTAAAAAAAAGCTGAATACAAATGTAACTACACTATACCATTTCTGAAAAAAACTGGCTGAAATTGCCTAAAATGGCTTCTGCACATCACATTCCAATACAGCTAACAATGCAGGTAGTACATGACCCAATAATCAATCCTAACAGAAAGCATGTAAGCACACAAACATGTACCAGCAATGCGAAAAATGACAGGAAGAGATGACAGAAAGCAAATGACCACTGCAGAAAGAAAGAGTGACAGGAAAGAGCAAATGTCTCCAACAGGTTCTCCAAAAGGTGGGGATACCATTTATACTGAAAGAGTCCCAAGCACCCCCACAAAGGAAAATCTTGTATAACAACAATATTTACAACAATATTTTATTTATATACCGCAAAATCTTGATAAAATCAAATCTAAGCGCTAAAACAGACACACACGCACGCATGCACACACACACGAACGCATGCACGCACACACACACACACACACCACACACACGCACACACACACACACACACACACACACGCACACGCACACGGCTATAAATGGGGAGAAAGAATAAAAGCAATGGAAAATTATAGAGAGCATATTATATACAATTATATATTACAATGTGATTCCCCTCCGAGTGGAGACAGGCTGCAGAGGGAATTGAGTGAGGTCAGGATTTTACGCAGAGGAGAAAAGGTGAGTTTTGAGAGCGGACTTGAAGGAGACAAAAGTAGGTTGCTGACGGACTGAGAGAGGAAGTTTGTTCCAGGAAAGTGGACCAGAAACAGAGAAGGCTCGTGGACCATAGGTATTGAGCTTAGTGCGTGGAAAGCGAAAAGTCAGAGGATCGGAGGCAGAGCGGAGGGTACGTGAGGGAACAGAGATCTCAAGTAGGCTTGACAGGTAATCGGGGCCTGCGTTATTGAGGCTTTTGTAGCACATGGTGTCTAGTTTATACTGTATGCGTTTTGATACAGGGAGCCAGTGAAGTTGTGCCAGGAGAGGAGATATGTGGTCAGCTTTTTTCTTTTTGAGTACAAGGCGTGCAGCATTGTTTTGAATGCGCTGCAGGATGTGAATGGTGGAAGCAGGAAGACCAGACAGGAGTAAATTGCAATAGTCAATGCGAGACATTATGAAGGAGAGAACGAGTTTTGCAGCTGTTTCCACAGAGAGATACTTCCTGATCAGGCTTATACAATGGAGGTGATAGTAGCAAGATCTGGCAGTTTGAGAAACAAAGTTGTTCATGGAGAGGGTAGAGTCAATGCAGATACCAAGGTTTTTAGCTGAATCAGAAATTGGGACTGATGTGTTACATAATGGGAGAGAAAGAGGAGGCAGCTGAGAAAGTTTCTGACGGGTGCCAATGAGGATAGCTTCTGTCTTGTCGTCATTAAGCTGAAGTTTGTTGTATGTCATCCAGTTCTTAATGTCCGAGTAACACTCAGTGGTGCGAGTCAAGAGGCGCTGTATATTGTCAGGTAAGTCACTGTCTTGAAGTTGGGTGTCATCAGCATAGAAGTGATGTTTTATAGAGTGGGAGTTGATGATGGTGGACAGGGGGGAGGTGTAAAGAGTGAAAAGAACAGGGCCAAGGACAGATCCTTGTGGAACACCACAGGTCAGGTATGCAGGTTGAGAGTAAGTGCCATTAATGAGAACAGTTTGTTTTCTGTTTGATAGATATGAAGTGAACCAGGAGAGAGCAATGTCAGAGATGCCAAAAGTATGATGAAGTCTAGAAAGGAGAATACCATGATCAATGGTATCAAAGGCTGCAGACAGATCAAGGGGTGTGAGGAGAGAGACTTTGCCAGTATCAGTTGCAAGGAGGAGATTGTTGAGAATGTGTAGCAGGGCAGTTTCAGTGCTATGGCACTGGCGGTAGGCTGACTGGAAAGGATTGAGGAGATTGTTGGCAGACAGGTGAGAGTTCAGCTGGTTGAGGACAACTTTTTCGATGAGTATAAAGAAACTAGAAAGGAAAAAAAAAGAAAGAACATCTCACCAATGTCTTGGAGGTCTGCCATAATGTCGTCTGTTAAGCTTCCATCGTAATATGCCTTCTCTCCTCCTTCAGCGATTTTCTTCAGTGATGCCGCCAGTTTGGGAAGTCTGATTATCTCCCCTTTTTTGTAGAGCTCATTTGTCTTTGGATTCACGTACACTTCTCTGTTGGTCAAAAAGAAAACTAAAATACAATTTTTCAAAAATGTGTTCCAATTTGTGCATTGCCTCTATGGCGTGTATACCATACCAATCATTCCAGCTCCACCCTCTGTGGTGTGGATACCATGGATACCACACCAATCATTCCAGCTCCACCCTCTGTGGTGTGGATACCATGGATACCACACCAATCATTCCAGCTCCACCCTCTGTGGTGTGGATACCATGGATACCATACCAATCATTCCAGCTCCACCCTCTGTGGTGTGGATACCATGGATACCACACCAATCATTCCAGCTCCACCCTCTGTGGTGTGGATACCATAATCAATCATTCCAGCTCCACAATACACCACCAACCCGAGTTCATTCAGCGTGAAGTCCCAGAATTAGAAAGCCCATGGGATTCTTAAGATGCCAAGTTGCCACAGGGCAACTTACCGGAGCAGACCCTGTGGTGCTGCTGGGTCTCTTCGGTGGGGTTCAACAGAGCTCTTCCGATGCAACTTACTAAGGACACCACCTACTTAGCCTAACTAATGACATAATCATACAGTTATGAAGCCAGACAAAGTGACAACCACCCTCACCCCACAGTAAGAAGACCACCACCACCACCTCCCAATTAGAGCCCCCATCACAACAAATGACACCAAAGACCCCAACTTGAATTTACTTCAGGATGGAAGTGGAAGATGAAACTGAAAATGAGGTCACATGAAATCAGGGCATGAAGGGCCACAGGTTTGGGACAATTTTCATAATGCTATAAGGACTGATGGCACAGGTCTTTCTGCATGTAAGGTTGTTTTTTGTTTTTTTTTTATAACTATTTCAGCATATTAATACAATGCTGGATAACACCATCTAGTTTTTGCCCTATGCTGGACAATAGAGAAGGAAGATGCAAGACTGCAAAACCAAGAATACCTTGTGATGCACAGCAGAAGGCCCTGAAACACACCTGGTGTACCATACAGAGGCAGGCCCAGAACAGACCTGAAACACACCTGGTGCACCATACACAGGCTGGCCCAGAACAAACCTGAAACACACCTGGTGTACCATACACAGGCTGGCCCAGAACAAACCTGAAACACACCTGGTGTACCATACACACCTGGTGTACCATACACAGGATGGCCCAGAACAAACCTGAAACACACCTGGTGTACCATACACAGGATGGCCCAGAACAAACATGAAACACACCTGGCGTACCATACACAGGCTGGTCCAGAACAAACCTGAAACACACCTGGTGTACCATACACAGGCTGGCCCAGAACAAACCTGAAACACCTGGTGTACCATACAGAGGCTGGCCCAGAACAAACCTGAAACACACCTGGTGTACCATACACAGGCTGGCCCAGAACAAACCTGAAACACACCTGGTGTACCATACACAGGCTGGCCCAGAACAAACCTGAAACACACCTGGTGTACCATACACAAGCTGGCCCAGAACAAACCTGAAACACACCTGGTGTACCATACACAGGCTGGCCCAGAACAAACCTGAAACACACCTGGTGTGCCATACACACCTGGTGTACCATACACAGGATGGCCCAGAACAAACCTGAAACACACCTGGTGTACCATACACAGGCTGGCCCAGAACAAACCTGAAACACAGCTGGTGTACCATACACAGGCTGGCCCAGAACAAACCTGAAACACACCTGGTGTACCATACACACCTGGTGTACCAAACACAGGCTTGCCCAGAACAAACCTGAAACACACTTGGTGTACCATACAGAGGCAGGCCCAGAACAGACCTGAAACACACCTGGTGTACCATACACAGGCTTGCCCAGAACAAACCTGAAACACACCTGGTGTACCATACAGAGGCAGGCCCAGAACAAACCTGAAACACACCTGGTGTACCATACACACCTGGTGTACCATACACAGGCTGGCCCAGAACAAACCTGAAACACACCTGGTGTACCATACACACCTGGTGTACCATACACACCTGGTGTACCATACACAGGCTGGCCCAGAACAAACCCGAAACACATCTGGTGTACCATACAGAGGCAGGCAAGAACAGACCTGAAACACACCTGGTGTACCATACACAGGCTGGCCCAGAACAAACCTGAAACACACCTGGTGTACCATACACAGGATGGCCCAGAACAAACCTGAAACACACCTGGTGTACCATACACACCAGGTGTACCATACACAGGCTGGCCCAGAACAAACCCGAAACACACCTGGTGTACCATACACAGGCTGGCCCAGAACAAACATGAAACACACCTGGTGTGCCATACACACCTGGTATACCAAACACAGGCTGGCCCAGAACAAACCTGAAACACACCTGGTGTACCATACAGAGGCAGGCCCAGATCAAACCTGAAACACACCAGGTGTACCATACACACCTGGGTACCATACACAGGCTTGCCCAGAACAAACCCGAAACACACCTGGTGTACCGTACACAGGCTGGCCCAGAACAAACCCGAAACACACCTGGTGTACCATACACAGGCTGGCCCAGAACAGACCTAGGCTGGCCCAGAACAAACCTGAAACACACCTGGCGCACCATACACACCTGGTGTACCATACACAGGCTGGCCCAGAACAAACCTGAAACACACCTGGTGTGCCATACAGAGCTGGCCCAGAACAAACAGGAGTGGACAATCTTCACTACTGATCCACATACCAATAGCATTATGGGCAGTAAGTATCCTTCCATCCTGGATGGAGCAATGTACATAAAAGTTTTGCCTCACCTCAGTGTACTTTCTCATCTGAAAGGCCACTACCTAGGCCACAGTTCAATGTGCACACACACACACACACATACACACACACACACACACTTACATACATATGCGGGATGCCCACACACACACACACATGCACACACTCACACACAGAGATATACATGGGAATGCACACACACAGACACACAAATACAGATCATATGTGGGGATGTGTACACACACACACACACACACACACACACACACACACACACACACACACACACACACACATTTATAAGTATATAAGAGAATGAATACACACATTTACAAACACTCAAACACAACACTCAAACACAACACTCAAACACAACACAACACTCAAACACAACACAACACCACACACACACACACACACACACACACACACACACACACACACACACACACACACACACACAAAGCACATAACAATTGCAACAATTACCTCAGCGACTTTTCATTCAAAATGCTCTCCTTGGAGTCCTGAAAAGCGTATGCCAGAGATGCAGGAACTTTGAAGCCAGATTCCGCCATCTTGATGGCAGGAGCAAAGAGTTGGGACCAAGGGAGATTACCAAAGTGCTGGTGTGCCATCCAGTAACCTCTAACTTCTCCTGGTACCGCAATGCTCAAAGGTCCTGAAATTTCAAGGTCATCTTTTCAAGGATACAATTTTCATACTATTTCTTATGAAACATTAAGGAGTTTTGTTTTGATGGTGGTGCTGGTGGTTTTGTTGTTGTTGTTGTTGTTTTTTAGGGGATTGTTTTTGTTTTCTGCAGCCCCATTTTCTGCACTGCTCATGTATCACTTATCCTCACAGCCTTCATTTCAGTTCCTCTACACATCCACTCATCAAACACTGAAAATGAGGTCACCACGAGAGTAGGACATGAAGGGACATGGAATCTGGGACAATATTTTTAACAAAACTAAGATGATGAGAATGAAGGATGACAGCAATGATCCTATGGAGTCCCATTTTTAATTGAGACTGCATGACAGGGCTTGACTTCCTATCATCATCATCATCATTCTCCTGCCCGTGATGGGCGTAGAGGAGAGATGAGAGACACTCTTGAAGCCAGCCGTCGCCAACCGGTCCTGTCCTCCGCCTGTCGCACCAGCGTGGGGCCATCCAACCTGGTCCATTCTTTGATGTTGTCCATCCAGCATTTGGCTTGTCGTCCCCTTCGTCTGCCGCCTCCCAGTGTACCCTGGAGGACCGTTTTGGGCAGTGAGTTGTGGCGTGTGACATGCCCGAACCACGACAGCTTCCTGTTCTTGACTGTTGCCAGGAGGGGTTCTTGTGGGCCTGCGAGTGTTGTTATTTGGCTCCACACAAAGTCGTTTGTCTTCCGATCTTGCCAAGAGATCCCGAGCAAGCCTATACTCACTTTCAAACTATATCCAGTCATCAACCAATGATGGTGTTGTACTTGTGATGAAGGTGTGTTAATAATGTTCATGCCAATGAAGGTGTGTTAATGATGTTCATGCCAATGAAGGTGTGTTAATGATGTTCATGCCAATGAAGGTGTGTTAATGATGTTCATGCCAATGAAGGTGTGTTAATAATGTTCATGCCAATGAAGGTGTGTTAATAATGTTCATGCCAATGAAGGTGTGTTAATGATGTTCATGCCAATGAAGGTGTGTTAATGATGTTCATGCCAATGAAGGTGTGTTAATAATGTTCATGCCAATGAAGGTGTCTTAATAATGTTCATGCCAATGAAGGTGTGTTAATAATGTTCATGCCAATGAAGGTGTGTTAATGATGTTCATGCCAATGAAGGTGTGTTAATAATGTTCATGCCAATGAAGGTGTGTTAATAATGTTCATGCCAATGAAGGTGTGTTAATAATGTTCATGCCAATGAAGGTGTGTTAATAATGTTCATGCCAATGAAGGTGTGTTAGTGATGTTCATGCCAATGAAGGTGTGTTAATGATGTTCATGCCAATGAAGGTGTGTTAATGATGTTCATGCCAATGAAGGTGTGTTAATAATGTTCATGCCAATGAAGGTGTGTTAATAATGTTCATGCCAATGAAGGTGTGTTAATAATGTTCATGCCAATGAAGGTGTGTTAATAATGTTCATGCCAATGAAGGCGTGTTAATGATGTTCATGCCAATGAAGGTGTGTTAGTGATGTTCATGCCAATGAAGGTGTGTTAATGATGTTCATGCCAATGAAGGTGTGTTAGTGATGTTCATGCCAATGAAGGTGTGTTAATGATGTTCATGCCAAAGAAGACATTTTAATGATGATCATGCCAGTGAAGATGTATTGATGATGATTATACTAATAAAGGTGTGTTTATGATGATCATACAAGTGACAGTGTTGTATAAGCGATGATCAGACCAATCAAGTTACTGTATAAACAGTGAGTGTGTGTAAAATTTATGCTGTTTTTATTAGAAACAACAGTCGTGTGACATCCTTACCTCTCACCCCTGAATGTTTACATGTCCATGGTCAAAATGCATTTTAATTAAACATAGAATTCTGATTTGTCTGTCCTCCTCTGACACTTGAAATTTGCACCAACACTGACAGCCATCCTTTGGGCCTATCATTTAAATGAGCACCTGTTTTGAATATCCTGACTTGACTTACCCGTCTGTGTTCTCGAGAAAACATAGGGTGCAGCAATTGTTGCGTTTTCTGTGATGACTTGTTTTGTTTTTTCGTTGTTTTTTTTTTTTATTAAGCCAACCCCCCTTCCACCCCCACCCTCGAAAGACCAGAGGCTCAATATTAGACTGGTCTCTAACCTTCGATCTGTCCTATTTGAACCAGGCGACTAATCTCTATCATAGCTCGTCAGATCATTGAGACACTAACCCCTGACCACTACAATGTTTTCATTATCATTATTGCTTAAACCCGCCTCCCAAAGCCCAACCCCTCGTCCTCGTCGTGGGAGGTGGAAACAGGTAATGCTGGCCAATGGGGCACTGGTGAAGCTGCGACTGGCTTAGCAGGCCAGCAGTGGATAAACAAATTGCTCAAGAAAATACAAGGAGATACAAACGGACTGATTACAATGGAAAACGACGCGGCGAGGAAAACAGACAACGATTAAAGAAAAATGAAAAGGTTGGGACCTGGAACATTTGCGGTTTGACGAACAAAGAACCAGAGATAGTAGAGTTCATGACCCAGCGCAAGATCTCCATACTGGGCATTGCAGACACCAGAAAGAAAGGAACAGGAACAAAGGAAATAGACGCCAACTATGTTCTCATTTGGAGCGGTGTAAGCAAGGAACAGAGAGCAGCACATGGCGTGGGTTTCATCCTACACCATGACAAGGCAAAAGACCTAGTGAGTATGGAGTTCTTTTCAGAAAGACTCTTGAAGATCGGCATTAGAGAGGACAACAAGATCAACAACTACATTCAAGTGTATGCACCATGTAATGACTCCTACTCAGATGAGGATAAGGACTCCTTCTTTGAAAAACTCTCGGGACACCATCAACAGCATTCCAGACCAAGAAGACCTGTACGTCATGGGAGATTTCAATGGCAGAGTTGGAGAGAGAAGAACAGGCAAGAGACAAGTCCCGGTTCACCCCCAGCCACCCAGACCACTCAGAACCTACCATCCTAGAGAGTGAAGTAAAAAAAGCAGTGAAGACCAGTCCTAAAGGCAAGGCAGCTGGAGTCGACGGCATAACAACTGAAGCCATCCATGTGTGCAGTGAAACCGGAATTCAGTGGCTCACCACCATCTTTCAGAAAGCTTGGGAGGAGAGAAAAGTACCAGAAGACAGGCAAAATGCAATAGTGGTGCCAATATGGAAGAAGAAGGGCAGCAAGAAAGACTGCAGTACCTACAGAGGCATATCACTACTCAGCCATGTAGGGAAAATGTACGCAAAGATCCTGGAGCAGCGCACTCGAGCGAAAACAGAACATCTCCTCAGTGACGCCCAATTTGGCTTCAGAAAAGGAAGAGGGTGCACCGATGCAATCTTCGCACTCCGACAACTGTGCGAGAGGGCAATCGAATATGACTGAGATCGCCATCTTGTATTCGTTGATCAAGAAAAGGCCTTTGATCGAGTCAACAGAGACAAGCTATGGCAGGTCCTCGAGCAGTACGACATCAAGGGCCAGCTGCTAGACAACATTCAGGCCATCTACACCAACAGCAGGAGTGCAGTCCGCACTGCCAGTGGAACATCTGACTGGTTCCCAGTGACATCGGGAGTAAGGCAGGGCAGTAATCTCTCCCCTCTTCTCTTCGTGATCTATATGGATCAGATTACAAAGGAGGCAAACCCAGACCCTGAGGCACTCAATGAACTCATGTTTGCGGACGACCAGGCAATGGTGAACAATGACAAGATACAGCTACAGGAGCACACAGACCAGCTCAATGAAAGCTGCGAGACATACGGCATGAAGATCAGCTTCAGCAAGACCGAGGCCATGACTGTCAGTAAGAGACCAAACAAACTGGACATCAACATCAACGGAACCCAGTTGAAGCAAGCCAGTCAATTTAAATACCTGGGCAGCATCTTCACTGAAAATGGCAAACTAGACAGAGAAATCGAGACCAGATGCCAGAAAACCAACGCAGTCAGCTACCAACTTGCCCCTCTCCTGAAACACCCCAGCATTCCCACCAGCACTAAGGCGAAACTCATCAATGCCATTTTTCTACCAACGCTGACATACCAGTGCCAGACATGGTCCCTAACTAAAGTCCTCGAGAGAAAACTGGTCACCTGTGAAATGAAATGCCTGAGGAAAGCAGTAAACAAGACAAGGCGGGACAAGATCAGAAATGAGGTGATACGAGACATGGTAGGAGCAACACCAATCCTACAACACATCGAACATATGAGGATCAAGTGGTTCGGACACCTCACACGTATGCCCCTAAACCATCCAGCTCTTCAGGCATACAACACCAGATACTCTGGCTGGAGAGCCAGAGGAAGACCAAGACGACGATGGAGCGACTCCGTGGCAGACACCCTCAGAGCTCACGAGATGTCCCTTCTCCAGGCCACCCGCCTTGCTGCTGACAGATGACTGTACCTCCTCGCGACGCCCACCGGTACAAGTGGAAGGAAAAAGTAAAAGTAAAGTAAAGTAAGCTTAAAGCCCAGCTGATTGCACAGAACCATGTCAGGGTTATAACCATCTCAATACCCCTTTGAATCTGAAAAAGTAAACCTGGAAAAGAACATTAGGTACACATATCAATGTATTTATGCAATTAATTTAATAATATTATCCTGGCATTGACCACTCTTTCCAATTTATCACTTGAGGGTTAATAAAAAATAAACCTCAATACAAGTATATAAAAATAACTGAGTACATTAAAAAAAAAATATATATAAATGGCCTGAATTATCTAAAACTGCTTCAGCACATCAAATTTCCTTAGAGCCAAAAAAGCAATTACTACACATACTAAATTATCAATCCTAAGAGAAATTACAGAAGGCTTTATAGATTCCACACAGGTGAATGGACCAGCAAGGCAGAAAATGATAGGAAGAAACGACAGAAAGCAAAAGAGCAAGGCAGAAACAAACAGAGTGACAAAAAAGATAATATCTTTTAGTACAAAATTTCAAGGA
Source organism: Monoplex corrugatus (assembly GCA_030674185.1). Lineage (NCBI taxonomy): Eukaryota > Metazoa > Mollusca > Gastropoda > Littorinimorpha > Ranellidae > Monoplex > Monoplex corrugatus. The sequence continues at coordinate 12,767,284 of JAPXFY010000034.1, forward strand.
GGCAGGGATACTATTTAGACTGAAAGAGTCCCGAGCATCCCACAACAAGGCTGAATCCCTCAGGATGATTATTGTTTTAATAATGGGATGATTAATATGTATAATCTTCTAAACAACAAACATAAAGAATTCAGCCCTTCAGCCCTTCCATCTGACCACTCTGCAATTCTCTGTTCTCTCGACATTTCTCCTCCTTCCCGTACCATGCGCACAGTGACTTGACGCAATCTCAAATCTATCGACCTCTCCACATTTTCATCTGATGCCTCCCGTCTCCTTTCTGAAAAGTCACATAACCTTGCCGATGAATTCTATACTACTCTCCACCATCTTCTGGACACTCATGCTCCAGCCACAACCCGTCTTTTACCTGACCGCCCCCCTACCCCCTGGCTCACTCATGAGATCGCCTGTGCAAAACGTGCCCGCCGCAGAGCAGAGCGCCGCTGGCGCAAATCCAAACTCACTGTACACAGGCAACTTTTCCAAGCCTCTAAAACAAAAGTATCCACCTCATTGCATCAGCAAAAACAAGCTATTTCCAAACCAAAATCCTGAATGCCTCTTCTTCAAAAGAACTCTTTACAACCATGAATCATCTCCTTGGCACACGAAAAGATTTACCTCTCCCAACAAAACATACAAATGAAGAACTCCCATCTGTATTCTCCAAGTATTTCACCACCAAAATACAAACTCTTCGTGACAGGCTTGACAGGACACCCTGTCAACCATGCCCACCTGACCCATCCTTCTCTGGCACACCTCTTACTACTTTTACCCCAGTCTCACAAGAAGAAATTCTCAAAACAATCAGATCCATGTCGTTCAAAACCTGCGAACTGGATCCTCTTCCAGGTTCTCTCTACGCCGACTGACATCATCAACACTTCTCTTCAAACTGGAAATGTCCCAGATTCTTTCAAGTCTGCTATCGTTCACCCTCTCCTCAAGAAACACAATTTAGACCCAAATGAACTGAAAAATTACCGGCCTATCTCTAATCTCTCTTTCTTGTCAAAACTCCTTGAAAAAGTCGTCCTCAACCAGCTGAACTCTCACCTGTCTGCCAACAATCTCCTCAATCCTTTCCAGTCAGCCTACCGCCAGTGCCATAGCACTGAAACTGCCCTACTACACATTCTCAACAATCTCTTCCTTGCAACTGATACTGGCAAAGTCTCTCTCCTCACACTCCTTGATCTGTCTGCAGCCTTTGATACCATTGATCATGGTATTCTCCTTTCTAGACTTCATCATACTTTTGGCATCTCTGACATTGCTCTGTCTTGGTTCACTTCATACCTATCAAACAGAAAACAAACCGTTCTCATCAATGGCACTTACTCTCAACCTGCATACCTGACCTGTGGTGTTCCACAAGGATCTGTCCTTGGCCCTGTTCTTTTCACTCTTTACACCTCCCCCCTGTCCAGCATCATCAACTCCCACTCTATAAAACACCACTTCTATGCTGATGACACCCAACTTCAAGACAGTGACTCACCTGATAATATACAGCGCCTGTTGACTCGCACCACTGAGTGTTACTCGGACATTAAGAACTGGATGACATACAACAAACTTCAGCTTAATGACGACAAGACAGAAGCTATCCTCATTGGCACCCGTCAGAAACTTTCTCAGCTGCCTCCTCTTTCTCTCCCATTATGTAACACATCAGTCCCAATTTCTGATTCAGCTAAAAACCTTGGTGTCTGCATTGACTCTACCCTCTCCATGAACAACTTTGTTTCTCAAACTGCCAGATCTTGCTACTATCATCTCCATCGTATAAGGCTGATCAGGAAGTATCTCTCTGTGAAACAACTGCAAAACTCGTTCTCTCCTTCATAATGTCTCGCATTGACTATTGCAATTCACTCCTGCCTGGTCTTCCTGCCTCCACCATTCACATCCTACAGCGCATTCAAAACAATGCTGTACGCCTTGTACTCAAAAAGAAAAAAGCTGACCACATATCTCCTCTCCTGGCACAACTTCACTGGCTCCCTGTATCAAAGCGCATACAGACACCATGTGCTACAAAAGCCTCAATAACGCAGCCCCCGATTACCTGTCAAGCCTACTTGAGATCTATGTTTCCTCACGTACCCTCCGCTCTGCCTCCGATCCTCTGACTTTTCGCTTTCCACGCACTAAGCTCAATACCTATGGTCCACGAGCCTTCTCTGTTTCTGGTCCACTCTCCTGGAACAAACTTCCTCTCTCAGTCCGTCAGCAACCTACTTTTGTCTCCTTCAAGTCCGCTCTCAAAACTCACCTTTCCTCCTCCGCATAAAATCCTAACCTCACTCAACCCCCCCCCCCCCCCCCTCTGCAGCCTGTCTCCGCTCGGAGGGGAATCACATGGTTATAATATATAATTGTATATGCTATGCTCTCTATAATTTTCCATTGCTTTTATTCTTGCTTTTATTGCTGTTATTCTTTCTCCCCATTTATAGCCATGCATGTGTGTGAGTGTGTGTGTGTGTGTGTGTGTGTGTGTGTGTGTGTGTGTGTGTGTGTGTGTGTGTGTGTGTGTGTGTGTGTGTGTGTGTGTGTGTGCGCGTGTGTGCGTGCGTGCGTGCTTGCGTGTGTGTCTGCTTCAGCGCTTAGATTTGATTTTATCAAGATTTTGCGCTATATAAATATTATAATTATTATTATTATTATAATTCACACATGTGACAGCTTGATATCTATCACTGAATTCTTAATTGTCTGTCCTCTCTTGACACTTGCAATCTATAACTACAATCGTAGCCATCTGTTTGATATAGCCCTAAGTGTCTATTTTACAGCAAATCTTGATGAATGCATATTTGAAATGGCAATGAAGTTAATAAAATTTCAAATCATGAGACTCCATCTGTGCACATGAACTTTAATCAAGATAAAAAGTTAACAGGATGTCATATTCCTGCATCATCATTTTATGGCTAGCATTAAGCAGGGATTTTGTCCGAGTAAAGAAACAAACACACACATACACACAGACGTCCTCATCATCATTATCATCAGACACCATTTATTGTTGGGCTAACATGACAGTTATGCTGATAACGCGCGCGCGCACACACACACACACGCGCGCGCACACACACACACACACACACACACACACACACACACACACCATTATTGTCAGGCTGACATTACTGTTGCACTGACAGCACACACACATACACACACACAATATGCGCCCAACACACACACACACACACACACACACAACTGCATGCATGCACACACAAACCATTTATTATTAGGCTAACTTTATTTTGTACTGACAGAACACACATACACACAAACATATACATACACATACACACACCCAAACATACACACACGCATGCACGTACACACGCATGCATGCATGCACACATGCACATGAACACACACACACACCACATGCAAGCATACACACACACTTTCCTTCTCTCTCTCAGCTAGTCTGTCTGTCTGTCTTTCACCCCCCCCCCCCCCACACACATTTCTTTCTACATCAAACAAAAAACAAACAAATAAACAAACAAACAAAAACCAAACACAAACCACACTGCCAAAGGCAACAAATTCTGCATGAGGAAAATCTGCACTTGTGCAAATACTTATTAACACTAACTTAAAAAAACACAAGATAAAGAAAGAAACAAAAACAACAACAACAACAACAACACTAACACAGCACCTCATCTCACAAGAGCACAAAGTGCTTCACAAAACTGTGACATATGTGGACTTGGGTACAACAAATACATGTCAACTCATACACAGCAAAGACATGTTAACCATACACAACAAATACATATCAACTCACACACAACAAATATATGTTGATCCATACACAATGAATACATGTCAACCCATACACAATAAATACATGTCAACACATACACAATAAATACATGTCAACACACACAATAAATACATGTCAACCCAAAAACTATGCATGCATGTCAACCCATACAAAACAAATACATGTCAACATATTCATGACAATTACATGTCAACCCATACATAACAAACACATGTCAACCCATAATCCATGTACAGCAAGTACATGTCAACCCAAACACAACACATACATGTCAACCCATACATATCAAACACATGTCAACCCATAATCCATGTACAGCAAGTATATGTCAACCCAAACACAACACATACATGTCAACCCATACACAACAAATACATGCCAACCCAAACATAACACATACATGTCAACCCATACACAACAAATACATGTCAACACATACACAACAAATACATGTCAACCCATGCACAACACATACATGTCAACCCAAACACAACACATACATGTCAACACATACACAACAAATACATGTCAACACACACACAACAAATACATGTCAACACAAACACAACAAACATATGTCAATCCATACACAACAAACACATGTCAACACATACACAACAAATACATGTCAACACATACACAACAAATACATGTCAACACATACACAACAAATACATGTCAACACAAACACAACAAACATATGTCAACACATACACAACACATACATGTCAACCCATACACAACAAACACATGTCAACACATACACAACAAATACATGTCAACACATACACAACAAATATATGTCAACACATACACAACAAATATATGTCAACACATACACAACAAATACATGTCAACACATACACAACAAACACATGTCAACCCATACACAACAAACACATGTCAACACATACACAACAAACACATGTCAACACATACATGTCAACACATACACAACAAATACATGTCAACACATACACAACACATGTCAACACATACACAACATATACATGTCAACAATACACAACAAACACGTCAACACATACACAACACATGTCAACACATACATGTCAACACATACACAACACATGTCAAAACACATACATGTCAACACATACACAACACATACATGTCAACACATACACAACAAATACATGTCAACACATACACAACAAATACATGTCAACCCATACACAACACATACATGTCAACACATTACACAACACATACATGTCAACACATACACAACACATACATGTCAACACATACACAACAAACACATGTCAACACATACATGTCAACACATACACAACACATACATGTCAACACATACACAACACATACATGTCAACACATACACAACACATACATGTCAACACATACACAACAAACACATGTCAACACATACACAACACATGTCAACACATACATGTCAACACATACAAGCAAAACATGTCAACACATACATGTCAACACATACACAACAAATACATGTCAACACATACACAACACATGTCAACACATACACAACATATACATGTCAACACATACACAACAAACACATGTCAACACATACATGTCAACACATACACAACAAACACATGTCAACACATACACAACACATACATGTCAAGACATACCACTGTAATCAAAGGAAAGGACCACATGTTAATACCTACAGAAAAAAAAGCAATGAATACATCTCTCCCTCACACACACATACACACAACACACACACATAAATACATCTCTCTGTCTGTCTGTCTCTCTCTGTCTCTGCCCTTCTCTCTCTCTCTCTCTCCCCACACACACACACACACACATATATATATATATATAAACACACGCACACATACATACACACACACACACACACATACTCACACACATACACTCTCTCTCTCTCTCTCTCTCTCACACACACACATACACACACACACACACACAAGCACACACACTCACGTATGCACGCGCCACACACACACACACACACACACACACAACATAACACACACAAATACATACACATAAACATCTGCATACATACTAAACACACACACATAAACACTCACATAATACCAAACACATATAAGCAGCCATGGATATAATGCACAAATGTACACGCAGACTCACTCACTCACACACATTACAATTGAGAAAGATGAGTTGTGGAAGCAAACGTGAAGGTAGTTTGATGCAGAGTGTCTGATATGGATGGGGAGCTCATTCCATGAAAATTTGTTCTTCTGGTTTTTTTTAAGTGTTCCAATTTCTTTCTCATAAGCATGCATGCTCGTTCTTTTACCCACACTGTGTAGACATCATGCTGCTGCACAGTCTACATGTACTGCATCTTTAGTGAGTGTGCATGCTGGGCGTTTTCATGTTCCCATAAGCCAGTGAGCACTGATATAACTTATAAGTCCTTTAACGTGAATATTTCATGTTGTGCGTTTATATGCACACAAAGGGGATTTAGGCATTAGCAGTTCTGCACACATGCTGACCTGGGAAATCGGAAAAACCTCCACTCTTTACCCACCCAGAGATAGGTACACAAGCAGGACTGAACTCAGACCTTCCAATCAAAAGTCTGATGTCTTGCCCCCTTGACCATCATGCATGCCATTCCAGGTAAGTAAAACACATACATACACGATCCACACACACAAACAGCACCCTTACCAGTGGACGATGAGTTAGGATTGCCCTCAAACATGGTCTCATTGGCCGCAGCAGGTGCCGTCTCACGTGCATCTACAGCCATGGACGTTCCTGTTGTCCTGAAAGGTTAATCATCGTTTTGACTTTCAGATTGCCCTGAACGCAGAGGTTGTAGGTTCAACTCTCAGACGAGCCACAGATTTTTAATCTCTGGCCCATTGGCTTAGCTGTTTTGAGCACCATGCTGAAAACAAAGGCATCATGGGTTCAATCTCAAGCAGGTCACAGTTCCAGCAGACTGGTTGGTTCAGTTCACAGAGCTTTAGACTCAAGATCTGATACCTTGAGTTCAATCCCAGCCTGGATTGTTTGCTGTCCATCTCAGTCTTCAGTATTCTGATGGTGTCAGCCTAGTGTTTCATAGCCCCCACCCCCAGCCACTGCTCCTGACCCATTTCACAACTTTGTCAGTGCATGAGTTTTGCACAAGTTCAATGAGTCTGCAGGAAATTGCAGGCAAATTCAAGTAAAATACATGGAGCTGTACAGGTGCAATAGTTCCAACTTTAGCTAACTACTATCTCTTCTTCAGATGCCCACAATGGCTTCTCTTCTGTGTAAGTCATTCCACATTAAGAGCACCACATCTGTCACATGGTGCAGTTACCCAACACTTTCCATTCCATGCTGTAAGACTCTGTGCAGTGTTACTCTTGAGATGATATCAGTGTTAGTCTGACAAATGACAGCTCTTGTTTTTCTTTTCATAATAGATTTTTGGCCACTTCCTCTATCTATGCCTTTTTGGGAAGACATTTGATGGTATGATGACTCACACTTTGTTCACGAGGGTATGATTTTAAGTGTCAAAGGATCTCAGACTTTCCCAGATGGAGAATTTTTGTTGTAGTGGCATTACCTGCAAGTTTATTGGCATGTTCATATCCCTTAACACCAGCGTGCCCAGGGCAGAAGATCCACATGAGATTTTGTAGGCTGATACTGTTCATTGCTTTGTGCCATTCTGGGGTCCCTACTCCATTTTGCATTTCATCAAGTCAGTCAGGATGAAGGCTTGACTTTCTTTCATTTCATCGTCCAGGAAAGTTAACCATTGGAGTGCATGTGAGACTACCTCAGTTTCCATTGTTAGATGGGAGGTTGTGATATCATACGAAGCATTTTCTTCATGAATGCTGTTTCTATTCTGTTTGACAGTGAAGCCCCATCCAGACTTGTTACAGGTGACTGCACCATGATTACGTCTTTGGGGTTGCAACTTAGTTGCTCCATCAGTAGCTGAATTTCTGCATCTGCTTTCCCTTCTGGCCATTCGCAACAGTGTCTCCCAGATTCTTGGATATGATAGTTTTGTAAAGATTTTTGAATGGTTTGGATGTTTTTCCCATTCCTTTGTCCCTTTGAGTTCTATCAGTTGACACACATGCTGAATGGAGTTTTCTGCCTGTCCCATCCATGATTTTCCACGTTGGAGTCTGTTCCCTTTTGCTGTTCGTGAGGGGTTTTCTAGGTTTTCCAATGCCCTGAAATATGCCTTCACTTGGTCTATTTTGTGTCTCGACTGCATTGAAAGAAGGTCAAGCAGGTATCACATAGTCTCTGTGGGTGTGTCTTTTGTGGTTCTTAGGATCAATCTCATTGCTTCGTTTTGTCTTCTTTCTAGTTTTAGCAGGTTTCTCTGTGACGACATGGTGAGGCCCAGTCCATAATCGATGACACTCACTCAGTATTACAGCTTGGTATAGTTGAAAGAGACTGCGTTGTTCAATACCTTTAGTCACCATTGTTTCAGGACTGAAAGACCTTTTTTAAATTTGAGTGTAGTGGTTTCTACATGTTTTCTGAAGGAACCAGAAAAAAAACACAAAAGAAGAATAAGAACGCGTATTTAATACAACAAGACAAGACAGGTGTAAGTTTTTGGCCAACTGGCCTTTGTCAAGAGTAAGATCACAAACAAACAAACACCAGACACAACATTAGAAGTAAAAGACTGAAATTTCCCTGCTGCTGTGTCCAATGTGAGAAAAGGAATAAACTGTCAGGTTGACAAAGGCCAGTTGGCTGAAAATTTGCACCCATCTTGTCTTGTATTAAATACGCATTCTTATTATTCTTTCGTGTTTTTTCTGGTTCCTGTTTGCTTGAACGCGGGCAGTCACACTTGTTTTGGATTATGTTTTCTGAAGCTTACCATTCTATCAAAACTGATGCCAAGATAATGTGAGTTGTTTGTTTGCTCGATATTGGTTCCTCTGCACATAACTGATGGAAAGTTTTCACTCGTTACTTTGTTGTTAAGGATGCAGAACAATACCTGTGCTTTGGTGGGGTTGATTGCCGATCCAGTTTCTTGACACCACTGATCTATGTTGTTAAGTTGACCTGGGAAATAGTAAAAAATCTCTACCCATCACTCTCCAGGTACTGTTAAACCCTACCTTTCAACTGGAAACCTGATGTCCTGAACACAAAGCCCCAGTCCATCCAGCCATCAGACAGATTACAAAGAAAATGTCTCATACCTGTTGTAGATGGTCATGAAGAAGCCTCCTCCGATACCCATGGACTGAGCATCACCCATACCCATACAAAGCAAAGTGCCAATGGCTGCATCCACTGCATTGCCTCCTGACTGTAGCAATTCCCTGCCACACATTTCAATGTTAATGTCTTTCTCAAGCCAGCTGAAACCAATCTAAATTTGTTCATCAAACAGTGGGCAAAAGAAATTATTTTCAGAAACCAAAATAAGTCAGAATCTAAATCAGAATGACTGCCTGCACCCATGCAAATTGTTACTGTTATTGTTGCTTAAAGCCCAGCCAACTGCGCAGAGCCATATCAGGGCTATAAACATCTCAAAAACTACACCACACAGAAATTTTTTAAAAATAGAAAAGAAAATTAGGTATACATATCAATGCATTCCAGCACATAATCGAAGGATATTCCCAGGACTGACCACTCCATCCAATTTATCACCATCACCAGGGGATTTAAAACACAACAAACCTGAATACAAATGTAAATAGAACTAAGAACACTATAACATACATATAAAAACTGGCGTAAATTGCCTAAAACTGCTTCTGCACATCACATTTTCTGAGAGCCAAAACTGCACTATATACATGTACCCAATTATCAATCCTAAAAGAAAGTAGGCAAGACTTAACCAAAAACATACAGGTAAATGGACCAGCAAGGAAGAAAATGACAGGAAGAAATAAAAGAAAGTAAAGGAACAAGGCAGAAGCAAAGATAGTGACAGAAAAAGAGAAAATTTCTAGACCAGAAAGATACAAAAACTGAACCAGAATACCAATATTAACTCTTTGATTCCTGCACCGTATCCACCAACTGCAAAAACTTAACTCTTTGACTCCCCCACTCTATCCACCAGCTGCCTACAGGAAGCTGGTGTATAGCATGAGGGAGTCAAAGGGTCACGTTTCTGCTTTCCTAGCATGGTTGACGATGCAGGATGCTGTTGGACAGGATGCGGGAGTCAAAAGAGTTAATAAAACAAGATGGGCGCAATTTTTTGGCCACCTGGCCTTTGTCAAGCATACATAAAAGACAACAAAGAAAAAAAACCATACAAAACTTACAAGAAAAACAACAAGACTTCCATGATATTTTGTTGAGCAGGCAAAAATGACTCATGAAATGATAAAGTGTAAACAACTTACAAACACTTATGGACTTTTTTCACTAATTTTCATATCAGTCATTTTTCTCTTGCTTGATGAAACATTACATTTTTTCTCTCCCTAAACTTTGTATATTTGTGTACACTTGACAAAGACCAGTTGACATTAAACTGGTGCCTATATTGCTATACCAAATACATGTTCTGATTCTATATTTGCATTTTTCTGGTTCAAAGTAAGTTGGACAAACACATTTGGTGTTTGATGTGTTCATCAAACTATAATTTTCAGTTTTTTCCTTTTGGTTTTGGTTTTTGCTGCCCCATCGTTCATGCTGCTTTGAATTCATGCTGCACAACTTAGCTTATTTGTGATAATGAATAAGCTCTCTCCTCTCTCTCTCTTCTCTCTCTCTCCTCCCCCTCTCTCTCTCTCTCTCATTCTGCCTCTCTCAATCTGGATCTTAACTTATACACATTACTCCCCCTCTCTTTCACCACACACACATCACCAACACACACACACAACACACACACACACACACAACACACACAACAACACACACACACACACACACACACCACACACAACACACACACACAAAACACACACACACACACACACACAACATAACACGCACACACACAACACACACACACACACACACACACACAAACACAACACAACAACACAACACAACACAACACAACACAACACAAACACAACACAACACACACACACACACACACACTGTTTCGTTCTTCCTACAGCCAACTCGGAAGACAGGGCAATGCTTGTACGTCTTTACTCCTCGCCCTCCGATTCTCAACTAACTACAGTATATATACATATCACAGTGAACAGCAATCAGTTATCATTTAAACGAATATCATGCCGTGCTGCTATCCGCATGCTGTTTACTGTTAACACACGTCACATCTCCCTTTCTTTAAGGAAACAAAATCAATCATTTTTCCTATCTTTCAGTCCATACGAAACAAATGTGTTTCCTACCTTTATCACAACATTAACTTAACAAACACTCATTCTCACGCACAGGGCCCAATCATTCATTCACCTCATTTTGCCTCTGATCATTATACTATCCATCATCATCACGTCCATATTTCGCAATGTTTTCAGTTTATCTGATTGTGGTAGAGTCTTCAGTTCCATTCATATTTCAGGAAACCTGGCCTTTTGCTTTGTTTTCCAGATCTTGTTCTGTAAGGAGAACTAACTGGTTCGGGTTGTCCTGTCCTTGTTTGTTTGATAACTTCATCTGGCTCCTTGATGCTGGTTGTCTCAGACATTTTGATGACTGGTGACTGATCAGATGAGTTCTCACGGACAGACGATGCTGGCGTCCTGACATCTGTTCCAGTTCCAGTTTTCTTGTTATCTTCCAGCATCTGTTTTGATGGAATGATGATTTGCTGTTGCTTGCCCGATGTGTCGCTTTCCACATGTCTTCCAGAAATCATCCTTCTCTGGACAAGTCGTTGAGGGTTGATTGTCTGCTGAAGCTCCGTTTCTGTTGTGTCTCGTAGCTGACGACGATTCCTTCTGTACTGACGTCCATCCTCTGTGCGAATGTTGTATGACCGGATGTTCACCTGTTGGTCTATTTTGGCGCTGATCCACTTTTTGGATCCTGGAGGTTGGAATTTCACAATCTGTCCCGGATTCAGTTCTGTCAGCTCTACTGCGCTTCTGTTGTAGTAGTGCGCTTGCTTCAGTTTCCTTTTCTCAAGTTCTTTCTTGATTGGTACAACTGTAGGTTGGAGTAATGTCTTTGACGTCGGCACTTGTGTTCGTGTTCTTCTGCCGAACAGTCTCTGAACAGGCGAACTGTTTACAGTCTCTGTCGGGATGTTTCTCAGCTCAAGTAAAGCGAGGAAGGGATCTTGATTGTTGTGTTCTGCTTTCTTCATGCACGTCTTTGCAGCCTTCACCGCGCTCTCTGCTTTTCCATTGGACTGAGGGTAGTGTGGTGAGCTTGTTACGTGTTCAAACCCATATGTTTTTCTGAACTTTCCAAACTGGTTTGATGTGAACTGAGTTCCACAGTCTGTTGTCAGGCGTTCTGGTATTCCGTGTCTTGCCAAGTGTCTCTTCAGACAGATGATGACCTCTTTGGATTCTCTTGTTTGTAACCGATCAATCTCAAAGAAATCAGAGTAGTGATCGACCGTGACCAGGTATTCATTGCCATTATGTTCAAAGATGTCACAAGCAATGTGTTGCCAGGGCAGGTCAGGGATCTCTGTACTGATAAGTGGTTCCTTCTGCTGACCACGTTGGTATGTGTTACAGGCGCTGCATGTTTTGACAAAATCTTCAATGTCCATGTTCATCCTGGGCCAGTAGACTACCTCACGTGCTCTTCTTATGCAGCTCTGAATTCCTGAGTGGCTTGCATGAAGTTTCTCAAGGATGTCTGCTCTTTCGCTTTCAGGTACAATTACTCTGTGGCTTTTGAAGACAAGTCCGTTGTGAACTGACAGTTCCTCCCTGAAAGGAAAGTATTGTTGTAACTGTAATGAAAGTTGTTGTTTCTCCTCTGGCCAGCCTTGTAGAATGACAGCTTTCAGGGTTTTCATGGTTGCATCTTCCTGAGTTGCTTGCTGCAGACTGTTCAGTCTCTCTTGGCTGATGGCCAGTTCTTGTAATGAGTCTGTTTTCTCCAGGTCTGTGAGGAAAACGGCTTCCTTGTGGGGGACTTGCTGTTCGGCTTTTCCACAGACTGCTCTGCTGAGGGTGTCAGCCAGGTACATCTCAGATTCACGCTTGTATACTACCGTGTACCTGAACTTCTGAGTTCTGAGTAGCATCCTCTGAATCCTCTTAGGTGCTGAGAGCAGGCTCTTCTTGTGAATGGTCTCTAGTGGTTTGTGGTCAGTCTCCACCAGGATGTCTCTTCCATAGACGTATCTCTCAAACCTTTCCAGACCGAAGAGTATTGCCAACATCTCCTTTTCTATTTGAGCATAGCTTTTTTCTGTCTCGGTCAAGGCTCGTGATGCGTACTGAATCGGTTGACCATCCTGCATGAGACAAGCTCCAAGTCCAAACTGTGAAGCATCACACTGAAGGGTGGTTGTACGCTTTCCTGAAGAGTCAAAGTAGCGAAGTACCGGTGGCTCAGAGAGTATCTTCTTCATTTTCTTCAGGGCTTCTCCGTGGACGTCTTCATCCCATCTGAAGTGGACGTCTTTTTTTTACCAGTTCTCTGAGTGGTGCTGCTGCCTCAGACAGGTTTGGTGCAAATTACTGAAGATATCCGACTACACCGAGTAGTCTCTGCACAGCTGCTTTGTCTTCTGGCACTGGGAGTTGTTGGACAGCGTCCAATTTCTTTGGGTCGGCTTTCAAGCCTTCTCTTGAGAAGATGTGTCCCAAATATGATATCTCTGTTCGTTTCATCTCAACCTGCTCCTTGTTGAGTTTGATTCCAGTCTCTCGGCATCGTTGTAGCAAACGGTTCAGGTTGGTATCATGAACTTGTGCTCCTGCTTCGTCGGTTGGTCCTCTGCCAAAAACAAAGATGTCATCATGAACCGCCACCACGCCTGGCAGTCCTGCCAGAGCGATGTCAATCCTCCTCTGGAATTCTTCTGGGGCTGGTGAAATTCCAAAGGGCATTCGTTTCCATCGGTATTTGCCAAATGGCGTCTCAAATGTTGTCAGGTAGCTGCTGTCTTCGTCCAGTTCAACGTGCCAAAACCCGTTTTTCGCGTCCAGGTGTGTGAAGTATTTTGCATCTTTGAAGAGAGGCAGTACGTCATCGATGGTTGGCATGGGGTACTCGTTTCTCCTGAGGGCTTTGTTCAGTGGCTTAGGGTCGATGCACAGTCTGACTTTCCCATTGCTTTTTGTTGTTACGACCAAACTGCTTATCCACTCCGTTGGCGTGTCTAATTTAGTGACCACGTCCAGTTTTTTTCAACCTCTTCAGCTCGTCCTTTACTTTCTCTTGCACTGCTATCGGCCACTTTCTGCAAGGCATCTTCACTGGAGCAATACTGGGGTCTGTTTCTAGGTGTAATTTCCCTTCTAGTTTTCCTTCTCCTTCAAAGACATCGTTGTACTTTGTGAGCATATCTTTTGCATTTTCCTCCTCTTTCTGATTCGCCGCTATCGTTGCAATGTTCTCTTCATTGATCGTCATGTGCTGTACAGCTTTCAGTCCCAGTACTGGCTTAGTCCCTTTTGGTGATCGCGAAGTTGACTTTGTATTTCCTTCTATTCTTGGGGTTTTTCACTCGCAGCACTATCTCCCCCACAGGCTTCATTTCTGTTCCGTTGAACATCACCAGCTTCTTCTTCGTCTCTTGCAGGTCAGACTTTCTTTCATCTCCAGTGACTTCTCTGTACAGGCTCTCAGACATCACGTTTGTTGTTGCACCTGTGTCAAGAAGAAATGTTACCGGCATCTCATTTATCAGCATTTTTGCTCGTATGTTTCTCTCCTTTTTTCTGGTTTTGTCTTCGATCCCGAGGATTTCATTATCGCTTTCAGTGTCAGTCTCTTCTTCTTCGAAGTGCCGAACTCTTGTTTTCTTTTGATTTTTCTTGTGTGTTCTGCAGCATGAAGCAAAGTAATTATTTCTTCCACAAGCTTTGCATTTTCTTCCAAATGCTGGACATTTCTCTTTTGCTCTTGGGTGCTTTCCACCACAATATCCGCATTTCTCTCTGTACTCTGGTTTTTTGCTATACTGCTTTGCTGTCTTTTTTTCTTTGAAAGCTTGGACTTCCTGCGTGTCCTGCGTTTTTCTCATCATTTGGACGGTTTGATTCATGCGCTCTGCACATATCAATACATGCAGTCAGTGTCAGCTGTCGCACTTCCAGTAATTTTGATCGCAGAGTCTCGTCATGGACACCCAGTACGATTTGATCTCTCAACAGTCTGTCTTCCAGTGTACCATAGTTACAGGTCTTGATCAGTCTCCGCAGTTCTGCTACAAACTGTTCGATAGATTCTCCTGCTGCTTGATGTCTGCAGTTGAATCTGAATGCTTCGTAAGTTTCATTGATTGAACCCACACAGTATTCTTCGAATTTCTGGAGAACGGTGTCAATGTCATTTCTTTCAGCTTCATAAGCATATGCCAATCCTTCATAGATGTCCATAGCATCCAGCCCGATGCAAGAAAGAAAAACTGCTGTTCTGTATGTTGAGTCTTCTTCTGTCTGTGTTGTCACAATTTCATAGCTGTCCCAAAGCCTCTTGAATTTCCTCCAGCTGCTCTGCAAGTTTCCTCCATTCACCTCAAGTGTAGGAGGCAAGGGAATTTTGGCATGTCGTCGACTGGCTTTTCTCTCTTCTTTTTCATCTTCCATGGTTGAACTTTAGTCTTCAATATTCTGGATTTTTGTTGGAGTTCGTAATCACGATTCTGACACCATGTTTCGTTCTTCCTACAGCCAACTCGGAAGACAGGGCAATGCTTGTACGTCTTTACTCCTCGCCCTCCGATTCTCAACTAACTACAGTATATATATATATCACAGTGAACAGCAATCAGTTATCATTTAAACGAATATCATGCCGTGCTGCTATCCGCACGCTGTTTACTGTTAACACAGGTCACACACACACACACAAACACTAATTACTACAACAGCTTTCATTCTATCTCTCTCAAATGACAACAACGCGTTTACTCTTTGATTTTCTGAAAACTGAGTGTTTGCTGACATTAGTAGGGGGCTTAGTCGTCATTGTCCTGAATGTATTGGATCAGAACAGGCACTGTTGAACTCCACCACTACAGTGCAGAGACTCCTCCAATGGGTAGCCCAGTAGTGGCTTGATATTGTGTCTTATAGTATTGATTTATTAATGTATTGTTTTCAATTTTACAGTTCTAGGCAGTTAAGTAAATTAACAACAGCAAGTCTGAAACAATAACTTCTACCACTGGAAAATAATGCATCATTGTCAGTGTCATTGTCTCAAATTCCATGAAACCCAATTTCATTCATTCAAAGTGACAGTATTTTAATATAAAGTCCACCAGAGCCAGCAATGTCAAGCCACTGCAGGGCCACACAACAGAGTAGACTCTGTGCTGCAGCGGTGTGGTTCATGAATCAGTGCCTGTTCTGATCAAACGCATCCACGACAATGCCAACTAAGTCCAGCAATCACTCAGTCATGGAGCCAGTTTTCAGGACACACTTATTTGATGATTAATATATTCAAGTTCATTAGTGCAACCTACAATGTTGACCATCAAAAATAACTTCACAGCCGATGGCAAAGGCAGAGACCACTCCTTAAAACACACATCTTACTCCAGCTACATGTAACATAGAGTCTGATATCACTTATAGTGAAAAGACACTAAATCAAAGAACAAACGAATGTAACATATGGAGGCTGGTTGGACCTTTAGGGCAAGAAGGCTGATTGGCCTTCATGGGAAGGGACATGGGCAATCAACCTATCTCTCCAATGTTTTATACCAGCATAGCCGGACGAAAGCCCTGCTCTTCCTGATTTTTGACTGCTGTGGGATCTTTAGTGTGCACGGGCCAAAAGGCACATGGTCCAGTGGCTAGCACAACGGACTTATTAATGGAAGACTCTGTGTGTGTGTGTGTGTGTGTGTGTGTGTGTGTGTGTGTGTGTGTGTGTTGTGTGTGTGTGTGTGTGTGTGTGTGTGTGTGTGTGTGTGTGTGTGTGTGTGTGTGTGTGTGTGTGGTTTTTTTTCCTTTTACCCGAACAGCCTCTTAGTTGAAGTGAGTCGGCAATGCCGTGCGAACCGAAACGCGACGTCAAATTTGTGGTACCAAAAACTGGGCAAAAACGGGGTCTGGCCGCAAAACTGGGGGGTCTTCAGTTCAATCAAGTATTACTGCCTCTTTAAGCGGTGTTTCATCCTTATTTTTTTTCTTATATGAATTAGAAATGAATAAAGATTTGAATGATTGCCATTTTATGTACTTACAGCGAAAATGGAATTAGTTATTTGATGAGAAAGTCGAAAATCCGCGTTTCGGGCGTAATCGCGGATATGGTATGCGTTTAGAATCGAAGTTTGTTTGGGGTGCTTCACTATTTCGGTCGGTACGGCTATATTTGTGAACCAATCACATTGTAATTTTGCAACCAATGAGAATCAATGTAACAAAATGATATATCCCGACGAGAGCTATGTGTGCCAGTTTCGAACCGAGATCGACGCTTCCAAAGTTTTGCTTTTTTTCATCGGAAAAGTTTGCAGGCAAGTCGCCATTTTTGGAACTTCTCGTCGGCGGGATTCGATTTTGCATACTTTTTTCTATGTGCATGTGTAATATGAAATCAATTTGATGTAAAATACGGCCGTACGCCAACTTTTTACATGAGGATCTGTTCCAGATCAGTAGCAAAACAACGTCGGATTGTGCCGACGCCATAGGCCTACTACTGGCGTAACAGAACGCTGTGCAAGTTTCAGCTCGGCAAGTTTTACGTTGTTGGACAAAGACTAGATCTAGCAATCAACAGACCAAGTTCTGTTTTATCTGTGACATTGTATTTTTGAAGAAAAGGACAACTGCGTTTGAACTCGATTCGGAGTTGTCAGCCGAAGCTAGATCTAGGTTCGTCAACCATTTCCTCCCCGACATCATGCTATTGGCATGTCGCAGTGTAGATCTGCTCACCCCACGACGGGCGAGCTTACTACTAAAAATACTATGTTCTCGACGTGCTTCGCCGGGCCGTGGAAAATGGGTTTGCCCAAACAGAGGGGTGCGCATACCCGCCTCCCCAACTCTCTCTCTCTCTCTCTCTCAAATAAATGAATGAATGAATGAATAAGTCTAAATATTTTTTTTTTCAAATCAACAAACAATTCTGTGCAAGTTATTGTACTTTCCTTGACATGAATCTCTCTCTCTCTCTCAGAGAACAAGAAATGAATAAATAAGTAAATAGGCCACAATACATTCATATCCAAGTTGTTAACAGGCATGATCCTTCCTCTCTCTCTCTCTCTCTCCATCTCTCTCTCTCTGACAACACACACACTCTCTCTCTCTCTGACAACACGCACACACACTAACACACACAGAGATTTAGAATGTCACAAAACAAAATCTGTTCATTGTTATAATATTCTTCATTTAGGTTTTGAAACTGAATAGAAGGCTATGAGTTGTATTATTTGTAAAGTAGGCCATCCATTAGCTTAGTTGTTGTTTCAATTTGTAGTCAATATCTGAAAAGGATAGGCCCATTGTCATTAATTTGTTTTAAAGGGAAGATTGCATCTTATTTAATAGTAGCCTGTTGTTATTGATTTGTATTAAAGGGCAAGAGTACACCGGAAGTACTTAGCAGGATTGCTCTGCTTTGGTGGATTTTTACAAGTAATATGCTAAAAATCAAAGTCGCGAGTTTGGGCTTAATGTTAAAGTAATGTTAATGTGAAGACTATGCATTATGGTTTACTTTCCTTTCCAATCTCTCAATAAATAGTATATATTATGCAGAAATTCATATATTTCTCTATTGTAGGAGTTAAGTGACCTGTTCCTGAATGGTGAGTCACTGAGTGGTCCCATATCCTTCCTGAAGTTTTCTTTGGATGCTGGCTATGCTAAGTGTTCGGGGACTTGACTCATCCACAGACAGTTTAGTCTATTTTTTAAAGACTGATGTATAAAATAAAAATCAAATGTAGCGTACATAAATCTTGTCTGTTATGTTTTTCTCTGTGTGTGTATATATGTGTATGTGTGTTATGTGTGTGTGCATGTGTATGTGTGTGTGTTTAGTTTTTAGTAGAATATTGATCGGATGATATTTTTGGACAGACTGCAGCATAAAAGCATGCAGTAATTTTTTAATATTTCAATTATTTAAGTGATTCCAGAAGTCATTGATTCTCAGATGTCCTTTTATATGTACAGAAACTGATGAAATATTAAAAGTTATTCATAAGACTACTGAAGTAGCGAGTCGTGACTTTTTTGGTTTAATTTGCAGTAATAAGACACTTGAACGATGAGCAAAATGATTTTATATCTATCTCTTGAAATGATTGTTTTGTTTCTAGCTTCATTTTTGTCTGTTATTAATATAATATGGGCAATTATTAATGAAACACTGATAAAACATCCAAAATATCACATGTTTCCTGTAATAAGACAAAAATGGCTCGTCACAGAGTTCCAATAATGGTTTTATTCAATTCGGCACGCCAAAATACATCAACAACCAAAATTTCATGACTTTTGATCTGGTCTGTCTCTCACAATTACAAAATAAATGTCATTTCCAGCAAAATCAGCATACCATGCCATTTGATGAGTTTGTTCTGTGACACTTGTCCTTCTTTGTCCCACTAAAACGTGGTACCAAAATTTAAGAAATTTTTGACGCTTCAAATTGGAATATCTCATGAACTATTAGTCCGATTTGAAAAATTTAAACTGCTTTTTACTCAGAATAACAATATCTTCAAAACCATATAAATTTTTAAACTCAAAACCCAATTTCAATTTTTCATGCGGCATTGCTTACTCACAGGTGTGTCATGTGCTCACTGGGAAGACTGAGACCATACAGTTGGGTCTCTTCCATAGCACAGACGTGTCACTAAGGATGTTGCTCAAATTTCCTGACCAACATGATAGGTGTCTGTATCTCTCGGACCTGGATGATGCCAGGATATATTATGAAAGTGTGCACTGAGTGCAGCCACATCACACAGTCTCAATCCAAAACAAAAGTCCAACAGATAAAAATAAAAATCATCATCCCCATCATCATCATTATCATCACAGCATTCAGTGGCCACTGATGAGGAATAAAAAATGTAGCAAAACAAAACAAAACAAAAGGAGGAGGAGAAGAAAAATAAAGATGTAAAGTCAACCTACTTTCCAACCTCTGAGCACTCAGTGACGTCCGAGGCCACAGCAGCATGTTTGTACTTGTGCTCAGTGTTTGTGCTGTTGAAGGGATTTACGGCATGGCCAGTGATGAAGACTGCTGCTACTACCCCAACAGACACCACCAGCATCAATATAAACAGGGCTAAAACCCGTACCCTGCACAACAAATAATATACACCAATCATTATTACTGTTATCATTATAATTATTTTCATTCTAGTATTGTTGTTATTAGTAGTGGAAGCAGCAGTAGCAGCAGCAGTAGTAGTAGTAGTAGTAGTAGTAGTAGTAGTAGTAGTAGTAGTAGTTGTTGTCTAAAGCCCAGCCGACTGTGCAGAGCCATATCAGGGCTATAACTATCTCAAAACAATACTTTGTTGACCCAGAAAAAAATGCTGGAAAAGAAAATTAACCACACATATCAATGCATTCACCAACATAATCTAAGAATACACCCCTGGCGTTGACCATTCTGCCCAATTTATCACCAGGGGGTTTACAAAACACACCTGAATACAACTGTATAAACATAATACAGAGTACTAAAACAGAGACAGAAACTAATCTGAATTATCTACAATGGTTTTTGCATATCACATTTCGTGATTTCCCTAGAGCCCAAACTCAGTCCACATATGTACCCAATTATCAATCCTAAGAGAAAGTATGGATGGACTTATAGAACACATAGATCAATGAAGCAAACTGAGAAAGGACAAGATGACAGAAAGCAAATGAGCAAGGCAGAAACAAACAGAGTGACAAACAAAAAGAAATTTTGAACACAAGATTTCCAAAGGTGAGATATTTATTATCCTGAAAGAACCCACAGCATTCCCACAGAAGAAAATATATTAATCACATTCAATAATAACAGAAGAACTGTTGAGAGGGGAGGGAGCTAGAAGGGAAGACAGAAAAAAAACAAGTCTGACAACATTAAGAAATGGACAGTGACACCACAGACAGTGAAACCATTTGCTGAGACCAAGGCTTTTTGACACTTAACTGAAAGAGCTAGAAGAATCTGTTGAACAGATCTACAGTGCGGTGCCCAAATGGCTCTTCATGGAATTAAAGGAGAAGAAAAACAACAGAGGCAATAATAATAATGATAATGATACTGACAACAGCAACAACAAAACACTAATGATAATAGTTATAATGAAATTAATGATAACAATGATAACAGTAATAATAACAAGCTGGTGCCTGAAAGACAGTAGAGGATGAGTGGTGGATGTTCAATGCTGCCCCACATGCCAGCTGTTACTGTTGTTGTTGTTTAATGCCCAGCTGACAGCGTACTGCCATATCAGGGCTATAGCCAGTTCAAAACATACACAATATTTCAAGTGGAAAAAAATGGAAAAGAAAATCAAGTACATATTGTTATTGTTATTTTTATTTAAAGCCCAGCTGACTGCACACTGCCATCGTCATCATCAGGTGCCCTGCCGCATGGCGTTGGCGATCATGGACTTCCATCTGCCTCTATCTCTCGTTGCCCCTAGCATCTCCCCCACCCTCCTCGTCCCCAGCCACTCTGCAATATCAGCCATATCAGGTCTATATCTGCCTCAAAAAATACACAATTTCAACCGGAAAAAAATGGAAAAGAACACTAAGTACACAGTGTTATTGTTATTGCTGTTTAACCCTTCGACTCCCACACCCCATCTTTTCATTGCAAAAATTTAACCCTTTGACTCCCTCACCCTATCCACCAGCTTCCTGCAAGAAGCTGGTGGATAGGATGAGGGAGTCAAAGGATTAAGTTTCTGTTCTTGCTAGCATGATTGACAAAGCAGGATACTGATGGACAAGGTGCGAAAGTCAAAGGGTTAAAGCCCAGTCGACTGCGTCTAGCATATTAGGGCTACAGCCGTTTCAAAACATACACAATACTTCAACAGGAAAAAAATGGGAAAGACAATTAAGTACACACTGTTATTGTTATTGTTGTTTGAAACCCAGCTGACTGCATATTAGGGCTATGGAGGGATACATGCCAATAGCATAATGAGCAGTGAGTGAGTGCATAACAATAATAACAATAAACAATAATAAGAAGCAGTTGCATATACACACACATGCACATGAGCAGCAGCAGCACCACCCCAACATACACACACACATTCTCCCCCTCCCCCCCCCCGTCCCTCCCTACAATCAATAAAATATCCAACCAACAACGATAACATAAATTACAAATTATCAATTACTTCAACGCTAACATCAAACAGCCATCCATATACTGAAGCGTTCCTCAAATTCCCTCCATGTCAGTATCACACAACAAACTTTAAAAAGTACATACAGTTAGAATAACAGATAAATAAATAGATGAATGAATAAATTCAACTGACCACAATGCACAATACCATACATACAGACAAATCACACTTACACTAATCAGAGCATTACCACAATCCAAAAAGCATTCGAAGAAAAAACACAAAAATTACTTTTTCCAGATTCTGACTAATTTCCTGTCAACCCACCCATACATGGCTTCAAATGACTATGTGGCATGATATTAAAAGACTATGTGGCACGAAATTAACATTGAAGTCAATATTACAAGAGATCAGCAACAAATCAGAAACACACAGAAATAAAATCAGAACATGTATTTAATATAACAAAACAAGACAGGCAAATGTGTGTCCATCGGGCCTTTGTCAAGCATAAAAAACCAAATACACGGTATGCAACAACACTGTCTCAGGTAGGCCTTTCCTTAATCTTTTCAAGCTGCAAACGTGGACTTCGCATTGACACAAAGTTAAAACATAAATAATGAAAAACTTCCGCTTCTGGTTTGGCCACTGATTCAGGAATCAGGCCTGATGACCGCTGGGAAAAACCTGCTGGCTGATCAGAAAGACGGCAAAATGGGCTGTGTCTGGATCATCATGCCTGGCCACTTTCGCAGTCTTTCAAACAACCCCTGTGGTTGAAGAAAGGCAACGTTGGGAGCTTCCAACTGCTAAGTGTCGAGACTATAGTAAGGGGGAAGGAGTCGGCAGCTATGTGAACTGGTGGCAGGGCGGGCTGCCCGAAAGAGAAATGAAGACCTGATTGGGGCGAGAGATGGGTCTTCCATTCTCTCTTGGTCTGGAGGATGGGCTGGACTTGGTTGGTGCCCGTTGTGTAGCAATGTCCTGGGGTTTGTCATCTCCCCACCTTGCCATTCGGTTTGTAAACAGAGTAACTGATGATTGGATCCAAATGGGTCATGCGATGCATGGACAGCCCCACCCCTCCCCTCACCCCTTGCTTGGTGAAATGACTATCGAGTGGTGTCAGGAGCTTGGGAGATGATTGTCCAGAGAGTGGCAAGGCATTGGTGCTCTGGGTCCCATCCGCACCCTTGTGGTGTTTCTTGTTCAGTTTTCAAGCTACAATGTGGGGTGCACACTGACACAAAGTTAACAAATAATAATGAAAAAAAAAAAGATCATCATTGTTCGTGTTTTTGATAACACAATTCATGTAGTCATTGTTCACTGTTATGTCTTGCATTTCTTTCCTAATTCTACATGTAACAGCGCATTCTACTTCAAATGCTTCTGATAACAGATAAAGGCAAACTAGCTCAGTAACTGTAAACCCACATAATAATAATATAATAATTACAATATTTATATAGCGCAAAATCTCGATAAAAATCAAATCTAAGCGCTGAACATACACTTACGCACGCGCGCACACACACACTTACACATGGCTATAAATGGGGAAAAAGAATAAAAGCAATGGAAAATTATAGAGAGCATATTATATACAAATACACATTACATATAATTTGAGTACTACTTGAACGATCACTTGATTACCTAGTACCACTACTGTGCTTCTGGTATCACCATTCTGACGTTATAATCCAGCTGTTGTCTCCTTCTTGTGCTAAAATGTCAAGTTGTTCGTCCTTCACTCTGTCAGCCTATTCTATCTTCCTAGAAACAACATGTTCTTATCAGTCACTGTTTCTTTCTCAAGTTGTTATGTCTTCCTAAGTCACAGTTAGTCATTTTCTGCCAACAGTCAAATGATAAGACAGCTGTACATGGAGATGTAACATCAAGACTACTAGCAACAGGTCGACATGTTCGTTAGTCATCAATTATCACATAATCATAAATCCATGAGGTCATAGACTGTGAACTGACAGTCTCAATATTCGCGGTCAATTACGCTCCCATACTCGGCTTACTCTCTTAATCATATTACTCACTTTCGCTTCGATTTAACATATGTTACAATGAAGTGTATTGTCTCTTTGTTTCAGTGGAATTTTAGTAACACTGAATGATGCGTTATTTTTTACATCTATTGCTTTCATCATTTAGTCTCAATGCCACATTCTGCTACATCCTGCTACACCACTTCAGCCGGCAGGCTAAACGACATGAGGGGTGGTGTTAAAACGGTATCATTGGGCAGATGAACCTCTTCAAAGAAGTCATCAACCAGGATGAAAGATCTCCAAGTGGTTTAAGGGCCTCGTGTTCATGATCAGGACGATACGTCTGGTTGGAGAGAGGATGACAACTTAGCTTAGCTTAGCTTAAAGAGAGAGAGAGAGAGAGAGAGAGAGAGAGAGAGAGAGAGTGTGTGTGTGTGTGTGTGTGTGTGTGTGTGTGTGTGTGTGTGTGTGTGAGTGTAGTACACAGAGAGGTGGCACAGAGAGAGGATGACAACTGGGTCAAGGGTCACACACTTAACAGGCGCAATGTGTCCTAACTCATTATCCTGCATCTCCTGCAGTTAATTGTTTTTGGTGAGTTCTAGGCCTATTGTAAAATACTCGTCACAAGATGCCGTGCTTGAGGACCTAATAGTGCATGTATGTCGATCTTTCGATCAGAGGATTTTTCACTTCACATGGTATGGCACACAATGGCTGATAAAAAAAAAAGTCATGTGAGACGATCAATTACCACTGAGGAAATGACATATTAAGAGTGCGGAAATTCTTCTTCCCTTGTTCAACTAATGATTCAAATTCATGGAGTTGATTAATACTTGCTAATAATATTACTAGTGTCTGTGGCTGAAATTCTCAGTACTGTTACAATATCTCACGCACTTGAATTGTTAATGAACACTGTATATTCTTTCTGACTCAATTTCTTCATTATATCATGTATCAATGGTTGCTTAAAATCGAAAGATGGTACGCTTATCATGAAAAAAGAGGAGTACATTAAAGACCTTTTTGACAATGACAGAAATAAAGAACACATTATAAGGAAAAATGTTGAAGGACCACCCACAATGAAAGATGAAGTTAGAGCAGCACTGTAAAAAAGAAACCGGGAAAAGCCCCAGGACCAGACAATACTACTACAGAAACGACTGAGGCCCGAGAAAAATTTGGAATTGAAAAAATAACAGTCCTCCTAAATGAAACTTATGATACCAGAAAAATCCCCAAAGATATGTCAAAATATATTTTCATTGCACTTACAAAGAAAGCTGGGGCTACAGAATGCAAACTCCATCGTACAATCAGCTTGATGAGTCATGTAACAAAAATCCTATTAAGAATAATCATGATCAGGACAAGGAACAGAATCAAAAGAGAAATAGCAGAAGAAATATGTGGATTTGTGGAAGGGAAAGGAACTATAAATACCACATACATCCTAAAAACTATAACAGAGAGGTCAGTCAAGTTGAATAAGGATTTACATTTGTGATTTGTCGGTTATACCAAGGCTTTTGATTGGGTAAGACACGAAGAATTGATCGATGAACTAGAAAGGCTTCATATTGATGGAAAAGATGTAAGTGCTTCATATTGATGGAAAAGATGTAAGAATAATCAGAAATATGTATTGGGAACAAACAGCAGCAATTAGAATAGTAAACGACATATGCTCTTTCCAAAATATCAAAAGAGAGGTTAGGCAAGCTTGTGTTCTGTCACCAAATTTGTTTTCAATTTACAGCGAAACCATCATGGGAAACCTAGAAGAATGCCCTGAGATAAAGGTTGGAGGAAAAGTGATAAACAACACCCGTTACGTAGATGACACCGTGCTGATTGCAAAAAAAGTAAAAGACCTACAAAATGTTGTGAACATAATAGAAATACAAAGCAAAAATAAAGGGCTGGACCTAAATAGCGAGAAGACTTAAGTCATGGTAATCAGTAAAAAACAAGAAATCCCCTCGTGCAAAATGACACGAAATGGCACAACATAGAAAAGTTGATAAGTTTAAACAGGGATTCACGGCACTCAGACAATTCCATATCCGCTCCACCCAAATCTGCCAGTAAGTATCTGAGAGACTCCCAGAGCCTAAAAACAGACGTAAGCGCTGGATAGGTCTCGAAATGGGGAGTGGGGGAGGGGGGGAGAGGGAACCTAAGAAACACTAAGCTGACACCACCAGAATGATGGAAACACAAAAATGGGAAGCGAACAGACCAGTTTACAATCAACCCTTTGACTCCCACACCGTGTGTACCAGCATTCTGCATTGCCAACTATGTTAGCAAAGCAAAACTTAACCCTCTGACTCCCGCACCCTATCCATCAGGAAACTGGCGGATAAGGTAAGGGAGTCAAAGGATCAATTTTTTCGCAGTTGGTAGACAGGATGTGGGAGTCAAAGGGTTAATCTTGCGGGCTGGGACTGAAATGGAGCTGTGAGAACCCATAAGCCTGCAGCTACGAAGTCCAAGCTGCTGATTGTGTCATACGCAGCTGTCACCACGATAACTATCTGCACGAGTGACAAAATATTCAGGGGTGGGGGGTGGGGTGCAAAAGTAGGTATACAGTTATGGAAAAAGAAAACACGTACAATACTCATTGCATTTATTATACAAACAAATGAATATTGCATATACATGTAATAACAAACACAGCCTTAGTCCCTCACTGAAAATATCGAAAATAAGGCCAACTAACTTAATGTGCTAATCATTTTAATGAATTAAGCATTATAACAATGATGTGATACTTTCTGTGCACCTACTTTTGCACCCCCCTGTATATGAACCAACCATTATGCCACACAGGTGACAATTACAAGCGTGCTCTATGTGTCTCTGCCCTCATCTCTGCGTCTTTGTACTTTTACATAATCGCCTCTCATTAATTATAATTGTGTGCAAGTGTACGAGTGTATGTGTGTGTGGTGTGTGTGTGTGTGTGTGTGTGTGTGTGGTGTGTGTGTGTGTGTGTGTGTGTGTGTGTGTGTGTGTGTGTGTGTGTGTGTGTGTGTGTGTGTGTGTGACCAAAATGTCTTTGCAAGTCTTTATTTTCACCGGTTTCTGGAAAGATCCTTACTACCAAATTTCGGTCAGAGAAGTCAGGAATGCGCCAGTTTGGAGGTCAAGGTGTCAACTCAAGGTTAGGCACACCAAAAAAAGGGCCTATAATCAGCACTTTCTGGGAGATGGTATGTAAACAGCAATTTTTCCGGATTTCTTAAAATATCTTTAAAAAAAATTCAATTATGGAGGATAATAGTACACTGCCACAACAGTGAAAACAGATTGTGGATCTTGTCAGAAGTTTCCGTGAAAATGCTCGTCACACACCTTCCTTGGTTTCCCCAAACCCTTCTTCTCCTTTCAGACGATTAATTTAGCCATCCCCCCCCCCCCTCTTTTTTTTCTCTATTTGCGTGACCTTCAACCCTTTGACTCCCGCACCTAACCACCATCAGCAAAAATTTAACCCTTAGACTCCCTCATCCTACCCACCAGCCTCCTACAAGAAGCTGGTGGATGGGGTGACGGAGTCAAAGGGTTAAATTTTTGCTTTGCTGTTATGGTTCAGAAAGCAGGATGCTCGTGGATAGGCTGAGGGAATCAAAGGGTTAACTTTTGCGCCTTGCCTTCCAGAATTCCACTCTCACAAATCCTCAACAGTCTTTGACCAGTCTCTGATGAAGAGCCACCCACAAAGAACCGAGAAAGCCATGTTCACACATTTTTTCATGGACAGATCGACTGACAGAACACACACACACATGCATACATACATACACACACACATACATACATACATACATACACACACACACATACATACATACATACATACACCTCCAGAATCTAAAAAAGTATGCAGTAACACGGTGTGTCAAATGGCTGATGTGACACGTCTAGTGTGTCGGCTAGTGACTGTGTGCTCGTCACCTCTCGCTTTCAGCCTGCACCACTGGCTAGCACTGCTGCTTGCAGCAATGCGAAAAGAAGAGCAGAATGCGTAAGTCTCTCTCTGTCGGTACATAGCCTCTCCATCAGCAAGCCCTACGTTGTGCCTACTCATGGCCACGTGTAGTAAATGAGCACCTCATGGACTCGGGCTAAACTCGAGGAACTCGGAGGAGGTCTGGCCTCCCAGACGTGAGGCAAGCAGGCCCACCGACGAGTGTACATGCCCTGGTGCCCACGAACCAGACCCCCAGCTATGGGTAAATAGCACCACTGTCTTGTGGTTGGTTATCTTGGGAGAGAATAAAGCTATGGGAGTAAACTCTGACAGAAAATCACTCCCACTGCCTTGTGGGTTGTCATGGTAACGACAAAGGCTAGTGGAGAGTCCACACAAAAACCGATGGAAGGCAACGGGAAAACCACCATCGTACATTCCCTAGTTCACCATGGCCAGCCAAAACACGGAAAACGACGATTACGACGTAAATAAGGGCTCCTGTGGAGCACCTTCCTCCGGTAGGGACCGTCATGCTGCGCAGGTGACACCCGATCGTCAGCAAGCTACTGCGATCAAAATTGCAACATGGAATGTCATGACGCTGCTGTAAAGGGAAAAACCGGAAAATGTCAAGATAGAAACGGAAGGGGTTAACATCAATATTTTGCGACAAGGGGAAGTAAGATGGAAGGGGACAGGCATGAAAACATCAGGCAAGTACACAATAATACATTCTGGTGGAAACACACATGAAAGAGGAGTAGTCATCATGTTAGAAAAGGACAAGTCATAATCAATCAAGGGTTACTGGGCTGCGTCAGACCGAGTTTTGCTAGTTACGTTAGACGGCAAGCCATTTGATATCAACATCATCCAAGTATATGCACCAGTATCCGCAAGTACTCAAGAAGAAATTGACAACTTCTATGAAGTATTAGAGACGGCCAAGACTCAATACAAAACACAGGATATTACAATAACAATGGAAGATTTTAATGCTAAAGTGGGACCGGAGAGGATGGAGAGGATGGAGGACATAGTTGACCTCATGGCCTTGGCACACAAAATCAAATGGGAGAGAAACTTGTGGAATAGGACAGAAGAATGAGTTCATAGTAAGAAACACCTGGTTTGAGCAGCCTAACAGAAGAAAATGACATGGATAAGTCCAGAAGATAATACTTAAAATCAAATTGATTACATCCTGATGCACAGATCTAGAAATTCTTCACTCATAGCAAAAACACTACCAGGCGCAGACTGCAACGGTGACACAATACTGTTATGGCAAGATTTAGGCTAAAACTAAAGAAAAGAAAACAGACCAAAAGAAAGATCAAACTAAATCTTAGACTCTTAAAGATAGATGAAGCGACTCGTGAAAAATTTAACGAACACGTTCAAAACAAATACCAATACACATTCCTTATTATTCTTATATCTCTTCCATCAATATTAAACTTTTCCAGTTGGTTCGTCAATTCTTCAAGTCTTACCCGATACAAAGCCTTGGTAAATCAACATAACATAAACATAAATCCTAAATGAACTCAGAATGATCTTTATATGAGAGCACTTAAGATGTGTATGGCATTAATAGTTCCTTTCCCGTCAACAAATCCACACTGTTCTTCTATTTCTATTTTGATTCTGTTCATTGTCCGTATCATGATTATTCTCCATAGAATGTTTGTCACCTGACTCATCAAGCTAATTGTACGATGGAGTTCGCATTCTACAGCCCCTGTTTTCTTTGGAAGTGCTGTGAAAATCGATTTTGACATATCGTTTGGGATTTGTCTGGTCTCATAAATTCCATTTCGGAGGAACCCTATCTTTTTAAATACCAAATTCATCTAGAGCCTCAATCGTTTCTATGATAATATTGTCTGGTCCTGGGGATTTTCCTTGTTTCATCTTTTTCAGCACTGCTCTAACTTCATCTTTCATTATTGGTGGTCCTTCAACGTTCTTTCTTATAATGTGTTCGTTTCTGTCATCGTCAAAAAAGGTCTTTAATGTACTCTCCCCATCTATCTATATTATTTTCTGATTTTAAGCAAACCATTGATGTGCATGTCTTTCTCCTGTGGGCAATTTCTTCAATGTTTCTATACATAAACTTAAGGTCTGTTTTGTGTCAGTCTTCTGCTTCTTTATTGTGTTTCTAGCTAAGCTTCCTTAGCTTCATTGCACTTATTTATTTTTTCCTTATGTATCTTTTTGCATTCTTCCTCTTTTTCTTTTGCACTCCTCTGTTCTTCCTTCACGTCTAAAATTTCCTTTGTCATCCAATTCTTCTTTGCTTTTCTTTCAATTCTAGGGATTTCTTCACTAGCTTCATTTATCGACTTTTTTCAAATTTGTCCATTGTCCCTCACTGTCCCCAACATCCTCCAGAACATCGAATTAGTTTTGAACACACACGCTTACTTTTGCACCAGTTGATTCATCTGTCCTTAAGTGTTCGTGATTTAGTTTAATGTTGTATTTTTGATTTTTTAGTTCCAGCATAAATTTTCCCATTACAGGATTGTTGTCATTACTGCAATCTGCGCCTGGTATTGTTTTGCTATCAGTAAAGAATATCTAAATCACTTATTTGTCCAGATGCAATCAATCTGATTTCACGCACTCTCTCTTAGATTCATCCATGTCATCATTGTCATCAATAACAACAACAACTACTACTACTATTACTACAGCTACTACCACCACTACTACTACCACCACCACCACCACTACAACTACTACTACTTGTACAGCAGCTCATCTCACAAAAGCCCTAAGCGTTTTACAAAAGTGTAAAGGTACTGACACACAAGCTGTTTCGAGAGTACGGGGTGAAATAGACCTGAAGTGAATTGTCTGTCATAGTAAACATACGTCTCAAACGGCCTTAGCCATCAGATTCACCCACAGACATCTTATATTTTTATGTGGCTCAACCCGACCGTTCAGGATAGACTGTGATCACAGACATTTTATATAGGATGTCTGTGACCGTGATCTATTTCAAACAGATGGCTGGATCCCTTCAGCCAATCAACACTCAGCATTCAGTCAATACCTATTTTGCAAACAGCGATCTTCTAGTAAAGCCGTGAAACTCGCCTATTCGGAGAGAAAATATTTGACAGAGTTGTATCAAGTCAACGATGTTCTTTGAAATAGCCAGAGCAAAATAAAAAAAATATAAAAAAAACCGAAAACAAACATTATCGGGAGAAGGCAGTCATGTGCTTTCTTCATCCATGCTTCCGACACCTGATAAGCGAAACAGCGAAACTCGCAATCATCTTCACCTCACATCCATTTAAAAAAAAAACGTGTACCCCTCCATCCATTCCATACTGACAGGTCTGATCGCGCAGGTTAAATTAAAACAGTTCTCAACCGTAAGGAAGAAACGGCTTGTGTGTCAGCTCCTTAAGTCACAGAGGCGGACCTACATAGTGCAAATTAATGTCAACCTATCCCTCAATGGCGAAAGGTACAAGCTACAAAGCATATTATTTAAAATTAAGAAAAGCAATATGAAAAAATGAATAATATGCTAAAAACATCGACTACATATCAATCACTACTGCAGCAACAATGATAAACATTTGAAAAAAAAAGCACTTAAAATCACACACCCTAAACAGTACAATGCAATAAATCTCTCTCTCTCTCTCTCTCTCTCTCTCTCACACACACACACACACATTCTGCAACGATGGCGGTGAATAACTAAAAAAAAAAAATTTTTTTAAAAAGGTAGGCCTACAAACGGTCACATGCCGTTAAAACAAAACCTTTCTCTCTCTCTCTCGATCTCTCCCCCCCCCCCTCCTACACTGACACACACCACCGCACACGCACACCACACACACACACACATTCTACACCGATGGTGGTGAAGGAATGGGTTGCAATTAATGACATTACAGATCACCAAGCTGACTTTAAAAGGGGATGTTCAACAGTAGATCAAATGTTCTCTCCTTTCATTTATTCAGAAAGTTTTCTTGTAATAGAAAATAATAAGTTGCTTTCATTGATTTTGAAAAAGCATTTGATTCTATTGACAGAAATTCGCTTCGGCCAATTTTGTTGAAGAACGGTGTGAATGACAAACTGTTTCAATGTATAAAGGCAATATATCAGAAAGTTAAATGTCGAATCCGCAGATTATATTCAGAGTACAACTGGAGTTAAACAAGGAGATGTTTGTAGCCCGTGTTATTTTCTCTGTTTATTAATTAGCTTGTTCTGGAGGTTATCAGTAATGGACGCCATGGGGCTAAATTTCCACAAGATTAGTCAGAATTGTTTATTCTTTTGTTGGTAGATGATTTGCTGTTGTTATCTGAAACGGTTGTTAGTTTGCAGAGGCAGTTAAATACTTTACACAAAGCGGCTACTTCTTTGCATCTTAAGGCAAATTTGAATAAAATTAATGTCGTGTTTAGAAAAGGAGGACATTTAGATGCTAGAGAAAGATGGGTACATAATGATATAGTTATGCCTGTAGTAACTGTGTATAAATAGGCCTACCTGGGAATTAATTTTTCTACACGTTTGAGTTTTACGCTGGCTTGTAAAGATATTGCTAGCAGGGCAAAAAATGCATTGTTATGTGTGATGAAAAGATTGAATACATTGAATAACAATTCATTTGATTTACTTGTCAAAATATTTGATTCACAAATACAGCCAATTTTGCTGTGTGGAGCAGAAACTTGGGGATTAATTACGGCAGTTATGAATTGTGAAGCTGTACACTTATTTACTTTGAAAAGATTTTTAGGACTGGATAAGCGCACATCTAATGATTTAGTATATGGAGAAACGAACAGATACCCGTTGTTTGTTCGTTCAGTTGTACGATGTATTCAATTTTGGTTAAAAATATTGCACATGGAAGACAACTGACTGCCGAAAAAATCCTATAAAATGCTCTTTGATCTAGATTTTAAAGGTAAGAAGAATTGGGTAACTAGTATACGTATGTCTGAATGAACATGGGTTTGGTGATGTTTGGTTTTTCCAAGGAGCTGGCGATGAGAGATAATTTATTCGTGATTTTCGGCAAAGACTGATTGATTGCAGATGGCAAAAGTGGAATGACCACAGACAAGTGGAAGATACGATTTTTACAGAACCGTCATAGATTCTCACAGTGTTAAACCATACATAAGCCTTGATCTGGATATTAATTTGAAAAAAAAACAATAACAAAACTTAGACTTGGCTTATCAACTTTGAAAGCCCATCAATTGAGATACAAGCAACACAGAGAGTCTGATTTGCTCAGTCCCTTATGTATGCAAGCTGAAGAAGACGAAATACATTTTGCCCTGCGTTGTCCAGCTTTAGATGAAATCCGTTCAAGGTTTATCCCTCAAAAGTTTTATAAATGCCCAAATATGTTTAAACTGTGTTTGTTAATGTATTCACTCGTTTCGATTACATTAAGAATTTTGGTTTGTTCCTGCTCAAAGCAGCTAAAATCAGGAAAATTGCTTTATCGTAATATAAGTTTATTTTCTTGTTGATTGGTAATCCTATGATATGCTATCTGATTATTTCATTGTACTTATAAGCACCCCTTCAGTAGGGGCTATGGCCTTTCTTGAATAAAAATTCTTGTCTGAACTCTCTCTCTCTCTCTCTCTCTCCTACTACTACTACTACTGAAACAGCCAGAGACTAGGTATTCAAAAAAAATTTGAAAAGGCATATAAAATTTTATTCATTATGCATGAAGGAACTTGGGTGTCCAAGATTAAAAAAACATTTAATGTAAAAATAGTTTTGAAGTAGTTTGGCTTTTTGGGTGTGGCAACGAAAAACGATGCAGTAAAGAACTGAAAGAAAGATTACGTAGACCTAGCAGTTTCTGTCATAGCTGGCGTAACCACTTAGATACCAGTGCACGTTGTTCACTATATGACAAATTTAAACCTTTATTTGCAAGCGCAAAGTATACTGAAATACTGTATGTGAAGGTTGTTTAGGAGTGCCATGGCACGGTTTAGGATGGGCGTGTCCCATTTAAACGTTCACAGATATCACTTTGCGCCTACAATTGTCAACACTGCATGTCCACTTATCCAAATGTGCAGGAAAACGAGATACATTTTCTGTTGGAATGCCTTCTGCACAATCAGGTCAGACATCATTTAGAAGGCGATAACCCAGAAGATTTTTTTTATTAGTAAAATCACGTATGACTCTGCGGGAACCATAGTGAACCTGGCGAAGTTTTTGGTCGCTGCCTTTAAAATAAGAGAGAAAAAAAGTATTTTGAACGTACGTAGGCCCTACTTGAAACAATAGTTCTTTTCTACATAAGTAGTTTATGAATATTCCCATTTGTATACATTGAAGTGTGTTACTTAATTGTGCGTTGTATAGAAATGTGTCTTAAGATTTCCCCCTTGAAAGGGGCTGTTGGCATAAATTCATTAAAAGTCCGAGTGTCTCTCTCTCTCTCTCTCTCTTTCCCCATACAACAAACGTACATAATGCATGCATGGACATACATGTACACATAAATATACATATCTAAACATTCGATTGTGCGCGCTCACACACACAACACACACACACACGCCAAGATGGCGGCTTTTTAACTGAACGACATCGGAGAGGAATCAACTGGGCTGAAAATGACCCGTTCGAAACGTACCCTCACCAAAGAGAAAACGAAGAACACCGCTACCAAAAAAGACAACACCAAAACAGAGTCACCGTCATCTTTCAACACCCCAGATGACGGCAATAATTCAAACAACGCCAGCTCCACTCAGACAGGTTTGCCGTCCACATGTCAGCCACCAGTTCTACAACCGTCAGTAACATCTTGTGGCTGTCACTGTCAAGAGGCGGTAAGGCAAATAGACATTCTTAAAAATACAATCTATCAGATGTCTATCCAAATCAGCAGCCTTACACTGAGTTACAGACAAGCTTCAATCTGACAGAAAACTTCTGCATGAAAACAACAAAGCATTACAAGAGCTGCGCGAAATCAAAAAGTGCGCAATACTTACAACCTCCACAGCGTGCCAGACTGACTCCGCAGTCCACAGTGATTATACCACCACATCACCGATGGATAAATTTTCATCTTATGCGGAATGCGCCGCTCAACCAGCCAAAACAACATTTCGCACAAACACCGATTTTCGACAGAAAAATGTCAGGCACCAATCTGACGTCTCTACCAAAACTAAACGTGACGTCAAAACTGCTGTTCCAACACATCCTAGATCTAAGTCCAATGTTCTCCCAAGAGTCCTCATTATTCATGACTCTATTGTAAATAAAGTGGATGGAAAAAGATTAGGATCGTCCTACGGTTTCCAGGTGGCCACGAGGAAGATACATACCATCGACGAGTGTAAGAGAGCTATTGAAAAATCTAAAGAAGAGCTGACACCTGAACCTGACTGCGTTGTTTTACACGTGGGGATAGCAGATCTGAAAACGAAGGAGCCAAAAGTATGTAGTACAAATCTAGACGACTGTGTAAAATCTGTTAACACCCAATTTCCAAAAGCCAAGATAGTGTTAAGTCAGGTTGCTCCTGTAAGAAACAAGCACCTAAACGTGAAAAGGGAGCTGCTTAATGTCCTAACCAAAGAGAGACTCCTCAACGCAGCAAATGTCAACTACATCAGCCACGATAACCTGCAAACAAGTCACTACACTCAAGTCAGCCAGGACGACGTACATCCGACCACCAGAGGGGCGAGCGTTCTGGCCAGAAATATAGGGAGGCATATCCATCAGCTTTTCTGGGAAAAACCGAGGAGGAGATCAACCCATCAACACCATCAATCAAGACCTGGCTTTCACCCTCAGTTTTTCTTCCCTCCCTGGACATTTTAGATTCAGCCCAGATTCAGTTCCTCTCTGTTCAGTACTCAACTATATTGTTTTAATTCCTTATATAGCCTACTTATTTGCTTACTTATGATAAATTTTACTTGAACGTTAGATTAATTGATTATCTAATCATCTAAATGTGGGATACTATTCCAAGCTTATTCAACCGTTCATCATGAAAAAGTGTGTAGTCAGTGACATCAACATTGTTCAGTGGAACACACGTTCCATTGTTAGAAACATTTCCTATTTGAGTAACTACCTATCTTCTAGAAACATCCAAGTCTTGCTTCTACAATCGCTGAATACCACCAAAACCAATATACCTAAATATTCTGGGTTTTTATTATCCACCAGTATATGACTCTATCAATGACGGTGGCCGAATACAAACAGCTATATATGTTCGTGAAGGACTGAACTACTGCGAAAGGTCATCGCCAGTACCAAAATCGTCCTCATCTATTTCTTCATGTGCAATCATTATAAAATGTTCATCATCATTAGTTTTGAATTTGGCCTCTGTCTATCTACCAAGAGGTCCCGATTCTGTGAATACTGAGTGGTTGAAACATTTTCATGACCAACGTGACAAGTGGATAGTTGGTGGTGATTTTAATGCACATGCCCCATTTTGGGACAAGGATTGTAAAAACATAACTAGCAACAGGTTGATTGAAAATATTATAGATTCCAATTTATACTTACTAAACAACGGACACGTTACCCGTGTCCCTGATATACCAACCCACAGACCCACAGCTATAGACCTTACCTTAATCTCACCATCGCTAGCACCAAATGCCACATGGCAAACAGAGGATGACTTGTTGGGATCAGATCACATCCCCATACTTCTTACCCTTAACCTCATCACTGAGTTTGATGCAATACCACAAGATAGTTTACCCAAGTTTAACTATAAATACGCAGATTGGGCCAGTTTTAAAGCTTTCCTACGAAATACAAGAACAGATCTATCTGAAACAACGACCTTAAACGATATGTACGCAGATTTCTGTAAGTCACTCTTAAGGGCTGCAAAAATTTCAATCCCAGAACTTAAAGCGTCAAAAACAGGAAAACATCATGGAAAAGTCTGGTGGAATAAAGATTGTGAAAAGGCAGTCAACGAAAAGAAAGAAAAATACAAACAATATATAGCTAATAGGTCACCTGAAAATCATACGGCAATGAAAAGTGCGAACATAAACTGTAACAGAGTCATAGAACAAGCTAAAGAACAATATTGGGCATCTTTTTGTACATGTGAAGTAAGTGACCATAAAGATATGCAAAAGATTTGGGAAAAACTGAAAACAATGAAAAATGGGATCATGTTGCCATCAATTCCAGTAAAGCTAGAAAACAACCCTTTACCTAGCTCACAGGAGAAAGCAGAAGCTTTTGCAGACATGTTTGCTGAGGTCTGTCGAGTAGAAGGACTTCCTGCCTCTAGTAGAAATTATAGGGTACAGGAAGAAAAGACCGACGCATACAAGGATCATGTCCCAGATAATACGCACTACGTAAATGCACCAATCACGCTCCAAGAATTAAAAGATGCCATTAAATCAATTCCAAATAAAAAGACATCAGTAGGATTTGATGCAATTTCCAATGAGATGTTGAAAAATTTACCAGAAAATTTTTTAATCTTGCTACATAATATGTTTAAAAAATGCTGGAATAGCGGCAAACTGCCCGACTATTGGAAACAATCAATAGTGGTTCCTGTACTAAAAGCAGGTAAATGCAATATTGACTTGAAAAACTATAGGCCAATTGCATTAACATCACACGTATGTAAACTTATGGAGAAAATAATTTTAAAGAGATTGATGTACTACTGTGAAAAGAACAACATATTACCAGTGAATCAGGCAGGGTTTAGAAAAGGCAGGTCACCAGTGGAACTCCTAACAAAGCTAACCACTAATATCAAACAACAATTTGCCAGACGCCAATGTGTTTTAGCTACATTCTTTGATATAACTAAAGCATACGACCAAGTATGGCACTCCCGATTATTATTCAAATTGAAAAATATTGGGCTAACAGGTCACATTTTTGATTATGTCAAATGCTTCTTAGAAGACCGCGTAATTCAAACGAGGATCGAAAATGTGTATTCTTCAAAACGATTTCTTCAAATGGGTATCCCTCAGGGATCCGTTATTGCTCCCCTTCTCTTCATGATATTATTGCATGACTTACCCAGTAAAATTTCTAAACATGTAACTTTAGCTCAATATGCTGATGATTTATGCATGTGGATGCAGGTCAATATGAAAAGAAAAACTCCTTTGCGCTGTCTTAATTATACGCGTAAATGTTATCAATTAGAACTCGATAAAATAGCACGATATATGGTAGAAAATGGACTACATCTATCCGTGGAAAAAACAAAGATAGTTTTGTTTAACAGTGGAGCTAACCCAGCAAATGTTCCCACGTTCAAACTGGGAGATACTCTTCTTCAGTATAATGAGTCGATTAAATTCTTAGGAGTTTTCCTTACAGCCAAATTATCTTGGAATCAGCATATTGAATACTTATTAACAAAAGCTCAAAAAAGTTTAAATTTCTTGAAAATAGTTCGCAAACAGATATGGGGACAAGATGCATCAACACTTGTTCATCTCTGTAAATCGCTTATTAGATCTAAATTAACCTATGCCCAAGAAATATTCTTCAGCGCACCAAAACGCTTACTCACAAAACTGCAGAGCATAGATTGTAAAGGTTTCAAACTTGCGCTGGGTCTTCCAATGCATGCCTGTTGCCATCGTACATACAATGCAATCAAATTGTTGCCACTTGATGAACAAAGGAAAGTCGCTTCTACTAAATTTCTGTTAAGAAACACTACCATAGAAAACAGCATCAAAACAGAGACAAAAGTAAGATCAGACACCGACTTTCCAAAAAGAGCTAAATCAATATCCTCACAGGTCACGCTTGCAACATTTACAGCTGATGTTATGAAAGGCTCTGGAATTGATTTAGACACAGGTCCTGTAACTTTAAGACCTTCGTTTTCACCAGTACCCAGTTGGGAACTTCAAAGAGCACGATTTGACATACACCACACTGACTTAAAAAAAGAAGATAATATCAATTTACTGGCATGTCACGTTAAATGTCATATAGAAGACTTTTATTCCGATCACTTGAAAGTTTACACTGATGGTTCAATAATTGAAAGACAAGCAGGTTCAGCGTTTTTAATACCTGCTCTCAAAATTGAGAAATCTTTCTATATAGGACTTAAAAAATCTATCTTTACTGCAGAACTCTTTGCAATCTTAATGGCTTTGAATTGTATGATAAATCTTCCTAGGACAATTCCCCAGATACTTTTTTGCGTTGATTCAAAATCTGTACTTCAAGCTCTTGAATTATCAAAATTACAAACAAGATCTGAAATGATATTGGAAATTACTCACTTGATTAATAGTTTATCATTAAGAGGCACTGATATTACTTTCTGCTGGATACCATCTCATAGTTCTTTTCATTACAATGATATGGTTGATAGGGCTGCCAAACGGGGGGCAAAGAGCTCACCAGATTCAAATCATATACAACTTTCCCTCTCATTGCATGAGTGTTATACCTTAGTGGACGCCTACGTATGGAAGCAGTTTCAAGATAAACAGAAAAAGTATGAAAAATGTTACATGAATTTTGAAATTAGCAAAACACCTAAGCGATTCCTTGCCAGCAGAAGTATACAATCCCTTATGTATAGGTGGAAACTTGATGCATTCAAAACAAAATACACCAGGAATGTAGTGTGTCTGTGTGGAAAGAAGATAACACATAGTCATATTCTTTCATGCGTTCGGGTAAAACAACATATACCTACATTATCAACGAAGACAGTTTCTGACATATTTGCCTCACCATCCTTAACATATGAATTTTTTGTTAGCCTGTCAAAAAGTCCGATAGCGAAATATATTTAACGTGCCGTTACTTCTCATGTTCAGTGTTATGGTTAGCTAATTTTACTGTTTCAATCGTTAATTATGATAACGTCATTTGTGAATTTTTCTTTCTTGTCTTGTTTTTCTGGTTCATTTTTTTTTTCCTGAAGATTAACCTTTTGCAAGTTTGTTTGTTGTTGGGTTTTTTTTTTTGGGTTTTTTTGTTTGTTTGTTTTTTTTTTGTGTGTGTGTCTAAAATCACTTTAGTGAATAGACATTAAATCAAAGACCACCACCACACACACACACACACGCGTTAAATCAAAGAACGAGCACACACATGCACACACAATCTTACAGTTAAGAAAGATATAACTCTTTTGGGGGGCTGGGTGGGGGATGAACAGCCCTTAAAAGAAATAATGAACAAATGATAACACATACACATTCACCAA
Source organism: Monoplex corrugatus (assembly GCA_030674185.1). NCBI lineage: Eukaryota > Metazoa > Mollusca > Gastropoda > Littorinimorpha > Ranellidae > Monoplex > Monoplex corrugatus. The sequence goes on from JAPXFY010000034.1 coordinate 12,807,802, forward strand.
ACAATACTGCTATTACCACTACTACTATTACTACTACTAATGATAATAATAATAATGATAATAATAATAACAACAACAATAACAAAATAATAATAAGTGTAATTGTTACCATTTAGAACAAAGATTCTTGATCAAAGCAAACACAATATTCATACACTGCATATTCAATCAAGCTCAACACAAAAAACAAAGGTATAAATGTTATAATAATACACTTTGTGTCATGTGAGCAGACAGTGATTAAATACACACAATACAAAAAAAATGCACCACGACAGCTGTTCCTGCTAATAAACAATTCTGATCTTCAGCTGCTCAACAGACAATACAACACAACACGAACGAAAACAGAAAGAATTAACAAAAAATGTGATCAAGCCATCCTGACCATCTTCCTTTCATATGAATTTTATTACAGAAAATTCAGATTTTGTACTTCTCAAGGTCACTGTAACACCGAAGAAGCACCTGGTAAGATAAAACTTGACACGAATGGAGGAGGACAATGGCAGACTGTTACCACAGTGAAAACACAATGAGTCAAGTCCCTGGGAAAGAGCTGTTCACGCACTTTCCACAAAAAGCTGTGATTTAGGCACTTTTTCAGTGGGTCTGTGTGACCCTGGCTATGATTTTCAAACTTAAAAGTATTCGTGACTCCTGAACAGTCACCATCTCTGACCAAAATTTGGTAAATATCCATACAGATATAGCTCAGAAATTCTCTCTCTCTCTCTTTCTCTCTCTTTCTCCCTCACACACACACAAACACACATACACACAAGCATGCGTGCACACACAGACACACGCCCGCGCACATACACACACACCACGCACACACCTTCTCTTTCTGGTCAATATCAAATATATCCCTCCCCCCCTTCTTAAGGGATATTTTAAAAAAATACACAAGAAAAACAATCCAAACTATGAAACCCTGATCCCATAATACTGAAGCATTCATCAATGACCCACATTTACCAAGTTAGAAGCTACACCGCACAGCCCATATTTATTAGAGAACAGCACATAACGGACGAATATTTTAAAAGCATTCATGGTTCAATGGCAGGATGCCACAAGATGAGAAGTAGCCCATTCTAGCTAGCAACGTGAGGAAATCTGGCATCCAAACCAAAGTCCTCTTCATAGAGGTTGGAGCAAGGGGGTTGGTGGGTACATCTGCCAATGATCTTATCAACGCATCTCCATTTTTGCTATGGGGAAGACCAGAGCCCCAAAGGCAATGGCAGAAGCAATTGAAAAGAGTTCCAACTGGATCTCGTCGAGGAGTAACAAATGTGAACTTTCTAAGGCTTGAAATTTCTTTTATGCTGCAGATGTCCGATAACAATGTTATTAAGACATCTGTCACAAGGGTGACTGGCTTTGAGACGCCGGAGAGAAGGGTTGGAATCCAATGGAAAAAAAATGGGGGTTGGGGGTGGACAAAAGAGATGCCCGATCATCTTAGGAGCATGGGTTCAAACCAAGCTGATTATCAAAATGGTGGCAGGAGAAGGGTACCCATGACCAGGATTTGGATCTGTCCTATCAAGAGTGTAAGGAGTTCAAAGCCGAAATACTTGCTTGAGGTGGGGGTGGGGGTGTTCTCTTCCGAGAATATTCTGCTATCAAGCTCTCTCAAGAGTTTCTAGCTACCCATCTTGCTTCGCGCGTAAACCACGTTTCCGGTGTGGTTTTTAGACAGGCTGATTGACTCGGTGTGTGTGTGTGTGTGTGTGTGTGTGTGTGTGTGTGTGTGTGTGCTCGCGCGCGCGCGTGTGTGTGCGTTTGTGTGTGTGTGAGTGTGTGTGCGCACGTGTGTGTATGTGCACACAATGTTTGTGTATGTATGTGTGGGCGCACGCAGTGTGTGTATGTTGTGTGTTGTGTGTGTGTGTGTGTGTGTGTGTGTGTGTGTGTGTGTGTGTGTGTGTGTATGTGTGTGTGTTTGTGTGTTTGTGTGTGTGTGTGTGTGTGTGTGTGTGTGTGTGTATACTTGCGCACGAGCGTGTGTGCATTCATGAGTGTGTTTGGGTATATCTGTGTGATCAGTGTGTGTGTGTGTGCGTGCGCGTGCGTGGTGGTGTGTGTTGTATGTGTGCGCGCGCGCATGTTTGTGTGCGTATGTTTATGCTATATACAAACCCATACTGATGTATATGAAGAAAATTATACTTATTTCTGAGCATTTTTCTTCGTTAGATACTCTTCACTAGTTATAGTGTAGTATCTGTTGTTGCATTACTGTATTGAACCAGTTCCCCCACCCTCTTATCTAATGTGTATTTGTGCACATCTATAAACGCGTAGTATATTCGTGTCTATATTTGCTTTCTTATGTGCGTGTCCGAAAGACTATCTATCAGGTGAATTTTTCTTTCCTACATTTTTGCTTTGTTATTTTTGATGTACTATGTTTATGCTGCACTGACGCATTGGTGCGTGTGCCTATGTTAATACTTCATTAATGTGTTGTCGTGGCAACCCCCCCCCCCCCCCCCCATCTGCATGTTCTGTCTTCAGAGGGCGTGTATGCTGGGTATTTTCAGGTTTCCATAGGCCGCTAGATACTGACACGAGTTACATAATCTTTAACGTATGTATTTGAGGTTCTACGTGTGAAAAACTCATGCAGGGGTTTCAGGCACTAACAGGTCTGCCACACACATCAACCTGGGAAAAATCTCCATTTTTTATCCATCAGAAAAATCTCCACCTTTTACCCACCAGGAATAAATATCCACCCTTTACCCATCAGGAATAAATATCCACCCTTTACCCATCAGGAAAAAATCTCCACGCTTTACCCATCAGGAAAAAATCACCACCCTCTACCCACCAGGAAAAAATCTCCACCCTTTACCCATCAAGAAAAAATCTCCATCCTTTAAACATCAGGAAAAAGTCTCCACCCTTTACCCACCAGGAAAAATATCCATCCTTTACTCATCAAGAAAAAATCTCCACCCTCTACCCATCAGGAAAAAATCTCCATCCCTTACCCACCAGAAAAAAAATCTCCACCCTTTACCTACCAGGAAAAAAATTCCACCCTTTACCCACCAGTAAAAAATCTTCACCCTTTACCCACCATGAAAAAATCTCCACCCTTTACCCACCAGGGAAAAAATCTCCACCCTTTGCCCACCAGGAAAAAATCTCCACCCCTTATCCACCAGGAAAAAATCTCCACCCTTTACCCATCAGGAAAAATCTCCGCCCTTTACCCATCAGGAAAAAATCTCCACCCTTGACCCATCAGGAAAAATCTTCATCGTTTGCCCATCAGGAAAAATCTTCATCGTTTGCCCACCAAGAAAAAATATCCACCCTCTACCCACCAGGAAAAAATATCCACCCTTTACTCACCAGGAAAAAAAAATCTCCACCCTCTACCCATCAGGAAAAAATCTCCACCCTCTACCGACCAGGAAAAAATCTCCACCCTCTACCGACCAGGAAAAAATCTCCACCCTCTACCTACCAAGAAAAATTCTCCACTCTTTACCCATCAGGAAAAATTGTCCATCTTCTACCCACCAGGAAAAAATTCCCACCCCTTACCCACCAGGAAAAAATCTCCACCCTTTACCCACCAGGAAAAAATCTCTACCCTTTAAACATCAGGAAAAATCTCCACCCTTTAGCCATCAGGAAAAAATCGCCAACCTTTACCCACCAGTAAAAAATCTCCACCCTTTACCACCAGTAAATAATCTCCACCCTTAACCCACCAGGAAAAAATCTCCACCCTGTACCCACCAGGAAAAAATCACCCTTTCCCCACCAGTAAAAAATCTCCACCCTTTCCCCACCAGTAAAAAATCTCCACCCTTTACCCACCAGGAAAAAAATCACCCTTTGCCCACCAGGAAAAAATCTCCACCCTTTGCCCACAAGGAAAAAATCTCCACCCTTTACCCATCAGGAAAAATCTCCGCCCTTTACCCATCAGGAAAAACTCTCCACCCTTAACCCATCAGGAAAAATCTTCACCGTTTCCCAACAGGAAAAAATCTCCACCCTCTACCCACCAGGAAAAAATCTCCACCCTCTACCCACCAAGAAAAATTCTCCACTCTTTATCCATCAGGAAAAAATGTCCATCTTCTACCCACCAGGAAAAAATCTCCACCCTCTACCTACCAGGAAAAAATCTCCACCTTTTGCCCACCGGGAAAAAATCCCCACCTCTTACCCACCCGGAAAAAATCTCCACCCTTTACCCACCACGAAAAAATCACCCTTTACCCATCAGGAAAAATCTCCACCCTTTAACCATCAGGAAAAAATTTCCACCCTTTACCCATCAAGAAAAAAATCTCCACCCTTTGCCCACCAGGAAAAAATCTCCACCCCTTACCCACCAGGAAAAATCTCCACCCTTTACCCATCAAGAAAAAATCTCCACCCTTTACCCATCAAGAAAAAATCTTCACCCTTTGCCCACCAGGAAAAAATCTCCACCCTTTACCCATCAGGAAAAAATCCTCACCCTGTACCCACCAGGGAAAAATCTCCATCCTGTACCCACCAGGAAAAATCTCCACCCTTTACCCATCAGGAAAAAATCTCCACCCTTTATCCTCCAGGCCGCTGGGACCCAGGCAGCCATCGATACCGTGACCTTCCAGTCGGAAATCTTAGTCTTACCAACTTAACAACCTCGCCTGTCTCAAGTTACAACCTATCCCTGGTAACCTGTTATTTGATCTTCTTACTGACATCTACCAACCCTGACGCTTCACTGCACAGTAAGCTTCAACGTCTGCCAGAGAAAGGCTTTATCAGTTTGTGCAGCTGTAGCTGTGTGTCTATTTTGCACCGTGTACACAAACCTCAAAGGCCGGACAAAATATCTAAAGAATGTCTTTTGCTCCATGTACATAAACTCGACAGTCCAGATAAAGTATCAAGCTGATTGATGCGGTAGTCTGGTGGGCAAAAAGTCAGACGGTCCGGGTTCAATCCTGCCTGGGTACCGCCTGCCTGGTGGGTAAAGAGAGGAGATTTTTCCCGATCTCCGAGGTCGACATGTGCGCAGACCTGCTAGTGCCTAAACCTGTATGTACATACGCACGCAAAACATCAAATATGCATGATGATGATGATCATCATCAGGTGCCCTGCCGCCTGACATTGGCGATCATGGACTTCCATCTGTCTATCTCTCGTTGCCCCAAGCTTCTCCCCCACCCTCCTCGTCCCCAGCCACTCTGCAAGTCCGTCCAGCATTTTCTCCCTGGGTCTACCTGGTGCTCTCCTTCCCTCCAGCTTTCCCGTTGTGACCAGGTGCTCCAAATCCCCCTTCCTCATAAAATGGCTTATAAATGTTGCTTGTCTTTTCCTAATCTTCCTTATGAGTGATCTACTTGTGTCTGCCTCCATCAAGACTGTCTCGTTTGTTTTCTTTGCTATCCATGGAACTCTCAACATTCTTCTTAGAAACCACACCTCGGCTGCCTCAATCTTGTTCTGGTTTTGCTTGTTGACTGTCCACGCCTCACATCCGTACAACAGTATTGGTTCTATATAACATTCAAGAACTCTCTTCCTGATGTTAATTGATAGGCGTTTGTTGGTAAGAATGCTTGTCATCTTCTTGAATGCTGTTTTGGCTTGGCCGATTCTGCTGGCTATTTCTGATGAGCATCTGCCGTCCGATGAAATGATCGTTCCCAGGTATTTGAATTTATCAACCTGTACGATACTGTAAGTAATGTCAGTGTCTGGTAGCTTATGCAAACACGAAAACACCCAGCAACGCACGCCCACATAAGACGGAAAATACAGACTGCAGAAACACACTGCCTGCACAGTGTGGGCCTAACAAAGTGCATACACGTACGCCAAAAAAATCAGAATGTCAAAACAACAACAACAACAACAACAACAAAGGACATTAACGTTAACTACGCATCAGAGGAGAATCCGATAAAAGTCAATAATTCCCCTGCAAAGTGCACATAACCATTACTAATATTGTTACTAATAATAATGATAATAACAATGATGATCATCATCATCATGAAAAAGATTGTCTAATAACCCTGAGGTCAAAGGGACGGAGTTGGTAAGGACTTCAACTCTTCCTGTGCCAGCATTACGACGGCACTATCTGTCTCCTCTTCCTCACTGCTTCACTTTCCCTGCACTAAAGAGGCTCAGGGACACATTCTCAGCTGGGCGGAATGAAGGCCACCGCATGCACAACGTTTTTCTTGGGCCATCAATGAGCCCGTGAACATGTGCGCAGGCAGATCCAAAATTGGCAGCTTTACCTTTCTGGCAGCCAGGTCCCATCAAACTGATCTTAACCTTTTCAAGCCTTCACCCTATCCTTCAGCTGCAAAAACTTAATCCTTTCAGAAGGAAACTCAAAGAACAGGGTGAGGATGTTAAGTTTTTGCTTTATTGTCACGGCTGATGATGCAGAAAGCTGGTTATTATTGTTATTGTTATTTTCGTTTAAAGCCCAACCAACTGTGTAGAGCCATATCAGGGCTATAACTGTTTCAAAACATACACAATACTACTTCAACAGGGGGAAAAAAGTTTTAAAAAAATAAAATAAAATAAAATAAGATAAAATAACATTCATGTGCATAATCTAAAGAGATGCCCCTGGAGTTGACCACTCCATCCAATTTATCGCACAGGGGATTTAAAAAAAAACATACCCGCATACCTCATCTACCTAGAGCCAAAAATGCACTAAACACATGTAGCCTACCCAATTATCCGTCCTGAGAGAAAGTACGACTTTAAGGAAACACAGGTGAACGGACCACAGGAAGGCAGAAACGATAGAAGAAATGACAGAAAGCAAAGAAACAAGGCAGAAACAAAGAAAATGACAGAAAAGAGGAAATTTCTAGCACAGAATTTCCATAAGGTGGGGATACTATTTTTAGTTAAAGAGGCCCCGGCATCCCTGGGGGGGGGGGGGGGGGGGGAGAACCTGGTGGACAGGGTGAGGAAGTGAAAGGCTTAAAGAATAACTATACCAGAGGAGATTCAAGCAAAAGACTGAAGAACCCCCTTGCCAAAAATCAATCAATTAATCAATCAATCAATGATAATATAAGATTAATAATCATTGTTTTCTTTTCCCTTTTTTCTCCTCCCTCCCCTCCCCCCCCCCCCTTTTTTTTTTTTTTCTTTAAGCTCCAACACACCTCCAAACCCACCAAAACTGAGGTCACCAGAGTAGGGATTTGACCTCATGACCTCACAGTCAGTAGCTCATTGTGTGACCACTTCGCCACACTGACTGGTTAAAATCAAAGATTTTGTAAAGCACCTACCTTTCAATGAATAGTGTTCGAAGCCCTTTACAATGTCCCAATCAAAAAGCAAACATGTATGCATACCATAACATATTATGATTATACACACATTATTAACACTAAAGACAAATCAATACATAAGTAAGTAAATAGATCTCCACTGTATGTATACTTGTTCACATTTTCAACCTATCTACCATCCGTAAAAAAACTTAATGCTTTCATTCCTTCACCCTATCCGCCAGCTGCAAAATCATATCCCTTTCACTCCCTCACCCTATCAACCATCTGTCAAAATTTAACCCTTTCACTCCCTCACCCTATTAACCATCTGTCAAAATTTAACCCTTTCACCTTCCTCACTCTATCAACCATCTGTCAAAACTTAACCCTTTCACTTCCTCACTCTATCAACCATGTCAAAAATTAACCCTTTCACTTCCTCACTCTATCAACTATCAGTCAAAACTTAACCCTTTCACTTCCTCACGATATCAACCATCTGTCAAAATTTAACCCTTTCACTTCCTCACTCTATCAACCATCAGTCAAAATTTAACCCTTTCACTTCCTCACTCTATCAACCATCTGTCAAAAATTAACCCTTCCACTTCCTCACTCTATCAACCATCTGTCAAAATTTAACCCTTTCACTTCCTCACTCTATCAACCATCTGTCAAAAATTAACCCTTTCACTTCCTCACTCCATCAACCATCTGTCAAAATTTAACCCTTTCACTTCCTCACTCTATCAACCATCTGTCAAAATTTAACCCTTTCACTTCCTCACTCTATCAACCATCAGTCAAAATTTAACCCTTTCACTTCCTCACTCTATCAACCATCTGTCAAAATTCAACCCTTTCACTTCCTCACTCTATCAACCATCTGTCAAAAATTAACCCTTTCACTTCCTCACTCTATCAACCATCTGTCAAAATTCAACCCTTTCACTTCCTCACTCTATCAACCATCTGTCAAAATTTAACCCTTTCACTTCCTCACTCTATCAACCATCTGTCAAAATTTAACCCTTTCAGTCCCTCACCCAATCCATCATTTATCACTCCCGCAACTTATCCACCAGCTGCAAAAACTTCACCCTTTCACTCCCTTACCCTACCCACCAGTTTCCTGCTGCTTCCAGCTGAAGGGACAGAACAAGGGGCTGAGAGGGTTCTATCTGTGTTGCCATCATGGATAATACAGAAAGCTGGTGGACAGGGTGAGAGAATCAATATGTCATTATCAATGTACAATTTCTGTGTGTCTGTGCTTGCTGCTAAAAACGTTAAACACGTCATTTCTTATGCCTCAGGCTAATTAGCACCTGTCAGCTTTCGCACTTGTTTTTACAGGGATGAGACAATCATCATCATAACCTACACTTGAAACATTACGAAAAGTGAACATTTTTTTGTAAAATGAACACCAAACAACATGCTTTTAAGGTAACTGTTATTATTACAGCATATAACTCTTTACGTATTTCCTACCCGCTCTCTAAAACTGTGACATCAAAGAAAATCCAGGTTGTGTCTGAATATTTTTGTACAAAGGACGCCAAACATAATGTTTTTAAGGTCACTGTGATCATTACAGCATATGTCACTTTTTACATTCTTCACCCCCCACTCTCTAAAACTCGACATCAAAAGAAAATCTGGGTCTGAGTGATGACTTACAAAAATTAATAACCAGGTCACAAGAAACAGATCAATGAATAAATCCATAAATGATAAATAGAAAGGAGCAGCAATCAAGTGGGACAAACAGGGAAGAATGTTGGCTGGGCAATAGGGAGGATTTGATCAGGGCTACATCCTTCATCCAGACCACTGCACTGGGGCATAACCATGCTTTGAATGCAAAAATCAGATAAATTGATTAATAAATACATGCAGGCACAAACAATTAACCCTTTGACTCAAGCACCCTATCCACCAACAGCAAAAACTTAACCCTTTGATTCCCTCACCCTATCCACCAGCTTCCTGCAGGAAGCTGGTGGATAGGGTGAGGGAGTCAAAGGGTAAGTGTTTGCTTTTCTAGTATGGTTGACAATGCAGAATGCTCTTGGACAGGGTGCAGAAGTCAAAGGTTAAATCCATCCATACATGAATAAATAAGTAAAGGCCACACACACAAACACACAGTTATGTGCAATAAGAAATCACATAATTCATTAAAAGAAAAACTATAAAACAAGTACAAATGACTACAGCACCCAACATATGCATCTTCTAACAGCAAAAAAAGCATAAACAATTACATGCAAGAATAGATGATGTATGAATAATTCATCAAAATCATTCAAAAGGCGCATCACAACAATCAAACCAACACACAAAAACCCATCAAAATATACCATGCACGGCATACCTTCTTAAACGCTTCTTGTGTCCGTCCAAGTAGCTAAAACCAAAATATGAAAACAATTTCATTTATTAACATAGCAAATGTACATAAACTTACATATTTCTGCATTTATCTATCCACTCTTTTTTATTTATGCAGTCAGGCAAGTCATTTTGAAACCTAGTTCAATTTCAAAAACAGGATTCACAACAGACCATCCTTCCACTACCTTCTGAAACGACAAATGAATGACTGGACAAAATTGAAATGTCACTGAGTAGCCCTACGATTATGCATTCACTTATTTCTGTATTTTACTCAGGCAATCGCTTTGAGAATGGTTCAATTTCAAAACATGATTGGCAACAGAATAATGCCCTGCCCCACACAGTTGTTTTTTAAATGACAAAAAGATCAAACAAAAGAAATAAAAATGTTGTATACTCTCTCCTCTTCTGCTCTCCCTACAGTCAAACAACTGAGTGATTATTTTTATATGTATACAGAGGTAGTCAAACAGGCAGACACACAGACTGGTAAAACTAGATCACCCACACACACACACCACACACACACACACACACACACACACACACACACACACACACACACACACACACACACACACACACACACACATCTGGCAAGATCAACAGCTGATACACTATTTGGCAAAAAAGGCATGTATGCATTGTATACATGTGTGCGTGAGTACATGCATGCATTGTATGCATTTGTGAATATGAATGAGAGAGAGAGACAGAGTGCCATTTTAATTTTAATCATGAAGAGCAGGGCATTGTCCGGCTGCCTTGGTATAAAACACAAGTCCCTCCTGAAACTAGTTTGCCTTCTTGCCTTTCTGAATCTTGTTAAAAAAAGTGTGTGTGTATACATGCGTGTATGCATGCATGTGTGGTGTGTGCATGTATGTGTGTACACATGCATGTGTGTGTTGTTGGCATGTTGTGTGCATGTCTCTGTGTGTGTGCTTGATATATATATAGTGTGTGTGTTTGCGTTGCGTGCGTGCGTGCGTGTGTGCTGTGTGTGTGTGTGTGTGTGTGTGTGTGTGTGTGTGTGTGTGTGTGTGTGGCATGATGTGTGTGTGTGTGTGTGTGTGTGTGGTGGTGTGTGTGTTGTGTGTGTGTGTGTGTGTGTGTGTGTGTGTGTGTGTGTGTGTGTGTGTGTGTGTCTGTGTGTGTGTGTAAGCATGCATATGTGTGTGTGTGTGTGTGTGTGTTGTGTGTGTGTGTAAGCATGCATATGTGTGTGTGTGTGTGTGTGTTGTGTGTGTGTGTGGTGTGTGTGTGTGTGTGTGTGTGTGTGTGTGTGTGTGGAAAGACACTGAACATTGTTATATTCAAATAGGTCATTCTCTTGTGAAGAGGTATGTACAATATTTAAACATAAATATTACAGATATATATATCATTATTATCATCATTATCATCATCATCATCACTGTTAATGTATAAAGCTCAGCTGATTGCTCATAGTTATATCAGGGTAATAACTGTCTCAAACAAAACACAAATGGCTAACACTGTTGATCATGCAAAAAATAAAAACTGAAAACGACTACTATATGCACATACCACTGCATTTACACAAATAATATTATGACACGACATTGGCAGTGGCCATTCCACCAAATTCACCAACGATATCAAAAAATGATTATAAATGGAAACACATAATTAAGTACACAAAAACCTACATAAAAACTGGCCTACATTACCTAAAATTGCCACGAAGCAGTTCACGTTTCCTTAGAGCTAGAAATGCAATCAACATATGTACCACATTATAAATCCTAATAGACAGAAAGTCGGTAGGGTTTTATGGAAAACATAAAGGCAACTGAACTGTCATGGCAGAAAATGTGAAAAGGAGAGATAACAGAGACCAACAGAGGAAGTCGGAAACAAAGATAGAAAGATACAAAGAAGAAATTTTTAGCACAGAATTTCCGAAAAGTGAGGGTACTGTTTGTATGTACTAAGGAGAGAGAAAGAGAGAGAGACAGAGAAAGAGAGAGACAGACAGAGGCACAGAAACAGACAAACAGAGGAAAGAGAGAGAGACAGAGACAGAAACAGACAGACAGACAGAGGAAGGAGATAGACACAGTGAGAGAAAAAGCAGTGACAAATAAAACACTCTTGGATTTTCATAACATCTAAATGGTAGTAAATCATTCTGACTGGAGCGACGCATTTTCAGTGGAAATCTGACTTAACAACAGCCACAATTTTGTTCATCATTTGTTTGTACCATGAATCATGTGAGACAGAGACGTTTGACATTTTGACATATTAATGACACACACAGCCATACATATTAATGCTATGCACTCAGTACAGATTAATGCCACATAATGATAAAGCCTTTCTTGAAAGCATTACGTATAATAAGTGTCTCTGTGTGAGTGTGTCTGTGAGTGTGTGCACGTATGTATGTGTTTGTTATTTTTAACACAGTTGTTTGGCCATTCATTGTGTTCTTGCACATTAATTCATGTCATGTGTGCATGTTTGCATGATGTTAGTTCATGTCATGTGTGCATGCTTGCATATGCCGTGAATGTGTGTATACATGCCTATGTGTGTGCATGCATGCCTATGTGTGTGCATGCACATGAGCATGTGTGTCCACATGCATCGCATGCACATGTGTTTCTAACTACACATGTGTATGTCATTCTGTTCAGTATGTATCATGTGTACATGTCTGTATATGCAAGTTAGTAGGCCTACAAGTTTTATGTGAACCTGACAATAAATGGTTTATGATGATGTGTATGCATCTGTGTCTGTGTCACATGTATGCATCTGTGCCTATGTCACATGTGCATGTCATTCTGTGTCAGAATGTACAATGTGTATATGTCTGTGTATGCGAGTCTGTCCAACTTTATGTGATCCTAATGACAGAATATAGCCGTTTATGATGATGTGTATGCATCTTGTGTCTATGCATATATGTATACATGTTTTAATCAGTCTCACCTTTGCTGTAACGGACAATATGATCAACAAATAAATGGATGACTTCATAGCTCACAAACCAAACATAAACACAATTTGGAGTCTGTTTCTGTAGAGTTTGTTCAAGAGGGATTAATCCTACTCTGACAATTCCATCTACGTTCCACCAGAATTGCCAACAACTTATCTGACAGGTTCCCTGAGCCAGTTAAAAATTCTTCATGCTGGAAAGGTCTTGAAACTAAACTGACACCACCAGAATGATGAAATATGGGCAGCAAATGCATCAGTTTTGAATCTTGTTGGCTGGCACTGAATGCAAGACATTAAGATCTCGAGTCCATGGCTCTATGAAAAGAATCAACCAGCCCAGATAAAACATGCATCATCATGATCATCATGTGCCCTGCTGCATGCCGTTAGCAATCATGGTCCTCTTTACGAATCTATCCTTTGTTGTTGCAAGTACATCTCCCACCCTCTTTGTCTTCATCCACTCCGCAAGTCCATCCATATTTTCTCCTTGGGTTTACCTGGAGCTCTTTTTCCCTCCAGTTTTCCTGTTGCCACTAGGCGCTCTAATTTCTCTTGCCTCATGAAATGTCCTATAAATGTTGCTTATATTTTCCTAATCTTCTTCATTAATGTTCTTTTTGTGTCTGCCTCCTTTTTCGCTGTCCATGGAGCTCTTATCGTTCTTCTTAGAAACCACACTTCAGCTGCCTCAATGTTGTTCTCACTTTGCATGATGACTGTCCACGCCTCATATCTACAGTTACAACTATATTGGTTCTTTGTAACACTCAAGAACTCTCTTCCTGATGTTAACTGATAGGCCTTTGTTGGTAAGAATCCTTTTCATTTTCTTGAAGGCTGTTTTAGTTTGGCTGATTCTGCTGGCTATTTCTAATGTGCATCTGCCATCTGGTGAGATCACTGTTCCCAAACAACTGATCAACTTGCCTGAATAAGGTGCCATTTGCTGTTATTTTCCATGAGGGAATTTCTTGTTTTTTTTTTACTGATTACCAAGACTTCAGTCTTCTTGCTATTTAGCTCCAGTTTTTTATTTCTGCTTTCTATTTTTACTGATTACCAAGACTTCAGTCTTCTTGCTATTTAACGCCAGTTTTATATTTCTGCTTTCTATGTCTATTACATTCACAAGATTTTCTAGGTCTTTTCTATTTTCTGCAATTAGAACAGTGTCATCTGCATAATGAAGAGTGTTTATCATTTTTCCTCAAACCTTTATCCCAGGGCATTCTTCTAGGATTCTCATGATGATTTCACTGTAAAGTGAAAACAAATGCGGTGATAGAACACATCCCTGCCTAACCCCTCTTTTGATATTTTGGAAAGCGCTTATATCATTTTCTACTCTCATTTCTGCTGTTTGTTCCCAATACATATTCCTTATTACTCCTTTGATCCTTTTCATCAACACTGCGCCTTTCTGGTTGGTTGATAAATTTTTTTGTGTCTCACCCAATCAAAAGCCATGGTATAATCAACAAAACATAAAAGATAAATCCTCAGTCAATTCAACTGATGTTTCTATGAGAGTTCTCAGGTATCCACATTGTTTTTCTTCTATTCCTCTTTTGATTCTCTTCCTTGTCCTCATCATGATTATTCTAGATAGATTCTTTGTTACCTGACTCATCAAACTGATTGTCCAATGGAGTTTGCATTCTTTAGCCCCTGCTTTTTGACATATCTTTAGCAATTTTTCCAGTGTCGTAAATTTCAATTAGGAGGACTGTTATTTTTTCAATACTAAATTCATCTAGCGCCTCAGTCATTTCTATAATAATACTGCCTGGCCCTGAGGCTTTTCCCAGTGTCATCCTTTTCAACACTGCTCTAACTTCATCTTTTATTACTGGTTATCCTTCAACATTCTTTCTTATGATGTTTTCCTCCTTTCTAACATCGTCAAAAAAGGTCTTCAATGTCCTCTCCCCATCTATCCAACATTTTGCCTTTTTCCATGACATGCATTCCATCTTTAGAATCCACACAAGCAGTAGATGCACACATCTTTTTCCTGTGTGCAATTTCTTCAATGTTTTCGTACATAAGCTTAGGTCTGTTTCATGTCAGTCTTCTATTTCTTTACAATTCATTTCCAGCCAAGCTTCCTTAGTTTCATTGCATCTATTCGTGATTTCCTTATGCATCTTTTTGTATTCTTCCACCTTTCCCTTTGCCCTCCTCTGTTCTTCTATAAAGCCTAAAATTTCTTTTGTCGTCCAGTTCTTCTCTGCTTTTCTTTCAACTCTAGGGATTTCTTCACATACTTCATTTATTGAGTTTCTCAACCTTGTCCATGTTCATCACTGCCACCACGTCCTCCAGAGCACTGAATTTGTTTTCAACATATATGTTAAATATTGCACGAGTCAATTCATCTGTCTTTCATGTGTCCCATATTCAGTTTGATGGTACTTTTGGTTTGTTTTCTTCTAATTAGTTTCAGCCTAAATCTTCCTATTACAGGATTGTAGTCATTGTTGCAGTCTGCGCCTGGTAATGTTTTTGCTGCAGTAAAGAATTTCTAAATCTTTTATTCATCAGGATAAATGGGAAAAAAAGATAAGTAAAACATGCACAGGATAGAATCAGTGACACAATGAACTAGGAATGGAAAAGAAGCCAAGAACATTGAATAAACGATAACACTGGGGTATAAAATAAAGGACAATTGACAACAAAGAAAGAATGGACATGATGGTCAAGTACTTGAGAGGTCAGACTTCCATTGAGGAGATATGGGTTAAATCCTGCCTGAGTACCTTCTGCCTGGTTGGCAAAGGGTGGAGATTTTCCCCCATCTCCTACTGTCCTGGGTCAACATGTGTACAAGCCTGTTAGTGCCTAAACACCCTTTGTGTGTATACACCTGCAGATAATCAAATATGCATGTTAAAGAGCCTGTCAATCATGCCAGTGTTTGGTGACATGGAAACACGAACATATCCAGCAAGCACACCTACCAAAGACATTAAATGCAGACTGTGCAGCAACATATCACCTGCATAGAGTGGGCAAAATAACATACAAGTATCAAAGAGAAATATGAACAGTAAAAACAAAAGCAACAACAGACAAATGAACAGTCCATATGAATTGCTAAAAAAATCAGGTGTGCACAGAATAAATTAAGGGGCATGTTTTTTGTGACTATGAATAAAAGATAACACACAGAAGGCGTATCATATCATGCAAGTCAAAATGAGAAAGTGGATACAACAGGACACATGAAAAATACAGACCCTCACCCTAAAAATGAATTGCAACTCACGTTTTTCTATAGCAGAAAAATGTTGTCAATATGAAAAAGTAAATACAACTGAAAATGACTGAATGATGAAAAATATGTGTGAACCACCTCCCTCCTACAACAGAAAGGTGATGTGTAAAAACAATAAACTGAACAGAACAGGCAGTAAGAGAGAATTATGTAACCCTCCCCCTTAAAATGAGTTGCACATGAGCACTCGTATTTTGATCTGGTGCAAATACAAGACAGACTAGACAAAACAAATGAACAAACCAACATCACAACCACCAGCAACAACAACAAAATAACAACAGCAACAAAATACACTGATGACAGACTGTGGATTATGAGATTTTCACAGAACCGCACAAATTGCAGATTACTTGAATTTGTGCACTGTTATCTGAATCTAAGGCAAAAAATTCCTACTATTTTCAAGAGCTATATCATTCCATCTGATAATTTGGTTAAATCAAATTAGATATATACTTTTAGTAAGTGCAGATTTTGACTGAGACTTTTCGAATTTCCCTGACACAATCAAACCCATTATCAATAAGAAGTGCTTGTATGTGGCCATTGCAAGGTAAAGGAATCGATAATCGTTCAAAAGTAAGTTGTACACAATTGTAAACAGTTGAGCAGAAAATTTTGAAGATTCATTTTCTATTAACAGATTAATATTGAATCATTCTAGGATTTATCATACCACAAAGTGGACAAAATCCAGCTTCACCATAAATCGTGTGAGTCATAGTGCTTTAGTGTAATCGAAACAACTGTTATAGAAATTAAATTTACAATATTCAAGAACAAGCACTCTTCAAAAATTTCACAACCATAGAGTAAAACAAGTCAACACATATACAGAGTTCATACAGATATTTAGGGAGAAGGGGAAATTTCATTTTAAGGACTTTTGAAGGACTTTTCAAAATCCCACTTTTATTTTTCAAGGACTACACCACACCACACAATTTTTTTTCCCACATAAAATACTACAGCATAATGACTACACTTACAGAACCAACAGTTATTTTCCGCAATCGATTCAGAATCAACAACAATTACAAAACTTAAGCACTTTTCAAATACCTTCAAGCAAAAGTCTGGATCTTAAGGCCTTTCAAGACCTTCACTTCAAACAAAAGTCTGGTTCTTAAGGACTTTCAAGACCTTCAAGTGGAGGCCCCCTTCCCCAAATTAAGGACTTTTAAGATCTGTACAAATTCTGTTTGAAAAAAAGAAAATGACTGCCAAAGAGCGTACTGCAAACAGAATAAATACAGTACGTCAAGTTGTCAACCCAACTTTGAATTTTATTACCTCTTCACGAGAAATTAAAGCATGATCACTATGGACATACATCAAAAACAAAAACAAAACACAACACAAAAAATGAATCCAAGCACTCCAAACATCTGAAAAAATCTTACAACTGATGCACATATTTCGATAAGATGCAGTGCAATACTGTGTGGCAAGTCTTGATTGCTCACTGCCTGCAAGAAAGAATACACAAAACACTGCTCTCTCTCTCTCTCACACACACACACACACATACATACACACACACGCTCGCTCTTTCTCTCTACCTACCTCTCTTTCACCACACACACACACACACACACACACACACACAACCCCCCCAAAGCCTGAAGTCACTGAATTTCAACCTCCCTTCCCCCCCCTCCCCACCAACCCACACCCTCACCTCCTCTGACCTTAAGGTATGGGACCACTACAGTTCTATTTTGGTCTTACCATACCGGACCGTTTCTTCGCCCTTCAAGCTACTGTACAAACATGACACTGCAGTTTTTGACTATGCGTACCAAGAAAGGCAAGACTACACTCTGCCTATCTCCTCCTGCAAGTCATGGAGACCGCAACATGCACTCATACAGGATTCTGTGCGCGTGTTGTGTGTGTGTGTGTGTGTGTGTGTGTGTGTGTGTGTGTGTGTGGTGTGTGTGTGTGTGTGTGTGTGTGTGTGTGTGTGTGTGTGTTGTGTGTGAGTGAGTGAGTGTGCGTGCGTGCATGCGTGCGTGCGTGCGTGTGTGTGTTTGTCTGTCTATCTGTCTGCCTGTGATGTAAATGAATGTGAATGTTTGTGCATGTATGTGTGTAAACGCGTGGTTGTGTCTATAGATACAAGTGAGGGAGGCGGACACACGTGGGTGGTTGGTGGTGGAGCACGCTGTGGATGAGGATTTGGTATTCAATGTTAAGACTGGGGTGAGGGTGGGGGGGCTGGGACAAATATCTTGCATGGATGAAAAGAAAAAAGATTGGATTACTCTGGGAACAGTTTTCATTCAAAAACATTTGATCTGTGTGTTCATTTCTGAATAAACAGTCCCCTGAGGAAGGCCACAGGCCGAAGCACCGGGCTCAACATTCTAGTTTGTTGTCTTGTTTTTTGGTTTATCTGCAATATACATCTATAAATGTAACATATACATATACATATACATGTATATGTGTGTGTGTGTGTGTGTGTGTGTGTGTGTGTGTGTGTGTGTGTGTGTGTGTGTGTGTGTGTGTGTGTGTGTGTGTGGGTTGGTGTGTGAGTGCTGTTCTCTGTGCTTGTAAGTGTGTGTGAGCGTAGTAGATGTGTGTGTGTGTGTGTGTGTGTGTGTGTGTGTGTGTGTGTGTGTGTGTGTGTGTGTGTGTTGTGTGTGTGTGTGTGTGTGTGTGTGTGTGTGTGTGTGTGTGTGTGTGTGTGTGTGTGTGCGCTATGAGCATGTAAGGCCCTGTGCTAGCATATGACAAGTCATCTGTTATGACCTGGTGAGGTAGAACGGGGAAAACAGGATTGTCTTATTGAATTAAAAGCATTGTAACAGGCCTTACCATACTGGACCGTTTCTTCGCCTTTCGCCCTTCAAGCTACTGTACAAACATGACACTGCAGTTTTTGACTATGCCTTACGCATTGCATTGCGTACCAAGAAAGGCAAGACTACACTCTGCCTATCTCCTCCTGCAAGTCATGGAGACCGCAACATGCACTCATACAGGATTTTTGTGTGTGTGTGTGTGTGTGTGTGTGTGTGTGTGTGTGTGTGTGTGTGTGTGTGTGTGTGTGTGACGTTAAAAGACATAACAAATGAACACACACACACAAACACACACACACACACACACACACACACACACACACACACACAGAATCCTGTATCAGTGCATGTTGCGGTCTCCATGACTTACAAACCTCTGTAAATTTCTTAAACTGTCATTGTGAAAATATTACTCAATGATTGGGTCTTGGTTGCAAGGGCAAATTTATCACTTAAATTATGATTCAGTTTTCTTTGTTTTTTCTCAGAATGCAAATCAAAAGGAAAAACCTTGTAAAACCCATATGTAGGGAAGTAAATATATGATTTTAAAACGGGGTTTACCATTAGAAAGAGAAAAAAAATTACATTCAGATTCTGCTTTAAAGTAAAAATGATTCACTTTGTGGTGGAAAGTCTATGTCACCTCTAATGCTTGCAGTAATTCTGAGGTACAATGAAACTCTTAAACTAATTCTATTATATTAAAATTTACCCCTAAGGCCTAACTGTATCATAGTGTATGTCTACATAAATAGTAAAATACATTAGGCTTAAAAATATGTTCTGGTCGATGAAAAACACTTGGGCCTACACAGATGCATTTAATTATTAATACATAGTTCATCATTCATTGTGATTGTCTTTCACAAATTAAATTGGTTCCTATATGATGAATATTATATCATACTGCAATATGAAACAAATCTTAATCTGACGGGGCGTAAAATGAGCGATAGGCCTAGAGTCTAGTAGACTAGTACTGTAGTAGTAATACTAATAGTGACTGCAATATGAAACAAATAATCTTAATCTGACGGGGCATAAAATGAGCGGTAGGCCTAGTAATAGTGTTGATCAACAGACTACACCGTAATACAGTCTTTAACTATTTAACTTCTTAAGTAACACTAACAGTCTACTTATTTTTGATATTCGTAAAGCCGCCAAGGAAAAAAAATCGTACAACTACTCACTACTGAACTAGATCTACTCATCTAGTACTAATACGATTACTACTTACCTTTTTCGACGACGTTCAACATCGTATTCTTCCTCGTCTGAATGGAGCAGTAGCGTGTAATCGTCAGTGTTAGGTTTTCTCATCATTCTGCTTAGGTCTGTGTCGCTCCCTCTCACTCTCGTCGTCTATGAGTTCCTTAGCCTATATTGTTAAACTAAGTGGAGTGTAAATCGTGTTCCGGAGTGGTCTATTTTGATTGGCTCTTTTGCTTTGAAGAACAGAATGTTTGGCAGTGTATCCAAGATGGCGGACGTGGTGGACGTGGAAGATGAAAATATTTTGACATCGATTTTCAAGAGTGCCTTTCCAGGTATGTGCGCTGATTGAACACTGATCGGTGTGTATTTGTTCAGAAAATGTTTTTTTCTTTATAACTTTGTCTTGCACCTTACAATATGTTTCCCGCGAAATCAGCTTTGAGATATTTTCATTCTCTACTCTTGAGTTGATGCCCTAGTAATGATAATCATAATGTAGACGTAGCAGATGAATGATTCAGATATTGAGGTTTGCTGTCTCTCACTTTGATTTGTGTGCGTGTGCGCCCGTGCATATGATATGTTTGTGTGTGTGTGTGTGTGTGTCCTCACGTGTGCGTGCGTGCGTATCATCATCATCATCATATGCCCCATATTTTCAGTCTCTACTCTTGATGCCCTAGTAATCACTGTAGTGTAATGTAATGTAGACGTAGCAGACGAATGATTAGATATTGAGATTTGCTGTCTCTCGCTTTGATTTTGTGCGTGTGGCCCTCCATACGAATCTACCCTTCAGGTACA
This sequence comes from Monoplex corrugatus, assembly GCA_030674185.1. Classification (NCBI taxonomy): domain Eukaryota; kingdom Metazoa; phylum Mollusca; class Gastropoda; order Littorinimorpha; family Ranellidae; genus Monoplex; species Monoplex corrugatus. The sequence continues at coordinate 12,828,600 of JAPXFY010000034.1, forward strand.
TCTCCCATCCTCAGTCCTCAGCCACTCTGCAAGTCCGTCCAATATTTTCTCCCTGGGTCTACCTGGTCTCTTTTCCTCCAGCTTTCCTGTTGTGACCAGGTACTCTTATTTCTCTTTCCTCATAAAATGCCATATGAATATTGCTTATCTTTTCATAATCTTCTTTATTAATGATCCTCTTGTGTCAGCCTCCTTCAAGACTATCTCGTTTGTTTTCTTTGCTGTCCATAGAACTCTCAAAATGCTTTTTAGAAACCACATTTCTGCTGCCTCAAGTTTGTTCTGACATCGCGTGTTGACTGTCCATGCCTCACAACTGTACAATAGTATCAGTTCTATATATAACACTCAAGAACTCTCTTCTTGATGTTAATTGTTAGGCATTTGTTGGTAAGAACACTTTTCATCTTCTTGAATGTTGTTTTGGCTTGGCCGATTCTGCAGGCTATTTCTGATGTGCATCTGGCATGATCTGCTGTCTGTTGAGATGACCGTTCCCAGATATTTAGATATGGAGATATCAAATTAAGTATGCATATATATATGTGTGTGTGTGTGTGTGTGTGTGTGTGTGTGTTTGTTTGTTTTTGTGTTATTTTGCATAAAAGAGGGAGGGGATTTCTCGTTTTTTACTGATTACATGACTTCAGTGTTCTTCCTACTTAGCTCCAGCCCTTTATTTTTGCTTTCTGTTTCAGTTATATTATCACAAGGTTCTAGAGGTCTTTTTCATTTTCTGTAATTAGCTTGGTGTCATCTGCGTAACAAATGTTGTTTATCAATTTTCCTCCGCAAGTTTTTTCTGAGGGCATTGTTCTCGGTTTCTCATGATGGTTTCACTGTAAAGTGAAAACAGATCTGGTGACAGAACACAATGCTGCCTAACCCATCTTTTGATATTTTGGAAAGAGCTTATATCATTTCTTTTCTCGTTGATGCTGTTTGTTCCCAATACATATTGGATATTTCTGATTATTGTTAGATCTTTTCCATGAATATTGAACCTTTCTAGTTGGTTGATCAATTCTTAATGTCTTACCCAATCGAAATGTCAATATAAATCCTTATTCAACATGACTGATGTCTCTGTTATAGTTCTTAGGATATGTATGGCATTAATATTAATAATAATTCCTTTCCCTTTGACAAATCCACACTGTTCTTCTGTTATTTCTCTTTTGATTCTGTTGCTTGTCCTCATCATGATTATTCTTAAAAAGATTTTTGTTACATGATTGTACTTGTACTTGTAGGATAGAGTTCGTATTCTATGGCCCCTACTTTCTTTGGAAATACAGTGAAAATTGACTTCTGGTGTCATAAATTTAATTTGTGAGGGCTGTTATTTTTTCAATACCAAATTCTTCTTGGACCTCAATCCTTTCTGTAGTATTATATTGTCTCGTCCTGGGGCTTTTCCTGGTTTCATATTCTTCAGTGTTGCTCTAACTTCATCTTTCATTATGGGTGGTCCTTCCCTATCTATGTAATATTTTGTCTTTTTCATCTGTCAATTTTAAGCAACCAGTTGATGTGCATGTCTTTTTCCCGTGGGCAGTTTCTTCAGTGTTTCTGTACATAACTTGATCTGTTTCGTGTCGGTCTTCTATTACTATGCACTTTGTTTCCAGCCAAGTTTTCTTAAGTTTCATTACACCTATGTCCTTGTTAAACTTTTTGTATTCTTCCTCTTTTCCCTTTGCCTTCCTCCGTTCTTCCAGTAAGTCTAAATTTCTTTTGTCATCCAGTTCTGTGTTGCTTTTCTTTCAACTCTAGGGATTTCTTCTCAAGCTTCATTTATTGAGTTTCTCAACTTTGTCCATTGTTTCTCACTGTCACCATCATCCTCCAGAGCACTGAATTTGTTTTTCACAAGTCGAATCATCTATCTTTAACTACAGATTAAGTCCAAGATTTAGTTTGATGTTACTTTTGGTCTGTTTTTCTTTCTTCAGTTTCAGCCTAAATCTTCCCATTACAAGATTGTGGTCACTGTTGCAGTCTGCACCAGGTAGTGTTTTTGCTATCAGTAAAGAATTTCTAAAATCTTTTATTTATGAGTATGCAATCAATTTTATTTTTTGTACTATCTCCTGGACTCATCTGTGTCCATTTTCTTCCGTTAGACTGCACAAACCAGGTGTTTCCTACCATGAATTCATTTATTTATGCCCATTCAACAAGTTTCTCTCCCCTTTCATTTTGTGTGCCAAGGCGATGAGGTCCAACTATGTCATCCACTCTCTCCTGTCCCACTTTAGCATGCAGTAAAATCTCCCATTAATACCGTAATATCCTGTGATTTGCATTGAGCCTTGGCTGTCTCTAATACTTCATAGAAGTTTTCAATTTCCTCTTGAGTACTTGCGGATGTTAGTGCATATACTTGGATGATGTTGATATCAAATGGCTTACCATCCAACTTTAACTAGCAAAACTCAGTCTGACATAGCCCAATATCCTTTGATAGATTTTGCCTTGTCCTTTTCCATTATGATGCCAACTCCTCTTTCATGTGTTTTCACCAGAATATATTTAACAGTATTCTTGCCTGATGTTATCATACCTGTCCTCTTCCATCTCACTTCTCTTAGTCCTAAAATATTGATGCTAAGCCTTTGCATCTCCATCTTGACATTTTCCAATTTTCCCGTTTGCAGCAATGTCCAGGTTACATTCCATGTTGCAGTTTAGATATAAATTTTAATTTGATCGCAGTAGCTTGCTGGCGATTGGGTGTCACCTGCACAACATGACAATCCCTACCGGACAAAGGTGCTCGACAGGAGCCCCTATTTACGGTGTTTGCCTCCTTTTTCGTGTTTTGGCTGACAACCTTGGGAGTATACGGTGGTGGTTTCCTGCTGCCTTCGATCTGTTTTTGTACGCACTCTCCTCTAGCCTTTGTTGTCTCACAACTATCCTCAAGGCAGTAGGGGTGATTTTCTGTCAGGGTTTACTCCCTTAGCCTTGGTTTCAATGAGACACCTACTAGGCAGTGGTGCTATTTACGTATAGCTGGGGTGCTGGTTCGTGAATACTGGGGCATTATCCACACGCCAGTGAGCCTACATGTCAAACGTCTGGAGGCCAGACCTCTTCTGAGTCCCTCAAGTTTAATCTGAGCCTGTGAGGTGCTCAGTTACCACATGTTGTGTTTTGTGTGTGTGTGTGTGTGTGTGTGTGTGTGTGTGTGTGTGTGTGTGTGTGTGTGTGTGTGTGTGTGTGTGTGCATTTGTTTTCTTACGTGTGCATGCATGCATGCATGCATGTGTTTGAATGAATCCCTCTTGAACAATCTCCAAACCATATTAAGTACTTCGCATTTAAGCCGATGAGGCAACCACTGACATGACTTAATTAAAATCCTTAACATGAAATTTTGATACTCTTCTTGCGGATGTGCCTGGGCCTACACAGGAAGAGATTTTTGGCTTTGAGAGGTCTATGCACATGTTGACCTGGGAGATAAAAAAAAATCCACCCTGTACCCACCAGGCAGAGGTGCCAAGATGGATCAAACCCAGTACTTTATGATTAAAAATCCAACATTTACCCACTTGACTATAGCTCCTGTTAATGATGTATGAATGCATATGCATGTGCCACTGTGTGCATAGTTACATAATAATACAGTGTATTATGCCAACAGTGTACTATGTCGCACAGTTGTTGGAAAAGTGACCTATTTGATATAATTTGCACTAGGCATTGGTAGTTTGGTCAGATGATTTTTTTTTTTCTTATCCAGACTGGGACAAAGTAATACTCTAGACCATCTGTATCCTCATGATTGCATTGTCTGAAACAAAAATTGTCAGAAATTCAAGGAATCAGCTTTCTATAAGCTTAAAAACAAATCATTTTCTTCAGTTATATATGATTATCTCCCACAATACTTGTCTATTGATGTGCAAAAATTTGACCTTAGTGGTGAACAGAATATCACAGTAATAGAAAAAAAAAAGTGGATTTGAGCATCTTCCATTTCCAACTGAAGTTGAACTTTAGAAATTGATAAAGATATTAAAAGGAAAAGTTAGGTTTGACCATCTCAAACAACCTCTTTGAAATTGATACATATTAAGAGGAAAAGTTAGGTATTACCATCCCACACATATTGAAAGGAAAAGTTAGGTATTACCATCCCAAACAACCTCTGTTCTTACCTAAAATTTTTAGTAAAAACATGCTTTCTTAAATTTGTAATAAAGTTATTCCGTGCACTGAAACAACTTCATTTTCTTTTGTTCTTTCATAAAAGATAATTCATCCTGAAGTTTGTAAACGTAATGAATATATTTCATGCTCAGAAAAAACATTACACTTACTTAGACAGTTCCATATACACTCGACCCAAATCTGTCAGCAGTTATCTGGCAGACACCGGTAGCCTGTGCAAAACCCTAAGCACTGGCAAGGTTTTGAAATGAAGGGGTGTGGGATGTGAAGAAGGAACTTATAAAACACTATCCTGACACCACCAGAATGATTGAAACATTAGAATGGGCAGTGAACAGGAAGGTTTTTAATGTAGTGGGCAGGCATTGAATCGAGACATCTTATTTTGAGTCCATGGCTCTATCCAAAAAATTATGAAATGAATGGGAAAAAAACAAACAGCCTGTGTAAAAACACTTGCAGTTCTCCATATGTTTAGACTGAAGGTAGTGACTTAGATGGAGCTTTTATTAGCAAAATCATGAAAATGACAGGTGATCCTACAGGAACCACAGTTAACTTGGTGAACTTTTAGAAAAGAATTAACTTGGCAAAATTTCTGGTCGTTGCCTTTTGAAATAATAAGAGAAAGAAGAAATTTTTGGGCTGCTGCCTTTGAAATAAAATATTTCTAAGCATCATTGTCTCAGTCTTTGAAATAAGAGAAAATAGTATTTCTGATGTACGGGCATGGTGTATCATTTGTACGTATCTGTGTTAGTAGTCTTTAAAAAAAAATGTGTTCAGACTCTGCTTTATGTTGGTTTCATTTTTAATTGCATGTGAAAGAAAAAGTTTGTTTCATGATGTTACCCCATAAAAGGGGCTGTAGACTAATTTCATCAAAATTCAGAGTATCTGAAACACCCATTCCTAAAACAACAGCTCTAAATCTTATGTGATAAGATAATAAACTGAGGTCCAGTGTGCAGCGCACATTCAACATATGGTAAAGATGATACCACAACTAAGGAGTTGTCCCTGACAGATTTCTGTAGAAAAATCCACTTTTATAAGTGGATAGAAATATGTGCATACATAGAAAGAGTCAGTGGGAGATGAGTGTGTTGCTGTACATGTATCGTGGCGATGCACTGTCCCCCCAAAAAGCAGCCCACTTCTTACATGGTAAATCCATTGTGACAGAAAAGCAACAACAACGAAAATGAAAAATATTTACATCCTTTCTCCAGGGAGAGCAAGCTCATATTTTGTATGGAAAAAAAATATGTTGTGACAAAAACAGTATATAACAAGAAAAATAATTTCAGTGATTGCAGTAACTTTTCTGTTGCTGTTGCCCCAAAAAGATGGGTAAAATTTTTAACCCTTTGACTCCGCACCATGTCCACTAATTGTAAAAACTTAACCCTTTGACTCTCTCACCCTATCCATCGCCTTCCTGCAGGAAGCTGGTGGATAGGTTGACAGAGTCGAAGGGTTAAGTTTTTGCTTTACTGGCATGGTTGATGATGCAAAATGCTGATGGACATGCTGCAAGAGTCAACGAGTTAAGTTTTTGCTTTGCTGGCATGGTTGATGATGCAAAATACTGGTGGACATGCTGCAAGAGTAAAGGGGTTAATGAAAAAACAACCAGCAAGTATCATGTTGTCATCAGTATGATACTTTATGTTCCAGATGCTGTTTTTATAACAGTGAGTTTCCACCTGTAATGTGCCTTTTGTGACTATGGGATTTATCAAACATTTCCAGCTGGTTTTCATAACAGTGGAGTTTATGATATATCATATTTGTGTATCATGTTTTCTTTCTTCTTTTTTCTTCTTCTTCAGTGTTGAGGGCCCACAATCAAACTTGATTATTCTGGCGCCTATAACTGGGGGGTTTGTAGCAGATAAATCTGGAGCAGTGGACATGTCTTAAGAGTTCAGTTTTAATCATGATGATGGTGGGATGGGGGGTGGGGGGAATGAGGGTGGTGGGGTGAGGAGGTAGGAGGGGGAAGGGGATGAAGAGGGCAAGAGGGGTGGGGGTGAGTGAAGAGGGCAGCAAGGTGGGTGGGGCAGGGGCTCTGAGTGGAAGTGGGGGGAGGGAAGGGGGGTCGGTCTAGTCTGGGATTTTGGAGGCCCTTGACACGAATGTTTTTAGAACAATGCTCATCTAGTTTTGCACGACATGAAATGCAAGTTGTACATTTCTTTGGGGGTGGGGGTGGGGTAGGGATGGGTTGTGATGCTGTGGTGGTAATGCTGACGCTTTCGGGGCATTTGCAACGCTGGTGTTTTGCCGTAAAGTTGTAAGGGGGACAACTGATCAACATGGCCACGTACAGGGTAAATCCCCAGCTGCTCTCGTGGTTGAAATCACTTTTTAAGATTGTAATTCCCGTTGCTATTGTTATTGTTATATTAGCCAAGTTGTTCGGTGATATTACTGTTGGTCAGACAGAAATTTCCTTATTAGGTAGCCATATGGATGAGAGAATTGAAAATTTTCATCAAGTGGAAAACGCCAAAACGATGGCAGACAGGCCCAAAACAAACAATCGAAATCAACACGGCGACGGTGTGCCCAAAAGCAAATTGCACGCGATGTGGAATTGGGCAGACAGTTTGAACAACATCACGGACGCAGTTTTTGTGATGATCCCATTGGCGAAGGCCAAATACAACCTGAATTTGCAAACGAAATTTCGAACGTGTGTAACGTCAATGTCGCAAATGTCGTCTGCTCCAATTGTTCTGTTCATTGCCGGGGATGCGGAAAGTCGAGGAATCGCCGAGGACACGGTGAACGGGCTTGCGAAGAAAAACATGAAGGTAAGTAGTGCTCATTAAAAGATTGCTTGCAAGAGGCCTATCAATCGAGTCATTTGTAATTAAGAACATATGCAGGAATTTTGTCAAGTGCTGAAAGTTCAACTTTTCACAGTTTCTGTCTATGTCGCTATGAATAGTCAATATTGAATGTGTTCACTTTATTTTCTAATCGGGCACAGTCCTGTAGACTAAGCTAATTGAATTTCCAAGTATTATCATTTATCTTATTTTTGGACTCTTTAAAGACAGATGAATCAAATTGTGAAAATTTTAACATACATGTTCAAAACATTCAGTGCTCTGTAGGACATTGGTGACACACTGACAGTGAGGAACAATGGACAAAGTTGAGAAACTCGATAAGTGAAGCTTGTGAAAACAATCCCTTGAGTTGAAAGGAAAGCAAAGAAGAATTGGATGACAAAAGAAAGTTTTAGGCTCGATGAAAAAATGGAGGAAGGCAAAAGGAAAGGGTGAAGAGTACAAAAAGATACACAAGGAAATCAAGAATAGGTGCAGTGAGACTAAGGAAGCTTCGATGGAAACAAAGTGCAAAGAAACAAAACACTGGCACAAAACAGATCATCAGTTTATATACTAAAACATTGAAGAATTTGCCCACGGTTGCTTATAATCTAAAGGTGGTATAATTATTATAAAAAAAAAGGCAGAATATTAGATAGATGGGGAGAGTACAGACCTTTTTGATGATGACAGAAATGAATAACACAGTAAAAGAAAGAACATTTAGGACCACCCATAATAAGAGATGAAAGAGAAATTAGAGCAACTGGTCACAAAGGGAAAGCTGGATGGAAAGAGTGCACCAGGTAGACCTAAGAAGAAAATATTGGACTGACTTCCAGAATGGCTGAGGACAGAAAGGATGGGAGATGTATTTTGCAGTGACAAGGGATAGATTCGTATGAAGGGCCATGATTGGCAACGCCATGCAGCAGGGCACATAATGATGATGATTATTGTTTATACCCTTATATTTCACTACAGCTCACAGGGCTAAGTCTATGCAATGATCATTTTACCTTTAAGATCTTTTTACATCACATGGCTTTGGTGGTGTTCATGGATGTTCCAACCCGGGTCTTTAGTTGCAGAAGCCCCTGGCTGTGACCTGACCTTATTTTTGTGGGAAAGGGCAGGCCATGCACATTATCATGATGCCTACTGATAGCGTTTGTGCAGTGGAAGGAAGAAAAATAAGTCAGTTGCTAAATAGTCTTATGTTTTACAGCACCTCTTAACAGTCTGTCTGATATGTAAATGATCGTGTTGCTGATACAAATAGCTTTAAATTGATGCCAAACATGACCAGATTAGTCCAGTAGGCTTTGCTACCACATCCTGTACAAAACAGGCTTAATTTCATGGAGTAGAGCAATTTTGTCAAGATTTCAGGGTTGGGTTCCTTTTTCGTAACTTTCATGCCCTCTAGCCAAGCTTCTGAGATCATGCCATGGATAGTGTTGAGGAATGAAACATCTGCTTGACATCTTGTGAGTAATTAGAAGCCATCACAGAGTGACAACAAATATGTCATTCTTATCCCACATGATATAGCAAAATTTTAAGTACTGTAATGCTTACCAGGGTCAATCGAATGTAGTGACTTGCGAGAATGATGACAACACACTTTGTGACATGGAATACATTGAGAGGACATCTCTTTGTTAATATTATACACATTATTAAAACTATGTCACACAAACTTTGACACTTCAAGAAGCATGTTCACTTAATTAAAAAATTTCCACCTCGGCAGGGAAGGAGGGAGATTCAATATAATTACCCCACTGTACAGCAACACCTTAACCGACACAATGTCTCACCTAGTACAGATCGTTTAAATTATCTTTTCTTGCATTAGTGAACACAGGACGGTGAGACAAGGGAGAGAGAGAGAGAGGAGGGAAAGAGAAATGCACACAAGAGAGAGAGAGAGAGATGCTACACATTGTCATATGTATTGACATTCACTTACCAGATCCCACTACATGGTTTCCCGCTTAATTCAAGTGAGGAGGGTGACATAATTTAAGTACCCCATTTTCACAAAGTCAGCCACTTGACTAGGCTAACTTGGCATGTGCACACTAACTTTGTTTGTTTGTTTGTCTGCCTGCTTGAGTCACTCAATACATGTACATCAGAGTGGGGCACTTGGACACAATCGGTTCTGTTCACCTTCAGTGCCATTTTTTAAAGATTACATCAGTGTTGATAAACAGAAACAAGAGGTTTATCACTGAAGATTGTAGATCTTAACTTTAATTCAAAGAGATGTTTTACTGTAGCCAAATATAATTGACTTTTATAAAAGTATTATGCTCCATTGTGTTTGCTGGAGAATGCAGAATACTATGTTGGCAATTTGGTAAATTCACACATTTTAGAAGGCAAAGAATATATGTATGACAAAGTCCAAGGTGTGTGTGCAACAGTGAAGATATATGTCTATACTAACAAAGAGATGTCCTCCAAATGTATTCCATGTCACAGAGTGTGGTGTCGTCATTCTCGCAAGTCACTACATTCGATTGATCCTGGTAAGCATTACAGTATTTAAAATTTTGCTAAATCATGTGGGATAAGAATGACATATTTGTTGTCACTATAAAATATCTGCAGATGTACTATGTAGTCTCGTTCTGGTTAAAGGAAATGATACATACCAGTCTGTACACTATATTACACATGGTGTTTGGAGAGTCTATGTTACGGGGTCATAAAGTTGACATGAGTGTGGCTTTTTGTCCTGTAGTTCTTATCTGACTGTCCAGGACTCTGTGATGGCTTCTAATTACTCACAAGATGTCAAGCAGATGTTTCATTCCTCAACACTATCCATGGCATGATCTGAGACTGTGCCGCTTCCTTTGATTAAACTTAAAGTACCAGGGTCCTGTCTTGGACAGTGTTGCTTCCTATTGTAAACAGTACCACAGTCCAGTCTAGCATATTCCCACACGTGAATAAACATGTCACCAGGGTAACCCATCAGACATGGATGGATTTTCCATTAGCATGGCTGGCACCCCAGCTGCAGGAAATTGTCAATGGGCTGAAAGGAAAGATTTTAGATTTTCGCAGGCCAATTTTACAGGTTATGGAACTGTTGGAAAGTGTATCACTATCAGCATCTGAAAGATCAGATGCTGGAAATGATGACATGTTCATAGCATAATACATATATTGTTTCCTTGGTATAGAAAAGAACACAATATAACAAAAAAGCCTGTTCCATATTGATAACTTCATATCACCAACAGAGTGATTTGATAACTTCATATCACCAACAGAGTGAATAATTGTCCCTTGTGTTGAGCTTTTGTAACTTTTGTGCTTTCTCAGTGTGAAAAGAGAGAGCGAGAGAGAGAGAAAACATTGTCATTTCAGTCATTTCAACAGCCATACTCATAGCCAAATAGTAACTCACTTAATTCCACTTCACTCCAGTACTCTATGTCAATATGTGCCCTACTCTCAACATCATCTCTTCACGTTAATTGTACTGAACAATGTTGACGGTATCTTCAAATTAAAGGCAAATAAATCACGGATGATTAAGGTGGAATTTTTCAATTTTCGTCCAGTCAGAATCAAGAGACAGAACTTTTACTTGAAAAAACGTTGATACCGACAAAATTTTGGCTTCTTTTTAAATTGCTTTCAAAAAGAGCAAAAATTCACCACTTTTTGCAGACGTAAAGAAAGAAAAGACCCACGCAAGTTGCTTGCTGACACTGGAATGTCTATTACACTTTTACAGTGTGTGATCAGGAGGGTCAAGGACCAGGCTAGGCGCCATGCCTCTTGAGCAACTAAAGATGCCGTTTCTGGTCATTTTGCACAGCCGTGTGTTGGTGCATATGATATGGAATTTATTTTGAGTGCAGAAATGCTGTCATGAAAAGACTGAAACTGTACATGACATTGTTCCTGAGCTGATAGTAATGAGGAGGAAATAAAGAGAAAAAAACATAAAACACTTGTTCATAGACCTGTACCAAACCACAGCTTAAAAAAATAACTTTACATACCATGGTTGTATCACTATCAGACTGTTCTGTAGCCTTCAACACTTCTGGAGGAAATCATTGTGTGTACCTTGATGAATCCATACATGTCTATGGCAGCTCAACAGTACTAAATCAGTTGTGCTGAATAAGCAGATCACCCATTTCTTTCTGCTAAAACCACATATAACTATTATAAGCTTTATGTTCTTGTAGTTTATGTCTGACTCTGAGTATGTTTTTCTTTAATTGCATTTTAAACTTGTAAGGTTAACAGTGAGCAAGGTTTTTAACTGTTGTCTTTTGCCATAACCTGGTTGTCATTTTTGATTTGGTGTTAGCCCTGATATGGCTTTAGTAGTCAGTTGGGCTATAAGCAATATGTACTTGATTCTATCTAGACTAGAATATTGTAATCTCTCTTACTAGTCTTAGTGAGGTGTTTTGATAACAAACTATCCAAACTCCTAGCGAATCCAAAATGGTACAGCTCAGTTTGTCCTAAGGAAGACCAAATGGTGTTCTGCAAAAGCATTCTTGCAAAAACTAAACATGGTTTCCAATTAAAGGGCAGATTGAATATTAAGTTGTCACATTTTGCTATCAGTATCTAAGTTTGAGTATCATGTCAACATGTAAGTTAGAACTACCCCTGGGCCTGCAAATCTTCCAAAGCACTCAGATCTCAAGAGAGATTTTGTCTTGACTGTTCCTGGGTTCTCTCTATCAGACAGAAAGAAGTTGTTCTCTGTTCTTGGCTCAGCAACATGGAACTCCATTCGTTTGTGTGTTAGACAAGCAGATGACTGCTTGCTTCCAAAACCTTAAATCATATATATATATTGCTTTCAGCAACATCTAAAAGTTACAGAAATTAATGCTTTTAATTTTTCAAAGTCTGGCCATGTTGCAAATGATCTCTGTGTGTGTGTGTGTGTCTGTGTCTGTGTATCTTTGTGTGTATGTGTGTCTATGTTCATGCAGGTGGATTCACTTGTGTGAGTGTTGTCATGAATGGATGTGTATGACAGAAAGATTATACAGTTCATCAAATGAAAAATATTTTTCTTTCTCAAATATTCTTTGTGGACTAGTGGTACTCATCATCATCATCAGGTGCCCTGCCGCATGGACTTCCAACCATCTCTATCTCTTGTTGCCCCAGCATCTCCCCCGCCCTCTTCATCCCCAGCCACTCTGCAAGTCCGTCCAGCATTTTCTCCCTGGGTCTACCTATTGCTGTCTTTCCTCCAGCTTTCCCGTTGTGACCAGGTGCTGTAAATCCCCCTTCCTCATAAAATGGCCTATGAATGTTGCTTGTCTTTTCCTAATCTTCCTTATAAGTGATCTACTTGTGTCTGCCTCCATCAAGACTGTCTCGTTTGTTTTCTTTGCTGTCCATGGAACTCTCAACATTCTTCTGAGAAACCACATCTCAGCTGCCTCGATCCTGCTCTGGCTTTGCTTGCTGACTGTCCACTCCTCGCATCTGTACAACAGTATTGGTTCTATATAACATTCAAGGACTCTCTTTCTGATCTTAATTGATAGGCATTTGTTGGTAAGAATGCTTGTCATCTTCTTGAATGCTGTTTTGGCTTGGCCGATTCTGCCAGCTATTTCCGATGTGCATCTGCCGTCTGATGAAATGACCATTCCCAGGTATTTGTACTTATTAACCTGTGTCAAGGTTGTGCCATTTGCTGTTATTTTGCAGGAGGGGATTTCATGTTTTTTACTGATCACCATGACTTCAGTCTTCCTGCTGTTTAGTTCCAACCCCTTACCTTTGCTTTCTGTTTCTAGTATATTCACAAGGTTTTGTAGGTCCCTTTCATTTTCTGCAATTAGCACGGTGTCATCTGCATACCGAATGTTGTTTATCATTTTCCCTAAAACCTTGAATCCAGGGTCTTCTTCTAGGTTTCTCATGATGTTTTTGCTATATATAGTGAAAACAGATCTGGTGACAAAACACAACCCTGTCTGACTCCTCTTTTGATGTTTTGAAAAGAGCTTATATTGTTTTCAGTTCTCATTGCAGCTGTTTGTTCCCAGTACATATTCCTGATTATTCGTAGATCTTTTCCATCGACATTGAGTCTCTCCAGTTGGTTGATCAATTCATCATGTCGTACCTGGTCGAAAGCCTTGGTATAGTCAACAAAGCATAAATGCAAATCCTTATTCATCTCAATTGACCTCTCTATCGAGTCTATGATAGTTCTTAGGATGTATATGGCATTAATAGTTCCTTTCCCCTCCACAAATCCACACTGTTCTTCTGCTATTTCTCTTTTGATTCTATTCCTGCTAGTGGTACTATTAGTATTGAATACCTATTTAGTATTTCTGATTTTTGTTTATCTGTCTTTCAGTAAGGGAAGTCTTGTTGAGCAGGTGACATGAGATTGTAATCAGGCTACTGCTATCAGTTTAAAAGATATAAGATTGCAACATGAAATGTCGGAACAATGCTCTAAAAGGGAAAACTAAAAAATGTCAAGATAGAAATAAAAAGATTGAATATTAATATTTTAGGACTAGGAGAGATGAGATGGAAGGGAGCAGGCATGATGACATTTTAGAACTAGGAGAGATGATCTGGAAGGGTGCAGGCATGATGACATCAGGCAAACATTAAATTATGTATTCTGGAGGGGACATATGTGAAAGGGGTAGGCATCATAATGGACTATGACAAGTCAAAGTTTATCAAAATCCTGTAGAGACCACATTTTACTAGTTAGATTGGAGGGCAAGCCATTTGATATCAACATTCTCCAAGTATATACACCAACATCCACAAGTAGTGAGGAAGAAACTGACAACTTTTCTGTAGAATTAGAGACGGCCAAGGCTCAATGTAAATCACAGGATGTTACAGTCATAATGGTAGATTTAAATGTTAAAGTGGGACAAGAAAAAGTAGTTGGACCTCGTGGTCCTGGATTGCAAAGAGAGACTTGTTGAGTGGGCACAAGTAAATGAATTCATGATAGGAAACACTTGGTTTGAACAACCTAACAGAAGAAAATGGACGTGGATGAATCCAGGAAACAGCACAAGAAATCAAACTGACCATATATAGATAAATAGGAGATTTAGAAATTCTTTGCTGACAGCAAAAACATTACCAGCAGCAGACTGCAACAGGACCACAGGATTGTATTGGGAAAATTCAGGTTCAAACTATAGCGAAGAAAACAAACCAAAAATAATGTCAATCTAAATCTTGGACTCTTAAAGACAGATGAACCAACTTGTGCAAAATTTTGTATATATGTTTAAAACAAATTCAGTGCTTTGCAGGATGTGGGGACTGTGAGGAACAATGGACAAATTTGAAAACCTCAGTGAAGCTTGTGAAGAAATCCCTAGAGTTGAAAGAAACATAAAGAAGAACTAGATGACAAGAGCAATTGTAGGTTTGATGGATGAACGTAGGAAAGGAAAGAGAAAAGAAGAAGAATGCGGAAAGCTGGGAAGTCAGGAATAAGTGCAATGAAGTTAAGGAAGCTTGGTTAGAAACAAAGTGCAAACAAATAGAAGACTGACACAGAGTGGACCCAATGTTTTTGTACAGAAATATCAAAGAAATTGCTCACAGGAAAAAGACATGTATATCAACTGGTTGCTTAAAATGAAAAGATTGTACAATTTTAAGGGAAAAAAGACAAAATATTAGTTAGATGGGAAGAATACATTAAAGACCCTTCTGATGATAACAGAAGGCAGGAACACATCATCAGAAAAAATGTTGAAGGACCACCAGTTATGAAAGATAGAGTGGCGGTGAAAAGGATGAAACAGGGGAAAGCCCCAGGACCAGACTGTATTACTAATACAGTAGAAATGATTGAGACTGTAGATAAATTTGGTATTGAAAAAGTAACAATCCTCTCAATGAAATTTATGACACCAGAAAAATCCCAAAAGATTTGTCAGTCAATTTTCATTGCACTTCCAAAGAAAGCAGGGGCTGCAGAATGCAAACTCCATGGTACAATCAGTTTGATCAGTCATGTGACTAAGATTCTAAAAAGAACAGTCATGATGAAGACAAAGAATAGAATAAAACCAGAAATAGCAGTAGAACAATGTGGATTTGTTGAAGGAAAGGAACTGTTAATGCCATATTCACCCTAAGAACTCTCATAGAATGATCAAGCTGAGTTGAGTAAGGATTTAATATAATAATAATATACAATATTTTATATAGCATAAAATCTTGATAAAATCAAATCTAAGCGCTAAAACGGACACACACGCACGCACACACACGCACATGCACACGGCTATAAATGGAGAGAAAGAATAAAAGCAATGGAAAATTATAGAGAGCATATTATATACAATTATATATTACAATGTGATTCCCCTCCGAGTGGAGACAGGCTGCAGAGGGGATTGAGTGAGGTCAGGATTTTATGCAGAGGAGAAAAGGTGAGTTTTGAGGGCGGACTTGAAGGAGACAAAAGTAGATTGCTGACGGACTGAGAGAGGAAGTTTGTTCCAGGAAAGTGGACCAGAAACAGAGAAGGCTCATGGACCATAGGTATTGAGCTTAGTGCGTGGAAAGCGAAAAGTCAGAGGATCAGAGGCAGAGCGGAGGGTACGTGAGGGAACATAGATCTCAAGTAGGCTTGACAGTTAATCGGGAGCTGCGTTATTGAGGCTTTGTAGCACATGGTGTCTAGTTTGTACTGTATGCGCTTTGATACAGGGAGCCAGTGAAGTTGTGCCAGGAGAGGAGATATGTAGTCAGCTTTTTTCTTTTTTAGTACAAGGCGTGCAGCATTGTTTTGAATGCGCTGCAGGATGTGAATGGTGGAGGCAGGAAGACCAGACAGGAGTAAATTGCAATAGTCAATGCGAGACATTATGAAGGAGAGAACGAGTTTTGCAGTTGTTTTGACAGAGAGATACTTCCTGATCAGGCTTATACGATGGAGGTGATAGTAGCAAGATCTGGCAGTTTGAGAAACAAAGTTGTTCATGGAGAGGGTAGAGTCGATGCAGACACCAAGGTTTTTAGCTGAATCAGAAATTGGGACTGATGTGTTACATAATGGGAGAGAAAGAGGAGGCAGCTGAGAAAGTTTCTGACGGGTGCCAATGAGGATAGCTTCTGTCTTGTCATCATTAAGCTGAAGTTTGTTGAACGTCATCCAGTTCTTAATGTCCGAGTAACACTCAGTGGTGCGAGTCAAGAGGCGCTGTATATTGTCTGGTGTGTCACTGTCTAGAAGTTGGGTGTCATCAGCATAGAAGTGGTGTTTTATAGAGTGGGAGTTGATGATGGTGGACAGGGGGGAGGTGTAAAGAGTGAAAAGAACAGGGCCAAGGACAGATCCTTGTGGAACACCACAGGTCAGGTATGCAGGTCGAGAGTAAGTGCCATTAATGAGAACAGTTTGTTTTCTGTTTGATAGATATGAAGTGAACCAGGAGAGAGCAATGTCAGAGATGCCAAAAGTATGATGAAGTCTAGAAAGGAGAATACCATGGTCAGTGGTATCGAAGGCTGCAGACAGATCAAGGAGTGTGAGGAGAGAGACTTTGCCAGTATCAGTTGCAAGGAGGAGATTGTTGAGAATGTGTAGCAGGGCAGTTTCAGTGCTATGGCACTGGCGGTAGGCTGACTGGAAAGGATTGAGGAGATTGTTGGCAGACAGGTGAGAGTTCAGCTGGTTGAGGACAACTTTTTCAAGGAGTTTTGACAAGAAAGAGAGATTAGAGATAGGCCGGTAATTTTTCAGTTCATTTGGGTGTAAATTGTATTTCTTGAGGAGAGGGTGAACAATAGCAGACTTGAAAGAATCTGGGACAGTTCCAGTTTGAAGAGAAGTGTTGATGATGGGAGGAGAGTAGGGAGACAGTCAGAGTAGAGAGAACCTGGAAGAGGATCCAGTTCGCATTTATTTTTATCTTTTGTTGATTATACCAAGACTCTTGATTAGGTAAAACATGAAGAATTAATGAACCAACTGGAAAAGCTCAATATTGATTGAAAAGATCTAAGAACAGCTCTGAACATTTGGCAGAACTGTAGTGATATGATCTGGAGATTGTGGTCCCATCTGGCTTGATCACTCAATGACTCATTTATGTGGGACAGCCCCATTTGGTACATATGTTGGAATATGTGGCAGTATCCAGTTCTAAGAAATTGCATTTGACATAATCCTGGCTGACTGGCTACCATAACAGTAATCTGATTCTACTAATACTATACATGCAATGATGTGCTGTATCTATATAGCTTGTACACCTAGATATATAATAAAATATATACTACTACAAAAAAGAATGTAACTGTCATCTATGAATGTGACAGATCCCTAATACTAGTGATAGTAATTGCAGTGGTGTGTTCTGTGTTGAACAGCTTCAGCACCTGGATGTGGACATACTGGGGGAGGGGATGAAGGAGACCATTAACATGCTACAGCAACACTTCAGCTACAAACCAGGCACCTACTACAGCCACACCCTCTTCTTCCTTTCCACCGCCATTCACCGCTTGGCTCCTCCCTCCCTCCACCGACTCATCATTCTGGATGCTGATCTCAAGTTCATGGATGACATAAACTTTCTCTACAGTTATTTCCAAAAGTTTTCCTCTTCCAACGTATTGGGAATCGCTTACGAAAATCAGCCAGTTTATCGACACATTCTCTCCATGTACAGGCAGTCCCATCCCAACACACGTGCAGGGGAACCCCCACCGAAAGGTTTGCCAGGGTTCAACAGTGGAGTTTTGCTGCTTGATTTGGACCGAATGCGTCAATCACAACGCTACAACACTTTGCTGGACTCAGATTCTGTAAAAATGTTGGCTGAGAAGTACTTGTATAAAGGTCACCTCGGGGACCAAGATTTCTACTCACTGGTATCCTTGGAAAACGAGGATTTATTCTACGTGTTACCATGTGGATGGAATCGACAGTTATGCCAGTGGTGGAAAGACAAGGGGTATGAGGAGGTGTTTGACAGTTATTACACCTGCCGTGGGAAAATCAGCATCTATCATGGCAACTGCAATACTCCCTTCCCTGATGAGTAACTCTGAGAGTGTTCATGACATTTTAACTCAGTGCTAAATGGACAAAGTATGTATATCAGAATGCTATTTATTTTTAAATACAGATTGATACACAACTGCCATATTATATGAATTATGATCAAAGTATTCTCACCAGTATGTTGGACAGGCAGAATAGTCAGGTAGGTAAACATTGGGCTTCAAATCCAAAGTTCTGGATTGGCCATACATCACAGAAACAAGACCTTATTTGATTGCATGTCTGAGTTTCAGCCTAAAGAGAGAGAGAGAGAGAAATTAAGATTTCTATTATTTTGTCCATGAAAATTTGAAATGCAATGATAAATCCCTGATTACTTAAGAAGATGGATGCATTAGGTGGGTGCTTAAACAGCAGATATGAAAGCCCTTGTTTGATTGCATGTGTGAGTTGCAGTCTATGCAAAAAAGAAAAAAATTGGTTTAGAATTGTGATATTGTTTTGTCCATGAAGATTTTAACAGATATAACAGCTATTTATTCGGTTTTTTGAGTTGTCATTTCTTTGTGGTTACATAGCATGCAAAACGGTTGCCTGGTCACTGTATACACACTGTTAATGGGAAGGTGTCCCCCATGGGAAGTTTGGGGCTCTTTCATTGCACATCATATTCCTACCTTCTGAAAATTCTGTGCTAGAAATTTCCTTTTCTTTTTCACTTTGTTTCTGCCTTGCTTCTTTGATTTCTCTCATCTCTTCCTATCCCATTTTCTGCCTTGCTAGTTCCTTCACCTTAACGTTTTCCATAAAGCCTTTCATACTTCTGTCCATTAAGATTGATGCTTCAGTACATAAATATACCACTGTATTTTTAGTTCTAAGGAAGTAAGGACTGCTTAGTGGCTGTTTAAGAGACTTTAGACCAGTTTTTCTGTATGTTTTATGTACTTATTCATCTTTATGAATGAGTATTCAGGTTTCTTTTTTGTTTTAATCCCCCAGGTGATGAATTCAGTGGAATGGCCAATGCCAGGAGCTGTATGTCCGTAGATTATTTGCATGATTAGAGCCAATCACAATCAGTTGGTGTCAGGCTACTTGCAAGGTCTGTTGAGTCACCTCAGCTTCCCTGGATGGTAGCTTTTTGGCTATCCCATGTCAGTGGGAACATCTCAGCCCTTTCGGTCTACTTTTTGCTTGCTGACAATTATTATAAATCATCCTTGTGCAGCACTGTGCTCTAAACTCGCTTGGACTCGGTACACATTACACACAGTCAGACATTTCTAATGGAGCACGGAGAACCCAAGCCATCAGGTCAGCTGACTAACTTTTGCTTTGTTATTGCTCAGTCTGCATCTTGTTGGGTTTGTGTGCTGGGTGTTTTCATGTTTCCGTAAGCCAGCCTCTGAATTAGAGGACATTTACCGCACATATTTGATGTTCTGTATACATATGAACATGAAAGGGTTTTACACACTGGCAGGTCTGCACACATGTTAACGTATGAGATGAGAACCATCTTCTGAACATGAAAGGGTTTTACACACTGGCAGGTCTGCACACATGTTAACGTATGAGATGAGAACCATCTTCACCCTTTACCCAGTAGATAGAGGTATGTAGGCAGATAATCACTTTCAGGCTTGACTACTGCTCTCATCTTGTCATAAATATTTGGTGTGTGTATGTTTTTTTTTAACCTATAACACTTATCAGTGGGAATAAATTAGTTACTAAGCTGACAGTGGGAACAAATGAAGTACTGGGAAATTTGTATCATGACTTTTGGAGTGATTTTCTTCTTCTTTATTTATGTATGCCAAACAGTGTGATATTTCATATTGGTGTTCCATCTTACAATGATTTTTTTTAAGATATTGATATTATGTTTATAATGTGGACCATGTATGGCTTATGCCATGATCGTTTGGGATCTTATCCATCACTTGGATGGCATGTGTAGAGTTGGTGCATACAGAAATTGTTCCATGCTAAGAGACACCTTCTTGAGAAACTTAAACTAAAACTTGTATCTGTTCACTGTACCTTGTCGATGTAAAAACAATAGATAATCACCATCATTGTATGTTTGTATACTTGAAAATCCATATTTTATACATTTTCATGCTGTTTATACTGTTGTTTCTCAAAAATCCCCATTTTACACATTTTAATGTTGTGTACACTGTTGATTCTGTTGAGCTTTCTGTCAGCATGTCCATAAAACAGATAGAGAGTGGATTTGAGAAATCTTGGAGGAGTGACAGTAACTTGAAGCAGGAACTAAAAGGTTTCTATTACTAGCTCAACTCAAATTTATAGCAGCTGAACATTGCAGTTTATTGTTTGTCATCAGTTGATGATGTTGTACACATTGTCATTTAGATTGTACACATTGCAGGACCCAGTCATACATACAGCGAGTGTTGGTAGTAAATAGGTCTGGAAACATTTTGAATTGAAAGGGAACAATCTTGACATTCTGTGTATATCACATGTAGCCCTTAGAACAAGTAGAGATTTGTTGTCTCTTCTGTAGGTAAGAGAAGGGGAAAAATCTGGACTTTGAAGCGTTTAGAGTTGGGGAAAGTAAAGCGACGAGTGAGAGGTGCTGAGCACTGGCCTGAAGAGTTTTGTTTGAGTGGTTGGTTGTTAAGTTTTGTTTTGATTTTGTGAGAAAAGTTGGTCTCTGCCACTGTACTTCTTTACAACCTCACAGTCACAGTTGCTTGTCAATCTTTATCTACCTAATGTGTCATAGATCAGTCCCACGATGAACCTGCTGAACCTGCAGCTCATTGCTTACTGTAGGCATCATGCCACTTTTGAGGCTGTTACGGTAGGAAAATGCAGTGTTTTGCTTGAGGCGATTGAAATGCTGCAGAGCAGTCCTACAAGAATTTTTGGGACCAGTGGAATTCAAACCTATGACCTCCCAAGCCACAGTAAAAATGTTAGCCTACTTAACCATTTCACTGTCTCATCCTATCCACCAGATGCAAAACCTTACCTCAGCTCCCAGACCTTATCACCAGACGCAAAAACCTAATCCTTTCAAACCTCACCTTATACACTGAATATACGTTAACAGAGTTAACAAGAAGCACTCATTGGTGCTGGATGTTTCTTGTTAACATATTCATTATTTCGTATATGTTAATAATGTAGCCTGGCATCAAACAGGCCTGGAGATATCAGATATTGTGGTGTTGGTCAGAAAATTTGAGCCACACACTCAGTGATGCATCGGTAAAAGGGATGAGACTTCGCTGCATGAACAGCTGACTTTGTTGTACTCAGTGTGTTGGAGGTTTTTGTTCTTATTGCCTGTCACTATCCACTGGTTTTTGTCCAGGAACTGGTGGATAGGGTGATGAATGAGAGAATTAATGCTGCTGTTCTTGAACAAATGTTAGATAATGGGTATGTATGTT
>JAPXFY010000034.1:12852602-12937602 GCA_030674185.1 Monoplex corrugatus
GTCGATATGCACACAACGTGATAGGGAACTGCCGAGATATGTGAAGTTGTCGACTGCATGTAGTTTTGTGCCCTTGACCTCGATATTTGGTTCAGTATATGGAACACCTGGAGGAGGCTGATACATGACTTCGGTTTTCTTGGTGCTTAGTGTAAGACCGAAGTTGTCGCAAGCAGTTGAAAATTTGTCCATGCATTGTTGCATCTGGTCACCACTGTAAGCATTTAACGCACAATCGTCTGCGAAAAGGAGGTCACGAAGAGTGCTGTAACTGCATTTAGTGGTCGCCTTGAGGCATCTTGTGTTGTACAACTTGCCGTCTGTGCGGTAGCGTATATCTATGCCAGGGTCTTCTGGAGAGAATGCATCTGATAACATTGCTGAGAACATCATAGAGAATAGTGTAGGTGCAAGGACGCATCCTTGTTTCACGCCATTGCTGACTGGAAAGTCTCTGGACATTTCTCCGTCATCAAGGACCCGTGCCATCATACCATCGTGGAATTGTCGCACCATATATACGAAAGCTGGAGGGCAGCCGAACTTCGCCATTATCTTCCACAGCCCCTCGCGACTCACCGTGTCAGACGCCTTTGTCAAGTCGACAAAGGTTGTGTACAGTGCTCGGTATTGTTCCTGCGCCTTTTCTTGCAGTTGACGAGCAGCAAAGATCATGTCCACCGTACCTCTCCCAGCCCGAAATCCACATTGACTCTGGCAACAGACCCTGCTCAAGATGATTAGTGAGGCGGTTCAGCAGCACCCTTGCTAATATCTTGTCTGCAATGGACAGTAGTGATATTCCTCTATGGTTGTCACATGATTGTTTGTTTCCCTTCCTCTTGTATAAGTGGACTATTGAGGCATCCTTGAAGTCTTGAGGGAGTGATTGACTGTTCCAGAGTGTTACAAACATCTCAGTTAATCTTTGTGTGAGCATTGGACCTCCCGCTTTGTAGATCTCAGCAGGTATGGCATCAGCACCAGGGGCCTTGCCACAGGAGAGTTGGCTGATGGCCTTTGTGACCTCTTGTATGTTAGGTGGTACATCAAGGTGGTTGTTCTTTTCTATTTGAGGGAGGCGATCAATGGCTGCTTCATTTATTGAGGAAGGGCGGTTCAAGACACTCACACACACACACACACACACTCTCTCTCTCTCTCTCTCTCTCTGTATATGTGTGGGTACATATGTATATATATCTATGTATGTATATATGTATGAGTGATTATGTATGTGTGCGTGTATATAGATGTGTATGTGTGTATGTGCGTTTATACATAACCTTCAATTCAGTCTATGGCCTGAACCATTGCTGACCGCCGAAGATTGAGTTATCTCTGAACTAAAAGATGCACGAAATGCTAAATATGCGTTGAATGATCATTTGGTATTGTCTCAATGTCAATTGTTTTGGTAAATGAGTGACTGATCTGCGATTAGTCTGATTAATGGATTGGCATTATGAATGTCTGTTTTTGCCAATTAACCGACTGTTTTGGGGTCGAATTGCTCTTATGTCATATATTTCTTGTTTCACTTCATTGTACATTAATTCCATTGATTGGTTTAGATTCACTGGTGAATAAATTGATAAACTGAACGCATGATTAGCTGACAACGGAATGATTATATGATTTGTTAATTGATGGCGATGGGTGGCTCACCGACCGATCGATTTATAGATTGATGGTTTTAGCTATTGATCGATCAGTGATTGAATTATGGAATGTATGGATGATTGATTCGCGTTATTTGAAGTAACGATTGCAAATTGATATATTGAACTCAGTTAAATTCTAGGTTATCTGGTCGATTAAGTCACTGGATGACTGATTAACTGGTTAAATGATTGATTGATCGATTGATTGATTGATTGATTGATTGAGAGAGGGACTGATTACGTTAAGTGATTGTTACTGAAGTGATATCGATTGTACAGTTGGATGATGCATCTGACCCAGTCAATTGAAAGCTGATTTGTCAGTTGAATCACGGGCTGAATGGCGGATTCTTTGATTGATCAACTGGTAAATCAGTTGATTGATTGGTTAATTGATTGGTTGACTGTTTGATTGATTGGTTGTTTGGTTGATCGATTGATGGATTGAGTGTTTATGTCAAGTACCTGTGGTTGAATATATTGATCAACTGTATGATCTCCGAAGGGTACAAGAAATGTCAGATCTGTGCACTAATTGAATGGTTTGTTTGTCTGATAGCCAGTTATTGTAAAATTGACAGTTGGATGAATGATATAGATGCGGTTAATGACAAATATTCTTAGCTGGCCAGTTAAGGAATATGGACTAGAATACAAATGAAAAGACCACTGTAAATGCAAAGATGAATGTATCCCAGCTTATGTGACGGTAAACGATAGAAGGGGACAATGTGACAGAGTTCACTGCAGTTTGAAAGTATAACTTGTATGAATGTATAAGAAAACCTGATCTCCTCCCCTCCCCTTCCCCATGCATGTATTGTGGCCTAAGGCCGATGTACAATAAACATTTTCTGAGTTCTCTCTCTCTCTCTCTCTCTCTCTCTCTCTCTCTCTCTCTCTCTCTCTCTTCTCTCTCTCTCTCTCTCTCACACACACACGCACCACACACACACACACACACACACACACACACACACACACACACACACACACACACACACAATGTCTTCATGATTTATTTAGAAAAGACATTTAGATGAAAAATAAATCCCTCTGTGTGGTCGGTGTGTGTGGTGCGTAAGAGATGAGGGTTGAGAATTCATGAATTGCAGTCCTTCACTACTACTGCAAAGTCCAAGTCTCCCATTCCTATTCCAAATAAAACGACACCCTACAAAACAATTTTACATAATCTTTATAAAAAAAAAACAAGGAAGGATGGTGGTGATGGAGGGGAAATGTTTAGAGGAACACTCTTAATGATGCATTTGTAAAGAAGATGAGACTCAGTTCTATGATTGTAGCCACCCACAACCAATCATGTTCAGTTCTAAATAGGAATTGGTCAGAGCGAAAAAAATCCTACAGTGATTCTTCAGATTGATAGAGCTTTGAAATCATGACCTCGCAGTCAGTAGTCCATTGTGTTTACCATTTCACCACATTGCCTGGCTAAAATTTAAAACTGTATCACTACTAGGAACCAGAAACATACACAGATAAAATAAGAGCATGTTTTTGATAAAACAGGACAATTTTTCTTCTTGCTGGCTTTTTTTTTTGTCAAACATGTACAAAAAACAACAAAGACTGAATACACAAATAGAAAAACAGTAGCAAGACTTCCCTGATGTTGTTTTTTGTGTGTGTGTTTTTTAAAAAATTTTTTATACTGTTTTCTTATTTATTTTTGTTGTCTTTTGTACATGCGTGACAAAGTGTTTTCTTATTTATTTTTGTTGTCTTTTGTACATGCGTGACAAAGGCCAGTTGCCCATAAATTTGCAGCTGTCTTGTTTTGTTGCATGAAATACATGTTCTCATTCTGTTTTTGTTGTTTCTGGTTCCTGTTTGAATGCTAGCATCATTTTGATTTAGATTTTCATTTTTATCACTACTGTCAGATTATATGTCCAACATAGACCACACAGCCTGAGAACGTTTACCCTGTAATTTCTTTTATAATTTCTTATAACAAAATGTAAATGACTCCTAATTTGATGATGTGATGGTAATAGTTTGTCAAGATCAGGAAACCCAAGCCATGCAACAGTAACCAACATTTATGAACAAAACATCAAATAGGTCAGAGTGAAGGATATTGTGTAGAACCACTATCAAACAGAAAAGCAAGCTAGAGTCATATTACAATCACAGCACTGTAATCCACAGTCACCTGCAGTGCTTGAGCTAGATCATGGGTATTTCCTGGAAGGACTATGTTCCAGACAGGGACATGTGGACCAGGCCTGTATGCTAAGCATAAATACCCTCTTCTCACAATGATGTCTGGCTGCATTGCAGAAGATATCCTGTATGGAGAGCTTGCTCCAGTATTCCAGCCCACAGGGCATCCACTGCTGCTGTAAAGGAACATGCAATTGCAAATGTGATGTAAAATGTACTGGTACCAGTGTTAGACACTTGGGAAGAGACAGCTACATATCGCTTTGCCTGAAGACAGACTGTACATGCAGGCATTACCACTGCAGAAGTAAGAAATGAATTTGACTGTGGTTGGACAGAAGAGAGAAAAGAAAAGCTGCAGTAGTGACCATCCAGCCACAGCCATCAGCCTTCATTTGCATTAGCTGTGCCATTCAAGAATCAGCTTGTTCAGCCACAGCCAACGTTGTTCCACATCCAGCTGAATCCTCAGCCAGGCACATCCATTGTCTGATCAGACAGACAGAGCATTCATCAATCCACAATCACAGGAATAAATCACAGTACAGTGCAAAGCATGCAGATGCTTTTGAAAATAAACACAGAGCGCAAATACACACACGCACAAAATTGATATAGTAATGCATGGGCCATGCCTGACCCATTGAAAAAAGAAAAAAAAGAGAAAGTATGCCTACCAAATTGAGTCAAACGGGCACTACAAAACAAAGTCAATCAGGAAGAGGAGTGTAAGAGGACAGAGGTTGAGATCATCAAAATAAGAAACAAATTTTGTTCTTCACGCAACTAGAGATAGCACATCTTTTGTTCTCTATTCTCCACTCGTGCCACCATCCACACCAATATGGCTGACAAGATTTGTAATGCGCATATAGACATGGTTAGGGAGACAAGCAGCAAGCTCTGTCGCACTTTGTGATTTGATCATAGGCACGGATAAGGAGACAGGCAACTAGCTCTGTCGTACTCTGTGATTTGATCATAGGCATGGATAAGGAGACAGGCAACTAGCTCTGTCGTACTCTGTGATTTGATCATAGGCATGGATAAGGAGACAGGCAACTAGCTCTGTCGTACTCTGTGATATGATCATAGACATAGAGACAGGCAGTGAACTCTGCCATACGCTGATATGATCATAGACATGGATAGAGACAGGCAGCTAGCTCTGTCATACTCTGATATGATCGTAGATATATACTGGAGGCAGGTAAGTAGCTCTGTCGACCTTCTCTGTAATAGGATAATTGACATGGATAGGGAGACAAGCAACTAGCTCAGTCTGCTCTCTGATATTATTACAGACATAGATAAGGAGACAAGCAACTAGCTCAGTCTGCTCTCTGATATTATTACAGACATAGATAAGGAGACAAGCAAAAGCTCAGTCTCTGATCATAAAAGTGATAATAGTATTTCATCTGTATAGCACAGACAGTCCATTTCAGAGAAAGCTTGTTGCAATTTACAAAAAAAAAAAAAAAAGAAAAACAAAAGAACTAGAACGAAAACCTGGGGGGGGGGGGGGGGGGGGGGTGTGCTCTGTCAAAACAGTAATTCAGTAGAAACTTAGTCAGATACACACAGGTCATATGATCCTCTTGCTATGCCTAAGGGCTTGCAAACGGAGTTAAATGACATTGCTGTGTCATCCAACTTGCCTCAAATCAAATTTGGGGCAATTTACTGTTAAAAGAAAAACAAAAGGGATACACTGTAAACTCAAGTTATTCAGAACGGAGAAGTTTATGATCAAAGAATACCCATGATTGATACAGAAAATGAAAGACGCTTGAGAATAACCTCGCATCTTGGTCAAAAATATAAAATAGAAGAAAGCTATCTTCGTGTATATACAATATAACTTGCCAAACAACAAACTTTAACTTGTCTCAATGTTCTTTCGAGAAGTGAAAGGGTTAATGTGACAAACAAGCAGGAATTGATGCTGAAGTCTTAGGCCAGACGTTTTGCCAAGTTGCCAATTTCAGTTACCAGATCAGTGCAACGGTCAGCATTCTGCAAATAGAAACACTGAAATGAAAACATATTCTGTACACAAAACAAGACTTATGCGAATTTTTGACCAAACATGTACAAAAGTCAACAAAAAATGAATACACAAAACTTAGTGGGGAAAAAGAGCAAAACTTTCTTGAAGTTTCATTGAGCAAGAGAAAAAATACAAAACTTGGTTGGGGAAAAAAAAGCAAGACTTCCCTGATATTTTGTTCAGCAGTAGAAAAGATTTGCCCCGTTTTCTCTTGTTGCTGTTATTTCCACCAATTTGTGTGTATTCATTCATTGTTGTCCTGTATTTTTGTGTGTTGGGTGTCTGTTACCACTATAAATAGCTGAAGTCATTGTAATGGCCAGTATGTGTACCTTTTAATGCTTTGCATGGATGTACTCTTAACACAGAATTATATGTGTTTTGCAGATAGCTGGCAAGAAAATCCAGAGTTTGTAAAGTATCTGGTAGAACTGAGCTCTCATGGAGTGCAGAAATTGGGTAAGTGGGAAAAAATGTTTTTATAAGTTGCAGTAGCTTTTCAAATTTACACTATTTTGTGGGGAACATGTATATATATATATTGTGTGTGTGTGTGTGTGTGTGTGTGTGTCAGAAAAAGAAATTCTGTGCCATTTCTAACATAATAGAGAATTTGCTAGACTTTAAAGGAAAAAATGCAAGGTAGGCTATGTGTTCTTGTTTTTGAATGTGCAGTTTATCCAGAGACAGTTAAACAGTAGGTTCCTTTGTAGATCTTACTTGTCTGCCCAGTACAGTTCAGTGGCCAATTAGGTCAATCATTAGGGCAGCATCATTTTAGATCTTCTCCATTACATGGCACCTGTGACATCAGTGCTCATGGAATTCATTCCTTGAGCAGACACCATATTGAGAAACAAATCAGAAACTTAAAGCATTGTGGGTCAAACCTCAAATGGGCCACATTTTTAGGCCCCATTAGCCTAGTTGTTGGACTGCAATGGTCATGGTTCAGTGGTTGTGGATTCGATCCTCCCGCAGGTTACAGTTTTTTTTCAAGGCTTAGTTGGTTGTTTTGATAGAGCCCTGGACCCAAGCTCTGATATCTCAAGTTCAATCCCATAAAAAACTGGCCTTTTTGCTGCCCATCTTAATGTTTCCATCATTCAGCTTAGTGCTTCATAGAGTTATTCTGCCCCATCCCAATTTCAAGACCTTGCCAGTGTATAAGGTTTTGTGCCGGTTCAGAGAGTCTGGCAGATTTAGTGTGGAGCACATTGGAATTGTCCAAGTGTGATGAATTCCTCACGAACAGCTCCAAACACACTCCAAACCAGTACAGTGTACTATGGTTTTAAATGAGTCACTGACTGATCCATGGATAGTTCCTTTGATCGAAATGCTGATGGATGGATTTATTGAGTGATTGATCAGTTGATTATATGATTGATCAGCCCAAGAACAATGTAATTATAATTAATTTATTGATGAGTTGGCCCATAAATAGATCTGGTAATCATACTTTAGATGGGTTTGCTTATTGATTGATTCATTTATTGATTACTTGGTTGATTAGCCCAGGAACAGTCTGTGATTCCAATTGATTGATTTTTGATAGATTTACTGATGACGTTGTAAATGGAATGGTTTGCTGACTGATGGATTGATCTGTTCATTTTCTAGTATTTTATTGTTTTTTGTTTTTTTTAAGTAGACTGTTTGTCGATAGACCAGCTTATTGACTGAATGATTAATTGTGTTCTCTGTGGGGATGCTGGGGGCTCTTTCAGTGTAAATAGAATTTCCACCTTCTTGAAATTGTACACTTGAAATTTCCTCTTTTCTGTCATTCTCTTGTGTCTGACTT
Source organism: Monoplex corrugatus (assembly GCA_030674185.1). Lineage (NCBI taxonomy): Eukaryota > Metazoa > Mollusca > Gastropoda > Littorinimorpha > Ranellidae > Monoplex > Monoplex corrugatus. The sequence goes on from JAPXFY010000034.1 coordinate 12,860,317, forward strand.
GCTGCTTCATGCTCTGTTGTCTCTTCCTTTATTGTTTTCTGCCGTTCTGATCCAGTCAGTGTATGTTTTTCTGTAAAGCCTGCTTTATTATTGTTATGTTGGGTTCATAGACTGATTACGGTTTTAGCTCAAAGAAAATGTGGACTGCTTAATGGCAATTTTTAGATACTGTAGGCTAGTTTTTGTGTTGTTTGTTATGTTTATGCATTGTTCATCCTGGTGATAAATTCAATGGAATGGCCAATGCCAGAGGCATATCCTTAGATTATTTACGAAAATGCACTAGTTATATGTGTAAATTTTCTTTTCCAAGTTTTCTTTATACCATGGTCATCAATATGTTTAAATGTGTGTTTTGTTTGACATGTATATAGCATTGACATAGCTCTGAGCTATCAGCTGGGCTTTAAACTCTAATCATGATAACAATGATAGTATTGAGAGTAATAATTGACAGATGAGTTCATTAATTGATTACATATTGATTCCCTGACCGATCAGCCCAGGAGCCAGACCGTCTGTCGGAGGAGAAGAGCCAGATTTTAGAGGAGACGCAGGACCTGGCCTTTCACAACTACACCACTTTTATCCAGACCGCCAACTGCTCCAAGGAAATTTTCCAGGATGTTCGTAGTAATTTTTGAAATCTTCCTTTGAAAAATAAAGGGGGGGGGGGGGGGGGGGGGGGGGAGGATGATTACTTTGACTGGAGGGATATGTATGTGTGCATATGTTAGAGAGTGAGCTAGAGAGAGAGAGAGTGTGTGTGCTCTGGAGCTCAGAAATTTTTTTTACAAAAACAGATATGTAAGTCAGATCAGGGAAATTTTCATGTATCTGCATTTGGTTTAAGAAACTCCATGCTCTTTTTAATGATGAAAAATAACAGATTTTAAAATTAAGACTTCACACCTAAGCTTGGTATATTAAGAAAAATCAGGGATATCCACATTTTGCCTGTCTACACTTTTGTGTTGAACATGGAATGAACTGTACCCATAATACAATAACCTGTGATATGATAAATTATTGCTGAAGAGCAGGCCGGATTCCACAAGGGCAGAAATACCATCAGTTAAAACTACATTGGTATGCCCATATAACAAGATCCAAAGGTCTTGCTGAATCAGTCCTCAATGAACTGTTGAGGGTGACGGACAAAAATGATGGATTAACAACATTACAGAACAGACAGAGAATTCACTGTGCAGATACCCAGGCTTTGGCTCATGACCAACAGAGCTAAAAGAATCTGGTGAACAGTTCTTTAGTGTAGTGCCCCAGTGACTCTTCATGGAGTTCAGGAGTAATAATAGATTGAGTAAGGACAATCTCACCTGTCTTTCCTGTTGGTGTCTCCGGGTTCATTGTTGGCTGGTGCACATCTGGACACCACCATCTCCCTCCAGGCCACTCTGTCTTGACTTTTGTGAACAATTTCTTGAATATTCAGGCCACTGATGTTGGTTATGTTCTTGATGTATGAGACTGAATAGCACCAAGTAAGGAGAATGTTTGTAAGAACTAACCCTTTGGCTCTGTCACCCTATCCTACATCATCATCAGTGATAGCAAAGCAAAACCTTAACTCTTTGACTCCTTTAGGAAGCTGGTGGATAGGGTGAGGGTGTCAAAGGGTTAAATTTTTGCAACTGGTGGATAGAGTATGGTAGTCAAAGAGTCAAGCTGCCGTGTCTGTAATGAGCTCTGTGTCATGATGTAGTTGACATGTATGTTTTCAGTTTCAAATCATTGAGCAACATCTGGATGACTTGCTGGGAAAACTGCCACCTTTCTCGGAGGAATGCAACAAAGTGCTGCAGAAAGCTCAGGAAATCAGCTCCAGGTGAGTGGCTGCAGACATTTATCTACCTTTCTGTCTCTCATTTGTTCACGTTCTTTTCAAATGCTTGTACTTCCTTTTCCTATTCGCTATTTTCCTCTAGGATGCTATTGATATCCAGCCACTGTAGGGACACTCACCTAAGAAGACTCTGCACTGCAGCTGGGTCACATACATGGAGTTTGATAGTGCCTGCTCAGATCCAACATGCTTGCACATAGGGACACATACTCATGCTCACATTCACACTCACATGCACACACTTACATACTCACATACAGCCTCACACACACACACACACACACACACACACACACACACACACACACACACACACACACACACACACACACACACATACACACACACACACACACACACACACACACACACACACACACACAGCTCACACACACACACACACATCACACTCACACTCACACTCACACTCACACTCACACACACTAAACTGAAATGAAATACCTTTTTTTTTTCCAAGTCGTCGTATGAACACGCTGACCCTGCAGCGTCACACACAGCTGCTGGAGGTGCTAGAGATGCCGCAATTGATGGACACATGTGTACGCAATGGTTATTATGAGGAGGCCTTGGAACTGGCTGCTCACGTTCGGCGACTGGAGAAAAAACATTCCAACATCCCTGTCATCATGGTATGTGTTTTCTTTCTTATGTCTGTGTGTCTATGTGTGTGTGTCTGTGTGTGTGTATGTCTGTGTGTGTGTGTGTATGTGCGTGTGTGTATGTGTGTGTGTATGTCTGTGTGTGTGTATGTGTATGTGCGTGTGTCTATGTGTGTGTGTGTCGGTGTGTGTGTGTCAGTGTACATGTTATGCTCAGGCATGGCTGGTGTAGTTATAGAGCTCCCACCTTTCACCCTACCGTCACGAGTTTGCATGGTGCAGATCACACACAGAAAACTTTACATGTGCTTCACACTGGTCCAGTGGTTAGGGTGCTCACTGGGCTTCCGGTTGGAAGGTCTGGGTTTGAACCTGCTTGAATACTGCCTGGTGTGTAAAGCAAAGGGTGGAGACTTTTCTGATTTCCCTGTGCAACATACATGTAGACCTGTCTTTGCCTGATTAACTTTCATCTGTATCCACACACAGAACACCAACTATGTCCATTAAATGTCCTGTAACCTGTGTCTGTGTTCTGTGGCTTATGGAAATACAGAAACACCTAGCATACTCGCCTACCAAAGACAATGTATGCAGACTGTGTAGCAACACAGTGTTTGCACGGTACTGACCGAACGCTTGTGCATACATGCATCAGAGCAATATTGCTTGTAACGCCAAACACCAATTCTTATTATGCGTTTGATGTTGTTTTCCCCCTTGCAAAGAAGGTTCTTTTTTTTATAAATAAGAAATTGTATAATATGTTTCAGTTGATACACTAATCAAACAAGATCATGCACAATATGTGTTGTAACACTGAATTGTGATCCAGAGTTCTCAAATTGTATGTTCTGGTAAACAGTCAGCACAAAAAGTTAAACATTTCCCTCTTCTGTATCGACCATCATTATCCCCAAATTCCCCAAAATACAGTACACCGAAGGCCCTGTAATCAATTCATGCATTCACATGATCCCCCCGTCCTCACCCCACATACAAGCGCACAAGGCATAAATGATGTAGCACAAATTAAAGTGTACAAGACAAAGAATAAACATAAACATAAATATATGAATTAAACAGAAGAGATGATTGTGTCATGTTCATAGTTGATATCTTATGATTTTATACACATTCATTCTGTACAACACTGAAATCACTGTCCAATATCATTCTTAAGCATCCTGCAATATATAGCATATATATAGATATGCATCCAAACACACTCATATATGCATGTATGTATATATACATATACATACATGTAGCTTTTGACATTGTTGGTTTGTGCTGATGAATTGAACTATGATCAATATTAGTTGCCTAGTAGGTGCATGGATAGAGTACTTGTCTCCAAGCCTGCCCACACAAATTTACATGAACATGAACTGTAGCCAGAGAATTTCATATGAAAATGTACGCTCAGCCCCCAGTCTACCCAGCTGTGAATGAGTGCCAGACTTTCTTCAGAGTTAGGGATGGTAAAGCCCTGAAGGAGAAGAGATGGACCGCAGTCTCATAATGCTGGCCCTGAGAAAAGTTGCAGTCTCCATCACCTCACTCCCCTGCAACCTCAGAGTTGTGGGAAAACTATAGCTTATTCTTATAAGTTATTGTTTTTGACAGAGTATTGTAGAGGAGGTGAAACAATCGACACAGCTGATGTTGGGTCAGCTGATCCAACAGTTACGTACCAACCTGCAGCTGCCAGCATGTCTGCGAGTCATCGGCTACCTGCGACGTATGGAGGTCTTCAGTGAACCCGAACTGCGCATCAAGTTTCTGCAGGTAATGTGTGGCACATGGAATAGCTGGATTCTGAGGTGCTCTGTTGTACAAGATATATTCCACAATTTTTTATCCCATTTTGGACAAATTTCTAGATAACTCAAAATAACAGTGCATCACTTGGTGCCATTTTCCAGATATACTCGTAACAGAGAACCTGAAGTTCAAGACTTGCCTGCATCCATTATTTCACTATCCAGACCATGTTTTTTGTTGCTTCCCTTTAATAGTCTTCTTGCTGATGTTTGAAATTGTATTTGGCAGTCTTTGAATTTTTGAGCAGAAAATGTTGAATTTGTCTTTGCAAGCTTCAAATGGTCAATATTAACACCTTACAATTTGAAGTTAGCATATACTTTCTTTTGTGTGTGTGTGTGTGTGTGTGCGCGCGTGTGTGCGTGTGTGTGTGTGTGTGTGTGTGTGTGTGTGTGTGTGTGTGTGTGTGTGTGTGTGTGTGTGTGTGATATCTATAATTATTTGCATGATTTTGATGTAATTTGAGTATGTGAGTAGATGTCGCTCCAGCAGGCAGCAAAAGTGTGTGTGGGTTTTACAGTGATTTTATCATGGTTCTATTTGATTTTATGCATTGAATTTTATATCAGTTTATTCCTCTGAACTCACTCCCTGCTGGGCATTTTTCACTAAGCGATCCTCTGTATACTGGCCATTTATATAGGTAAGTAAAAAATTCATTACTCAATATCTACTTAACTCAGCATAATGAAAATTTCAGATTATATTATCTATTTATTGAAGTACTATAGTGCAAAATTTGAAGTGTCTGAGATGAAATTTTGTTGGTGTACATCAGAGGGTTATTTTAGCCTTTTCTTTTTGACCCCGAAAATCAACAAAACACGTAATTGTCACTTTACACAGTAAGGATTAAACTCCCAAAGAGGATGGAAATTGTTCTCAAATGCACACATTCATTCATTAGGAAACATACGCATTCATTCTGCACATAAATAAAAGACATTGTATCCATGCAAAACACGAGGGGGGTGTGGTCTTCCATAAATCCAAGATGCAGTCCCGCTGTGTCTGGGGCGCTGTAGTGTGGCACACAGGGAAAAAGTGTGAAATCCTGGTGCCAATCCTTTGCTAACAGCTCCACAATTCTCTCTGCTGTCATTTCCCCATCCCCACCTTCGATAGATTCCTCACTCAACGAAGCATCACTATCACCACCCTCCAAATTTTCATCTGCTACACGCTCGCCGTTGTCATCACTACTGCTGACTCACTTGACTCCGGTTTCGATATATCTTCACTCTCATAATCATCGTCTTCCTCTTCTATATCGGAGCCAGCTGTTTGTAGCATTTCAAGCACTTGTGGGCGTTTTATAGCAGTCGTCTCTGCCGTCTACCACGACCAGTTTGATCGCTTGACGCCATCTTTGTTTATACAGATTCTACACAGAGCCAGTGTGTGCGAAATTAAACCTGGTTGAGCCAAACAATACACTGGAAACTGAAAGTACCAGTTTTTGGGAGCAGTCGATTGGTCAATCTTCAGAGCTAGCCCTTCGATTTTCGTACGAGAGTTCACCTCATTAGGTAAAAAAAATCCAAAGGTCAATCCTGCGATCGCAGTGCTCAGTAGGCAAGCAGTGCAAGGGCGAGCACTGCAATCGCAGTGTTCAGCACGGAGTGAGTTAAATCCTGACAAATGGTGATGTAAATATTTTTTTTAAAATTTTGAATATTTTACCAGATAATCTGATTTTAAAGTTTTATATACCTACTTTTCATCATTTTAATTCAGCCGCTCAAGTCGGACATTTAATCTGTGAACTGTGTTTACATTTTGGCCTACTGTGTTCGCCCAACGCTACAGCTCCCAAACCTTCGTTGTTCTCTGCTTTCAAGTGTTGTGAACTGACCAACCCACACACCAACCTGCAAACATCATCCTCTCCTGACTGGCTCGCAATTATGGACCCGTCCTTTATAAAACAAATTGGACTGACACTTTTTAAACACAGCAAGTGCTACCTCGGTGGAGACGTCTACCAGCGCATACGTACACTGGGGCTGTGTCGTAAGCCCCACACTGCGCGATCCTGTCGTGCTGGACATCTCCACCGTCTTTGGCACAACCTGCCTCCTGCTGTACCAGTCCGACATCACACTTCGTCTTCTGCTTCATCGTCTCCTCCACTGCCCCTGCCCTGGACCTTGCTGCTGCAGACTTCGTCTCCTCCTCTGCCATCTTCGCCTTCGTCTTCTGTCCTGATGGTGCCGCCTACACCTTCTGTCCTGATGGTGCCGCCTTCACCTTCTGTCCCGCTGGTGCCGCCTTCACCTTCTGTCCCGCCGGTGCCGCCTTCATCTTCTGTCCCGCCAGCGCTGCCCTCATCTTCTGTCCAGCTGGTGCCGCCTTTGTCTTCTGTCCTGCGGGTGCCACCTTCATCTTCTGTCCTGCGGGTGTCGCCTTCGTCTTCTGTCCTGCGGGTGCCGCCTTCATCTTCTGTCCTGCGGGTGCCGCCTTCGTCTTCTGTCCCGTCGATGCTGCCTTCATCTTCTGTCCCGCTGGTGCCGCCTTTGTCTTCTGTCCCGCTGGTGCCACCTTCATCTTCTGTCCTGCGGGTGCCGCCTTCGTCTTCTGTCCCGTCGATGCTGCCTTTCATCTTCTGTCCCGCTGGTGCCGCCTTTGTCTTCTGTCCCGCTGGTGCCACCTTCATCTTCTGTCCTGCGGGTGCCGCCTTCGTCTTCTGTCCCGTCGATGCTGCCTTCATCTTCTGTCCCGCTGGTGCCGCCTTCATCTTCTGTCCTGCGGGTGCCACCTTCGTCTTCTGTCCTGTCCATGCTGCCTTCATCTTCTGTCCCACTGGTGTCGCCTTCATCTTCTGTCCCGTTGGTGCCGCCTTCATCTCCACCTCAGCCACCGCCATGTGACTCTGACAAACTAAAAATATGCCTTTTTAACGCTCAGTCAACATGCAAAGATGGCAAAGCGGATGTCATTGCTGACTTCATCGCAGATGAGCATGTTGACATTGCTTTTATCACCGAAACATGGCTTAACACCCTTGGTCATGAACCTATACATGCGAGTCTCACTCCGAGTGGTTACAGGCTTGCTTCTTTCCATCGCTCATCCCGAGGTGGCAGTATCGCCATCCTCTACGACGACTCACTCCATTCCCGCCTATCTTTCTCGCAGTCTCTGCCTTTCTCCCATCCTTCTTTCGAGCACGTTGAAGTATCCTTCCAATCCACCCATCACCCCATCACCGACTCCTGTGTCTATCGACCTCCACCTAGCTCTGCCAACAAGCTCACCACATCCACGTTTCTCTCTGACTTTGACCAACTACTTGACTACTACTGCCTCTTACCTGGAAATCTCATCATTCTAGGTGACATCAATGTCCACTATGACAACACTCACCGTTATGACACAAGACATATCATCAATTCGCTGTCCAATCACAGTATGACTCAACACATTTCTGAACCAACCCATCAAAAAGGTCACACTCTTGACTGGATCATTTCTCGTGATCATCACAATTCAGCTACTGACAACTGCTTAGTTCTTTCTACCCGTCTAACTTCAGCCCTTCCATCTGACCACTCTGAATTCTCTGTTCTCTTGACATTTCTCCTTCCCGTACCACGCGCACAGTGACTCGACGCAATCTCAAATCTATCGACCTCTCCACTTTTTCATCTGATGCCTCCCGTCTCCTTTCTGAAAAGTCACAAAACCTTGCCGATGAATTCTATACTACTCTCCACCATCTTCTGGACACTCGTGCTCCAGCCATAACCCGTCTTTTACCTGACTGCCCCCCTACCCCTGGCTCACTCATGAGATTGCCTGTGCAAAACGTGCCCGCCGCAGAACAGAGCGCCGCTGGCGCAAATCCAAACTCACTGTACATAGGCAACTTTTCCAAGCCTCTAAAACAAAAGTATCCACCCTCATTGCATCTGCAAAAACAAGCTATTTCCAAACCAAAATCCTGAATGCATCTTCTTCAAAAGAACTCTTTACAACCATGAATCATCTCCTTGGCACACAAAAGATTTACCTCTCCCAACAAAACACACAAATGAAGAACTCCCATCTGTATTCTCCAAGTATTTCACCACCAAAATACAAACTCTTCGTGACAGGCTTGACAGGACATCCTGTCAACCATGCCCACCTGACCCTTCCTTCTCTGGCACACCTCTTACTACTTTTACCCCAGTCTCACAAGAAGAAATTCTCAACACAATCAGATCCATGTCGTTCAAAACCTGCGAACTGGATCCTCTTCCAGGTTCTCTCTTTTCCGACTGTCTCCCTACTCTCCTCCCATTCATCACTGACATCATCAACACTTCTCTTCAAACTGGAACTGTCCCAGATTCTTTCAAGTCTGCTATCGTTCACCCTCTCCTCAAGAAATACAATTTAGACCCAAATGAACTGAAAAATTACCGGCCTATCTCTAATCTCTCTTTCTTGTCAAAACTCCTTGAAAAAGTTGTCCTCAACCAGCTGAACTCTCACCTGTCTGCCAACAATCTCCTCAATCCTTTCCAGTCAGCCTACCGCCAGTGCCATAGCACTGAAACTGCCCTTCTACACATTCTCAACAATCTCCTTGCAACTGATACTGGCAAAGTCTCTCTCCTCACACTTCTTGATCTGTCTGCAGCCTTTGATACCATTGATCATGGTATTCTCCTTTCTAGACTCCATCATACTTTTGGCATCTCTGACACTGCTCTCTCCTGGTTCACTTCATATCTATCAAACAGAAAACAAACTGTTCTCATCAATGGCACTTACTCTCAACCTGCTTACCTGACCTGTGGTGTTCCACAAGGATCTGTCCTTGGCCCTGTTCTTTTTACTCTTTACACCTCCCCCCTGTCCATCATCATCAACTTCCACTCTATAAAACACCACTTCTATGCTGATGACACCCAACTTCAAGACAGTGACTCACCTGACAATATACAGCGCCTCTTGACTCGCACCACTGAGTGTTACTCGGACATTAAGAACTGGATGACATACAATAAACTTCAGCTTAACGATGACAAGACAGAAGCTATCCTCATTGGCACCCGTCAGAAACTTTCTCAGCTGCCTCCTCTTTCTCTCCCATTATGTAACACATCAGTCCCAATTTCTGATTCAGCTAAAAACCTTGGTGTCTGCCTTGACTCTACCCTCTCCATGAACAACTTTGTTTCTCAAACTGCCAGATCTTGCTACTATCACCTCCATCGTATAAGACTGATCAGGAAGTATCTCTCTGTGGAAACAACTGCAAAACTCGTTCTCTCCTTCATAATGTCTCGCATTGACTATTGCAATTCAGTCCTGTCTGGTCTTCCTGCCTCCACCATTCACATCCTACAGCGCATTCAAAACAATGCTGCACGCCTTGTACTCAAGAAGAAAAAAGCAGACCACATATCTCCTCTCCTGGCACAACTTCACTGGCTCCCTGTATCAAAGCGCATACAGTACAAACTAGACACCATGTGCTACAAAAGCCTCAATAACGCAGCCCCCGATTATCTGTCAAGCCTACTTGAGATCTATGTTCCCTCACGTACCCTCCGCTCTGCCTCCGATCCTCTGACTTTTCGCTTTCCATGCACTAAGCTCAGTACCTATGGTCCACGAGCCTTCTCTGTTTCTGGTCCACTCTCCTGGAACAAACTTCCTCTCTCAGTCCGTCAGCAACCTACTTTTGTCTCCTTCAAGTCTGCTCTCAAAACTCACCTTTTCTCCTCTGCATAAAATCCTGACCTCACTCAACCCCCTCTGCAGCCTGTCTCCACTCGGAGGGGAATCACATTGTAATATGTAATTGTATATAATATGCTTTCTATAATTTTCCATTGCTTTTATTCTTTCTCCCCATTTATAGCCATGCGTGTGTGTGTGTGCGTGCATGTGTGTGCGTGCGTGCGTGTGTGTCTGTTTCAGCGCTTAGATTTGATTTTATCAAGATTTTGCGCTATATAAATATTGTAATTATTGTAATTATAATTATTATTAATTTGTAATCTGCTTCAACTCAAATCAGTGTGAGAGTGTTTGTGTGTGCCCTTTCTTTCATGGCTTCATTTTGTTGCTGTGGCTACAGAAATTCTCATTGCACAACACAAAACTTAAGCTTAAACAGTCCCCTTTCGACATGTCAAATGTAAGACAAATCTAGCCACAGTTAAGAGTAATGTAACTTTTGTGCCACTGCCCTTTTCCTGACTAGTTTTTTTTCTGGAGAGCCTCAGACAGCAATGTCCTGTTGAAGTATTGTGTATGTTTTGAAATGGTTATAGCTCTGATATGGTTACATGCAGTCAGCTGGGCTGTAAACAAAAATAACAGTAACGATAACCATTTACTCCTGCTAAAGGAATCATCAGGGAAGTCTTGTTGCTGTTTGTCCCCAGTGTTGTGTACATGTACTTTGTTGTCTTTGTGTACACTTTACAAAGGCCAGTTGGCAAAAGTTTGCGCATGTCTTGCTTTTTGTTGTTTTTTTTGTTTGTTTGTTTTATCAAACTTTTATTCTTATTCTAGTTTTGTATGTTTAACCCTCTCCCATTTGCATAGCTTGCAGTGAAACTTCTAGTATTCGCAATCTTTCTCGCCTTCACACAAAGACAAGAATGGAATGCGGTCATTTCCTTCTTCTCTCTTGGAATGATGCCAGTGGTGGCGTCTTAATTTAGTGTTAACAGTTCATTGGTCCTTCGTGGACCTACCTGCCAAATTTCATCCATTCAGAGTGAGCTAGCTCATGGTTACAACGTGATGGAAAAATACTGGCCATGTATGCAAACATGCGGCCGGCCGCAGCCGGAGTGAACTGATGCGGGAGAGCTGTGTTTGGCCGGATGTAGCCGGCGTGAATGGGATAGGGTTAAAAAGCATATTAGATGCTGTCAGAATTTAGGTCTGCGTGTCTTTGTTGTTTGGGCTGATAATCTGCACTGTTATGGTCTTTTCTTCTCTAATCCATCCTATAACCAGTAGGTCATAAGGGGGAACTGATGCAGTTTAACAACACAATCATTATAGTTGTTTTTTCCTAATGTCTTTGATGTCCCAAAATTGGAAAGAAACAATTGGAAATTGGAAATCAGTTTGCATTTGTTTCAGGCCAGGGACTCCTGGTTTCAAAGTATTTTGGACGCCATCCCCAAAGATGATCGTAAGTGCTCATTGTCAAACAGTAGATTCAAAATTTTATATTGTTTGGTGTGTTCCTGTCTTTTTGTTGTTTTCCTGGCTTCCCCATCTTCTGCACTAAGAGTCACTACCCCCACTCCGATCATTGTGGCTCTCCAGTATGTCTTACTCATCGAGAGCTTGAAGATTTGAGTTTGTTCAAGAGGGGTTAAGCACACTCAGATAGTTCCATATGTGCTTCACCCAAACCTACCAGCGGTTATATGGAAGACTCCCTGTGCCTGTGCAAAAACCCTATGCTCTGGCAAGGTCTTGAAATCGGAAGGAGTGGAGAGGGACCAATGAAACATAGGCTGACGCCAACAGAATGGTGGAAACATTAAGACAGGCAGCAGACAGGCCTGTTTTTAATGTTGCGGGCTGGGATTGAACTGGAGATCTCAGAGCTCAAGTCCACAGCTCTATTTAAAGAACCAGCTAGCCGACGAAAATGAGGAGGCTACACAATATGGAACAGTTTCTCACAGTGCTAAGGTGGGAATGGGGATGATGGTGATGAGGTTACAAAATTCCATTTTGGATTGAGGTTGCCTGACTCTGTGCTTACTTTCGTAATATATCCCGGCATCAGCCAGGTCTGAGAGAATCAGACAGCTGTGATATGATGGGGAAGTGGGATCTGTGAGTAGTTTGTAGTGTCTTGTTTTATAAATCCTTTTCACTCCCTCACACCAGCTTTCTACATTGTTGGCCATGATAGCAAAGTAAAACCTTAATCCTTTCACTTCCTTAGTCTATCCATCAGCTTCCTGATTCCTTTTTTTCATTAGACCTTGGGTCTGGATGCTAGCCTTTTCGACGAGACTGTAAACTGAGATCCTATGTGCAGCATATGCTGAGCACATGTAAAAGAACCATGGCAACAGAGAGATTGCCCCTGGCAAAATTCAATGGAAAATTCGCTTGTATAAGAAAGCAATGGTGATGATGATGACGATGATGGACTGTCCCATCAGTCCAAGAGATAAGTAGGCATATTGGTCCCTTTGTGTCTTCCTGTAGGATACAAGCCCAATCCTGGCGGCGTATGTTCTGCAAGTGCTGCTTGGGAAGGAGTCCTGACACCTTGGGTACTATTGTTGAATAGCAGCTGTTTTGCACTGTTCAGATGTGATTGTACTATGCACCAGCTTACTTCTTTGAGGGCAGTGGTTTCTTTGTTGGTGGTGTTGACGCCACAGCTGATGAGGTTGGCCTTGTATTGCATTAGTGGTCTTCCTTGGTCACACTAACTTTGTTTCGGCTCTCTGTAGGAGCATCTTTTGGATGCCGTTGTTTTCGAAACAGACATGTCTTGTCCAGTGAAGCTGGTATATGCTGAGTAGATGCTCTGTGCTTGGCAAGCCACACTTCAGAAGTTGAAGGCTGGACACATGATCTTGTCATGTGATGTTACATAAGTTGCTCACTGCGAACACCAAAATGCAGGTGTACAGAGCATGTGTGTTGAGCACACTTCTCTACTCAAATGAAGTCTGGACCACATACACCAGCCAAGAAAAGAGGCTCAACATGTTCCATCTCCACTGCTTGCGACGCATCCTCGGCATCCAATGGCAAGACAAGGTGACCAACACAGAGGTCCTCCGTCGTGCGGGCCTACAGACCATCTTTGCCGTTCTAAGCCAACGCTGACTACGCTGGCTTGGCCATGTGCGTCGAATGGAGGATGGACGCATACCAAAAGTCGTTCTCTACGGCGAAGTGGCAAACCGGAAGCGAACTCCAGGACGCCCACAGCTACGCTTTGTAGACGCATGCAAAAGGGACCTTAGAAGCTCAGGGATTGACCCAGGCTCTTGGGAGACTCTGGCGGAAGACAGGGCAGCGTGGCGGACAGCCGTTCAACAAGGCGTTGTGAATGCGGAGAGGAGGAGAGCAGAGAGCGCAGATGAGAAAAGGGCTCTTTGCAAGCAACGTTCCAGAAACCAGACAACAGCGACTCAATTTGTATGTGGCAGATGTGACAGAGATTGCCACTCAAGAATCAGCCTGCACAGCCACAACAGAAAGTGCACGTCATGACCACAACGCCTCCTGGTGCAGACTATCATCTCCTGAGATGTAAAGAGGCCGACGAGTATTTGATGGGGGTGGGGGGGTTCTGTCTTTTCCTTCATCTCCCTTTCTTAACAGGGGATTGATTTAGCAAGGCTGTTAGATCTTGTTATATGGTCATACTAACATAATTTTCTTTTCTTGTCATGCTTCATCTGCCCATTTCATTTACTTGAACTTTGAAAGTAGCCAGCCACCTCCTGCAAGCAGGCTGTTGTATTGAACACAGTTGCTAGATCTTTTTCACTGCATTCTTTACTCAAGCTCATTGCCTTGTTAACATGTCCCTCACGTTTTAAGCCAGCCATGGTAAAGTACTTGACAATAATGGTTGTTCAAACAAATGGAAATGTGTATGTGTACTCCTCATGTATTTATGTGTGTATGCCTTTAGTGTGATTTTACTTCTTTTTTTAAAATGTAAATTACTTCATCAGATCTTGTCACAGATGTGTTTAAACCATGAAATATACCTCAGGCTAGTTGAAGATTGTTTAGAGTATGATTGATTAAAAAAAGAACATCTATTGATGGGGGAGACCATGCCCTTAAACCCCCACCCCTGTTTTTCATGTTTGTTTGTTTTTCTTTCAGACAATTCCCTACCTAAGTTTACACAGAAAAATTCCATTGTGAAAAAGAAGAACCCAGTATTATCCAGTGATTTTGCCTCAGTTTTGGGGTAAAACACAAACAAGCTATCAGGTTAATGTGGTTCAATGGATAGATGCATGCCTTGAGTTCAGTCTCAGCCTATAGTATGAAAGCTGGCATGTTCGCTGTCTACTTGAAGGTTCCAATCATTTTGGTGATGTCATCTTAGTGTTCATGTTGTTAATTAAAACAGAAATATACATTTTCATTCATGTGTTACATATTTGCTTTGAATACATGGTTAAGTCATCATTTTTGGGCACCATTTATGCGTTTCACCAAAGTGTTTGAGACGAGAGCCACATGTGCTACAAAGCTTGATTCGATAAAGGCCCTAATTCTTTTGTGAATTAAAATGGATATGCATGTTTACATGAATACATATTTTGTGTGTTTTGTGGTAGCCAACTTACACATCACCAAAATGGTCAGGATGTGCCATATTCTTTTTAAGCCTCAAAACAAAGAGCCAAGATCTGTTTTAAAATAAAACAGAAATATATCTTTTCATTATATATGTATATGTATTTCCATTTAATAGATATTTTCAATGTCATTTTTGGGCATCCTTCATGCACATCACCAAGACATTTGAGGCAGGCCATGTTTACTCCAGACCTTGTAATTTCGACCCAAAGTTTCTTCTTGAGTGCATGTACACATTTCAACCCTTCAGGTCATGTGTGTGTGTGTATTGTTATTCTTGATTGTTCTAAGCATTAAATTGTTGTTGTTGTTTTTTGTTTTTTTAGTCTATTCCTTGTGTGATTTTTCATTTGTACATTTTCTTTTGTTTTTCGTGGATGTGTGTATGCACATTATTGTTTGCCCACATCTGTGCAGGCATTATGTTGCTGCACAGTTTGTATGCTCCATCATCTTAGGATATACATGCTAGACGTTTTCTGTTTCCATAAGCCAGCCACTTATATGACTGCCAGGATCTTTAACATGGACATTTGATATTCTGCCCGCAAAGTACACATGAAGGGATTTAGGCACTGGCAGGTCTACAACACCTTGACCAGGGAGATCAGTAAAATCTCACCAGGCAGAGATGTCTAGGTGGATCAAACGCAGGACCTTCCAGTTGGATGTCCAGTGTTTCCCCAGTTGACTACCATCCAGTCATTACTATTTTAATAGATATGTAATACTGTCTTTTGATTCAAAGGACAGCGATTTTCTTTTGAGATAACTTAGTTGCCTTAAAGCACTTACATGAACAGACATGAGAAGAACTAAGAATTATTTATCCATAATTATTCAAATACTAATTAAATGTTTGCCTTTCTGCAGCCTACACACACGTTACCAAGACGATCGAGACGAGCCGTGTTCATCTTTTTGACATCATGACACAGTTCCGCGCCATCTTTTCAGACGAGGATCCCATTGTGTCTTCCAGTCGAGAGGACGTGGTTCCTGATTCTGCCCTGTTCCACAGCTGGGTGGTGGAGAAGGTGGGCCTTGCGGGATTAAACAAATAATAATAATATTGGTGATTGTATTTGCATAACTCAAGCAATCCACATTGAAAGCATGCTAGTTGCACTGTACCTAATAATAGAGTGTAGTCAGTTCATCAAGAACAACAACATGATAATATCAAATCAGAAAGAGCAATTAGCATGTTCAGTCATAAAGAATACATTAAAAAAAACAACAACTCACAATGAATATAAATCTTTCGTACACGTATACATATGCACGCACGTGCACACACCACACACACACATATGCACGCACGCGCACACACAGAGACACAGACACACACGTACACACACACGGACATGCACACACACACACGCACGCACGCACACACACACACACACACACACACACACACAACACACACACACCACACTCACACTCACACACACACACACACACACACACACACACACACACACACACACACACACATACACACATAAGTTGCAGCATGGTGTGACCAAATTATAAATCTCTGCTGTTTTTTGTTTTTAACATTCCTGAAAGATATTTTTTTAAAGTGAGTAAGACATCAGACTTGTATTTGAAAGATCTTGGTTGATTCTGCCTGGGTACATCCTGCGTGGAGGGTAAAGGGTGGAGATTTTTATATTTTCATTATCAACATGTGTGCAGATTTGTTAGTACCTAACCTCCATTTATGTTTATCAGTTATACATGTTACAGATCCTGTAAGGGATGTCAGTGTGTGAAGACTTATTGAAACATGAAAACTCCTTGCATGCACCCCCATCAAAGACAAGAGCATGCTTACTGTGTGGCAGAATATCGCTTCTCAATGTGAACAAAACAATGTTCATGCTCACATCCGAGAAAATCTAAGAAGACTGAAAACTTCAATAATCATGAGTGGAGATTGTTGTCTTAAGAGCATTTGAAGGAAGCTCCGTGTTGTTGGTCCATAAACAGTTTCATGCAGAGAGATTCCTTTTTAACAAGCAATAGAAAAACAAAAACAGAAAACAAACAAACAAAAAACAGAAACAAATTCCATTTTAAACCAATCAAGTTTCTACAGTGTTTAAAAAAATTCAGCCCTTTCTCACACCAACAGATTTCTCAGTTTCTCAACACATTGGAAGCAGACCTGGACAGAGGGGTTGGGGGTCGTCTGGACTCTTTGCTGGGACAGTGCATGTACTTTGGCTTGTCGTTCAGCCGTGTCGGTGCTGACTTCCGTGGCCTGGTAGCTCCCATTTTCCAGAGGGCAGCCCTGAAATACTTTGAAGAAGCTTTGAAGGAGGCCAACAAAAAGTATGTCTCTGTGGGTTTTTGTTTGTCTGTGTTTTGGTTTAATTGGGGGTTTTGTTTGTTTTGGGGGCTGGTGGTATTTTGTTTGTGGTAGTTTTGTTATTGTTGTTCTGTTTAAATGCTGTTTCTTTGTATCAGGTCACAGTGGTTTGATATTAATTCATAATTCATTGGAGTCTTGTCAGAGACAGGTTTTCAGCACTGTAATTTTTGCTTGAGAGCATGCAGGCTGCATGCGGCCGACAGATTTGATCAATTTTTCCTGTGTTACCGAAGTCAATCAAAGGAAATGTACATGGGACCAGTTCTTTCCCTTTAACTGCTATTCTGTCATTTAATACACTCTATATGAGCTTGAATTGACCTACTGTGACCAACCTCCCAGAGTCACATGCGTTTCAGCTTAGGAAATAACAGGCTAAAGTTTCACAGTGTAATGTTGATCTGTATCTGTTTTTGTGCTTTACCCATAATCATTGTTCATGGTGGGGCAGAAAAATTGAACACATGAATAGTGAACGTATGTGGAGTAATGGAGTATGTTATGAATGTGAATTGCAGTGTGCCTAGCCATTTTTTGTTTTTTGATCTGTATACAATTTTTAGAGTATTTATAACAAGAAGAATGTCGGGAATATTCAATTCAAGTAAAATTATTTTAAAAAGTTCATTTCTTTTATTTTCCAAGTGGTTATGGTTTCATGTCTGTGCTGTTTGTGGTTAATTTTGATCGTTTTTTTTTTTTACACAGTTGTGCCCCTTTTACAGTGACTGTATTGAGTGAAGATAAATTGAATTAGAATTTGTTCAGAAGGGCATTATCATTTTCAGACAGTTCCATACATACTCAGCCAGTATCTGCCACTGATTATATTGCAGACTTTTTGACTTGCACTGTCAGTCTTGAAAAAAGGAGTAGAGGGCTAGCTCTTTGGAGTCGCTGTAAAAGGGGTCTAACTTGTTCTACAAATCATACAAGTTTACTAACTAAAATCTGAATCTGACAACTTTCTTGATAAAAGTCATCCAAACAGATATTCATACGCCGAAAAACAAAAACTTTCCTGGCACCCTGTAATTCACTTTCAGAACATGCTGATCCTTCCACACAAATTCATTACCACGTGTAGTCAGTTTTTTTTGTTCTTCTGGGCATATTGGTTTTGGGAAGAGCACAAATGTACTAATATACTGATTCACTGCTTCTCACAGACTGGTACTTCTGTGAAATCTGTTTTGCTTAAGAGTCACCGTCTTGATTCTGGAAACTCACAGTTAGTCAACTGAAGCTCGTATAAATGTGCTGATAAATGATAGAATAACAGTTAATGAGAATGAACTGCTACAAAGCTGTCTGAAGTTTGAAGATTTAATTCCTTTAGACTGATTTCAGTGAACACATACAAAAAAATTATTAAAATCTGTCAGAAGACTGCATCCGAATTGCTCTCAATGCTATTGTACTCTGGCAGGGAAGAGATTAATTGAAACAAAACATTTGTATTGTGTCAATCTGCCATTGTTATTTGAAGCAACTGTGTGTGTGAGTATGTGTGTGTGTATGGTGTTAAGTTTCAGTTCCAAGTTTTAAATAAGTGTTGTTGTTCTAACTTTTAGTCATTCTGCAATTTCTGAGCGTGATCTTTGCTTCTTAACCATTTTGAATGTGTTTCTCAAGTTTCTTCATGATGTGTTAGTTTTAGTTCTTTGAGTTATGTATACAATTTCTATGTGAACTTGACAGTAAATGATTGTGTGCGTGTGCGTGTGTGTGTGTGTGCGCGCACATGTATGTGCATCATGGTGTGTGTTTGTTCATGTGTATGTCCACATATATATGTATGTGTTTGTGTGTATGTATGTGGATCATATGTCTGTGTGTGTCTATGTGTGTGTGCGTTTGTTTACATGTATGCATGTGTGTGTGTGTGTGTGTGTGTGTGTGTGTGTGTGTGTGTGTGTGTGTGTGTGTGTGTGTGTGTGTGTTTTCAGATTTGAAGAGAACATGCAGTCATATAATTTGCTGGGAGTGACATCATCTGGAGGAATGAATTATGGGCCTGCTTCACAGGTACATTCAGGAGCTGCCCTCCCTCCCTCTGGGTTAAATATTAAGTAGGCTAATAGGTACATTTGATCTTAAAGTAATATAGCAAGAATAACTTTTTAACAAGCCCTCTAATTGTATTTTGGTGTCTTTTGAAGCCATCACTGATATTACTGATGATTCCTTCTGTCTGTTCAGTTGAGGACTCGGTTAGACATGGAACAATGTTGGCTGTGGCTGAACAAGCTGATTTTTAAGTGGCAGTCTTTGGCACGTCTGCTGCACATGAAGGCTGATGGCTGTGGACGGGTGGTCACTGTCTCTTTTTTTTTTGGTCACTGTCTCTTTTTTTTCTGTTTTGTCTGACTGCAGTCAAGTTGATTTCTCCTATATGGTGATGATGCCTGCATGTACTCCTGCTGCCAGGCATAGCGATTCATAGCTGTCTGTACCCAGATGTCCGCACTGATATCAGCAGACTTCAGGTCACGTTTGCAGATGTCCCTGTATTGCAGCGGTGGGTGTCCTGTGGGCCTGGATCCTGCTGCGAGGTCTCCAAACAGGATTATCTTTTTTGATAACAGCCATCCTGCATGGGATGGATGTGGCCAAGCCAGTGCGGTTGTTATTGTGTAAAGAGGGCATACATGTTTGGCATGCTGGCCTTGTCCAGGACGTCCATGTTTGACACACAATCCTTCTAGGAAATGCCCAGGATCTGGCACAAGCACTGCAGGTGGAAGCTGTTGAGGTGGTGTTTTTGCTCACATAGGTTGTCCAGCTCTTGCTGCAGTAAAGAATAGTGCTCAGTATGCAGGTAATTTTGTTTGCTGTGGGGAGCGTGTTATTTTATGACACTCAGTTGGACAGCTTGGCCAGGATGGCAACAGCTTTCCTCATCCACCTGTTGAGTGCTAGGTCGAGGGATAGGTTGCTTGAGGTGTTGTTCTGAAGTAGGTGAATTCATTTACCTGTTGTTGCAGGGTATAATCACTGATGCTGACACTGTTGTCTTTGCTGATGCTCTGAGCCATGATCCCTGTCTTCAGATTGATGATGAGGTCAGACTGTTGACACACGTGTGCTAGAGAGCAGACTTATGCCTGGAGGCCAGACTGTATGTGAGGTGACAAGATAGTATTATCAGCAAAAAGTATGTCTTGGATCAGGACCTGAGGTACTTTGATCTTTACTCTGAAGCATGCAGGAAGAGCTTGCTGTTTGACCTAGTAAGCATGTACACTCCATTATCAGATGCTCTGAAAACGTACAACAGTATGATGGAGAAGAAGATCCTTGAGAGCATCAGGATGAGAACACAGCTCTACTTCACTCTACTTTGAATGGGGAATGGCTTTGAGGAAGATCCATCAAACTGCACTGTCTGCTATATGTCACCATGGAAAGAGATACTGAGTTTTAGCAGCTTCAGTGCACATCTAATCTGGTCTGATCTGAGTGTGAAGAAGCCTTTTCTGGTGATAAGTCAAAAGCTTCAATCAGGTCAATAAAGGTAGCTGCCTGATTGAGAAGACCATGTCAGTTGTGGATCTCTCTGCCCTGAAGCCACACTCAAGACTTTATGTTAGCTCATATAAAAGATCCCATGACCGTAGCAAGATTCTGCAGAAAAATCATGTTTTGTATGTGAACAAAAATATGTGCATACATGTGGGAAAAAAAGCAAGTGACATTGCACTATGGTGACGCCTATGGAGAGCAGCCAAAACTTCAAAAAGTAAATTACTTGAGACAAAACCAAAAAATATGATACAGTGTGCTACAACACTTTAACTCTTTTACATATTTTTTGGTACTGACTTTTCCTTTATGTGGGCAGTCTGGTTCTGTTCACAGAGCCGTGAACTCATGATCTGACATCTCAAGTTCAATCCCAGACTGAAACAAAAACTGACCTGTTGGCTGTTCATCTTGATTAATTACTGCAATCATTCTGGTGGTGTTAGCTTAGTGTTTCATAGATCCTGTCATCCTTCCCTCTCCATTTCAAGGCCTTACCATTGCATACGGATTTACTCAAGCTTAAGGAGTCTTCCAGATGATTTACCAGCTGATTTGGATGGAGTAATGTGGAATAGTCTTAGTGTGCCCTCTTGAAAAAAAATTGAAACGCCAAACTCTGTAGCTTGCTAGATTACTCCCCTTGGTTTGTCCATGGATGTAAACATGTTTGAGGAGTTGCAAATGCCTAAGTTTTGAAGTTAAGGTCTTGGTCACATGAGTCTGGTTGACACCAGGATATATTAGTACAGTAAGTCCAGAGTACAGCCTTATTAACTTTTTCACATCGTAACGCTAGCCCGCTAGCGTTCTCGCAGAGAACCACAGGCGCCGGAACGGTAGGGGTATAGCGTTCAGCAAGCTCGCCTCTGACAACGTAATGCTAGGATTCTAGCGTCTTGCGTTAGAAAATTCCTACCTGAAGCCATTTACAGTCTAAGGGAAAAAACCTCTATTATAGTATCAAGTAACCATTTCTAAATACCGTGAGAGTGATTTCCCGAGTAAAAAGTCTATTTGAAGAATTTTTCGGGCGCGAGAACGTCACCCAAACCGCATGCTTCACTGAAACAAAGGCAAAATGGAGTGCCCTGCAAATGCACGATGTCGCTGTTCACTCAGGATTGTGGAATTTGTGTGTGTGTGTGTGTGTGTACTTTTCTGATCAGATGATACAAGTCATGGAGAATTGGTGTCTCTTTTTTCTGTTTTTTTTACATCATGCTGAATGGATGAAATGCTTGTCTGAAATGCTCCTCAACCATGATATTTCATTGCACAAATAACCTTAAAGCATGTCTGAACAAATCTTATACTGTAGATATCCTAAAAGAGGATTAAAGTACCTTTCTAACCATACCCTACATGTTGATGTTAGTCATTTGAGGCGCCTGTGAAAATTAATTCAAAGTGGCCTAAAAATGCACGTTTCCAAGGAAAGTAGTCAGTGGCAGCTGGCCCGTCTGCAGGGAAGTAGGTCAAATAGCCAGCTGACGATGCCAAAGTGTTAAGCAGTCTCAAACCAAAAATGGAAGTCCTTAGCATTATTATGGTCATCTCCATTTTCATCATCATAACAGTGTGAAAATTGGTGTCAGGTTCTGCGGCCGTTCATGCCCTGCTGTCATGGAGATACCAGTTTGGATGGGTTTTGAGGTATGTTGAAGAGCCAGCTTTCATGGGGTTAGTGATACAGGAGCAGGGCAGAAGATAGGGATAGCACCAAAAAAAAAAAGAAATACAGAGGAAAAAAAAATAGAATTTTGCTTCCTCATACAAACCTGCTAACTCCAGGTGAATGCGGTTCCTTTATACAGAAGTTGAGGAATTGGGACTTAATGCCCCATGTTCATTGAACAAGTGCACCAATCCAATAAGCAACACATTGGAGTGTATATAAAGATATGCTGGCAACACATTGGAGTGTATACAAAGATATGCTGACTCCAGTTTAGAAAAGACAATTGTGTTGCTATGACCATGTAACAGGATCCAGTTGACTCTTGCACCTTGTGCACCAATTGCAAAAGTTTAACCCTTTGACTCCTCACCCTATCCATCAGCTTTTTGCAGGTAGCTGTTGGATAGGGTAAGGGAATCAAAGGGTTAATTTTTTTGTTTTGCTAGCATGGTTGGCACTGCAGGACACTGGTGGACAGGATGCTGGAGTCAAAGGGTTGATTAATCAGTCCTCCAGGGAATTGACCCAGTCTGCTGACTTCAGTTAAGAAAATTAAACTATGCCGGTGTGGCCATATAACAGATCCAGTGGCCTTGCTCAATACTAGATGGTTACTGACTACTGACTATTTCTTCCAGGGAATTGTTGATGGAGGGAGACAGAGGGGAAGACAGAAAAAGACTGTCAACATTGCAGAATAGATAGAGAAACCATTTGCAGAGACCCAGGCTTTGGCACACAACCAACGTAGTGGAGAAATGTTGTGAACAGTTCTTTAATGTGGCATCCCAGTGACTCTTCAGAGAGTTAGGGGAGAAGAAGTTGTGCATCACATCTGTGTCACTACCCACAAAAACTGAAGTCACCATGACAGCAGGCCATGATGGGCCACAGAGTCTGGGACAGCTTTTTAAAGTGTAATGATGATGACAGTGGGGATGACACTGATGATGGCAGCGAGGCGTGGACCACGCATGCTCATCAGGAGAAAAGAGCCTACAGAGCATACTCGGCATTTCCTGGCAAGACAAGGTGACCAACACCGAAGTCCTGACCCACGCTGGCCTCCCAACCATGCATACCATGCTGAGACAGCGTCGGCTGCGCTGGTTGGGCCACGTTCGCCGCATGGAAGATGGTCGCATCCCAAAAGACATCCTTTATGGTGAGCTTGCCACAGGGCAGAGAAACATTGGCCGCCCACAGCTGAGATACAAAGATGTTTGCAAACATGACATGAAGGCGCTTGAGATCAACACTGAGTCCTGGGAGGACCTCGCAGACGACCGCAACAGCTGGAGAACCACTCTCAAGAAACAGCTGCGGATTGGTGAGGACAAACTGTCAGCTGCTGCAGCAGAAGAACAAGTTCGCAGAAAAGGGATGACAGCCAACAGACCAGCATCAGCATACACATGCGACCGCTGCGACAGAGACTGCCTCTCTCGCATTGGTCTCTACAGCACAGGCGACGCCGCTTGGACCAAGCAGACAGCCCATCTAGACATTAGAGCGGATGTACTTTGTCCATGGTCAGTCATGACCAAGGGAGGCCTACAAGATGATGACAGTGGGGATGACACTGATGATGCTATGGAGTTTCAGTTTTGCATGGCAGCTGCCTGACAGGGCTGTACTGTGTACCTCCTTGCATAATTATCGTACTGACCTTTACCAGGCCTGAGAGAAAGATGAGGCCTTGGTCACAAAATTTGAGCAACAGCCTTGGTGATGCATTTGTTAAGTGGATGAGAGTTAGCTGTCGTGTTCCCAGTCTTCCTAAGGAGCCCTTAACATGCTCAGCTCTGGGTAGGAACTATTCAAGACCGAGACACCCAAAATGATATCTTTTATCTGGAAATTCTATGCTAGAAATTTCCTCTTTTTTTTTTATTGTTTTTTGTTTTGTTTTTTTGTTTATCACTTTTTTTATTTCTGACTTGCTCCTCTGTTTTCTGTCATCTCTTCCTTTAGTGTTTTCTACATTGCTGGTCCATTCATTGTATGTTTTCCATAAAGCATTATGTACTTTCGTTTATTTAGTAGGATTGATAATTGGATATATATGTATTATTTCTATGTTTAGCTCTAAGGAAATGTTGACTGCGTGGTGACAATTTTTGGTACTACAGGCCAGTTTTTATGTATGGTTTTATGTATTAAGTTATGTTTATGCATTTGTATTCAGGTTTGATATTTTACGCCCTCCCCCCACCCCCACCCCCTCCTAATGATAAATTTGGCAGAATGGCCTACACCAAGGGCATATCGCTAGATTATTTTCGTGAATGCAATGGTATGTGTATTTAATTTTGTTTTCCGGGTTTTATTTTTTCCAGTGTCATTGATTAGATATGTTTAGATACATATATTTTGTTTGAGTTATTTATAGACCTGATATGGTGCTGAGCAGTTGACTGAGCGTTAAACAATCAGCTGTATGTCTCTGGGCCTCTCCCTGACCTTCCCATCATGATCCAGAAAACCCAATCTTGTGTAGCTGACCTGAAGGATTGGATGACTGAAAACAAACTGAAATTAAATGAAGAGAAATCCGAATTGATCTTGATCACCCCACCCAAACTCCAAAATCACCCCTCTCTTCCAACCTCTGTCACACTTGTTGACTCATCTATCCCTCTCTCCCATTTTGCCCGTAACCTTGGTGTAACTCTTGATCAAACCCTGTCCTTCCGCCAGCATGTGAGCAACGTCTGTCGGACTTGTTTTCTTGAACTCCGCCGAATTGCTTCTATCCGCCACCTCCTCTCAGAAGACACGACAAAGGCTCTTGTCTGTGCATTTGTTCTATCCCGTCTCGATTACTGTAATGCTCTTTTTTCTGGTTCCCCCTCTCATCTCATTAACAAACTTCAGAAAGTTCAAAATCATGCTGCCCGTCTCATCTTCCGCTCTTCAAAATTTAACCATGTTACGCCATTGCTCTGTTCTCTCCACTGGCTCCCTGTTCAGCAAAGAATATCCTACAAGATTGCCTGCCTCTGCTTCAAATCTATTGAGTCTTCCTGTCCTGAGTATCTCACCCATCTGTTACATCTCTACACGCCATCTCGAGCTTTGCGGTCCTCATCTGATACCCGTCTCTATAGTATCCCCATAGTCCGCACTAAAAGGTTTGGGCAGCGTTCTTTTTCCTATCAAGCTTCAACCATCTGGAATCAGTTACCTCGCTCTCTTAGATACTCACCCTCTCTGTCCACATTCAAACGCTCCCTCAAAACTTACCTGTTTCCCAAAACTGGTAATCTCTGCCCCCTTCCCCCCATGTAATGTAATGGTGACATTATAGTGTCTTAGTGTCAATGTGTCATTGTATTTGCATGTCATGCTGTGTGTGTGTTTGTGTGTGTGTGTGTGTGTGTTTGTGTGTGTGTGGGTGCTTCTGTGGGTGTGTGTGCTTGTGATTCTGGTTATATGTTTTGCCATTGTAAACGCCTAGGGCATTAATTTGATTAGGCGTACTAAATGTTCATAATAATAATAATAATAATAAACACTAGTAATGATAGTAATTATAGTTGATAATTATAGTAATGATAATGTAACAAAGATGATGATGATGATGATAATAATAATTATAATAACAATAACAAAATAACCACCTTCCAGTCAGTAGTCTGTTGTGCTAACCACTGCAGTGCAAAATGTTGACTGACATTATTATTCATTATTATCAGTATTATGATGATGATGATGATAATAATAATAATTATAATAACAATAACAAAATAACCACCTCCCAGTCAGTAGTCTGTTGTGCTAACCACTGCAGTGCAAAATGTTGACTGACATTATTATTCATTATTATCAGTATTATGATGATGATGATAATCATCATCATCATCATCAGGTTCCCTGCCTCATGGCGTTGGTGACCATGGACTTCCAACCATCTCTATCTCTCGTTGCCCCTAGCATCTCCCCCACCCTCCTCATCCCCAGCCACTCTGCAAGTCCGTCCAGCATTCTCTCACTGGGTCAACATGGTGCTCTCTTTCCCTCCAGCTTTCCCGTTGTGACCAGGTGCTGTAAATCCCCCTTCCTCATAAAATAGCCTATAAATGTTGCCTGTCTTTTCCAAATCTTCCTTATGAGTGATCTACTTGTGTCTGCCTCCATCAAGACTGTCTCGTTTGTTTTCTTTGCTGTCCATGGAACTCTCAACATTCTTCTTAGAAACCACATCTCGGCTGCCTCAATCTTGTTCTGGCTTTGTTTGTTGACTGTCCACGCCTCACATCCGTACAACAGTATTGGTTCTATATAACATTCAAGGACTCTCTTTCTGATGTTAATTGATAGGCATTTGTTGGTAAGATTTGCTGATAATGATTAGTATTATTATTTATATCATTGTCATGAAAATGTCTTGATTCAGGCAGGGCAGTTGTACCCGCCCACTGTCTTGTTAGACTTCTATCCCCTGGCGGCATATTGTAACCATGTCCTGACGGCCTTCAACGAGCTGCGTTTATGTGCCCCTGTCAACCTTGTCTGCCAGGTGGTGGCAGCACTGGCTTCCTCCCTGCGTGAGCTGAATCGTGTCATCCTGGCTTTTCACAGGTATTGAATGTGTCTGCCTCCTCTGTCCTCAGTGTTCATGAGCTGCAGCTCCTTTGTATGCTTGTTTTTGTTGTTGTTTTCGTTATTATGTATTTTTGGTGTTCTGATTTTTCTCAAGAATCGAACTCAGGATCCTGGCTACCACTTCATTATTTAACTCACTCGCTACATACAATTATGTCCCTTGCCATTCCCCTGATACGCACCATTTGTATAGGTCATGAGAAATATTCTCATACAAATAAATGAAAACAGAGGGTTTTGAAATTTGGCAGGTCATATAATTAAAAGATTGGTGTACAACATGCTGAAATTTCAACTGTCTAACCCTCATGGTTGCTGAGTAATGGTACAAGTAAAATTAGAGAAATTTTCAGGTGAAAAATGTCTTACAAAATACACAGTCAGATCAATAAGTCAGTTCCTAATCACATTTTGAATAAAATTTCATAAAATCCAACATGCGCACACTCCATGTGCACGGAAGGAAGAGATCATGTTGAACAGTGCTGAGTTGTTGAGCATTGTTCAGCCATTTGCTTTTCCGTCGTCTGCTTCGCTGCGGAGATAATGGGTCGTGAACTTTGCACTGTCCACACACCAACTGCATAGTACAGTGACCTAATGGCCAGAAACAAAGCTAAGAATGATTGAAGAATCTATTTCTGGCTATTAGTTTTGGTTAATGGAAATACTGACAGCCCCGCAAATTTTCAAAACTCAAGTCGGATTTCTCTGACGCTCGTAGACAAGCGTTGTTGAGACATGATCAGGAAATCCCAATGCTCGTAGTGAGAAAGTTAACCCTTTGACTCCCTGTAATTTTTACCTTTCACAGGTAAAATCATTTATTTAACCTTTTCACTTTTACAAGTAAAGTTATTGGGTGTGTAAGTGTATTTGTAAGTTTTAGTTATTTGTTGATTTATTCGTTTGTATGTTTTTACAATGTTATCTTTTGTATTTATTCATACATTTTGTTTTGCTGTTGTTTGCATGGTTGTTTTTGGGGGGTTGATTTATTTGTTTTATTGCCCATGGGGATGCTGGGGGCTCTTTCAATACAATAGTATCCCCATCTTCTGGAAGTTCTGCGCTAGAAATGGCCTCTTTTCTGCTACTCTCTTTGTTTCTGCCTTGCTTCTTTGCTTTCTCTCATTTTTTTTATATCATCTTTTGCCTTGCTGGTCCATTCATCTGTTTGTGAGCTATAAAATTTTCCATGCTTTCTGTTAGGATTGATAATTGGGTATGTGTATTTTATTAACTGCATTTTGGCTTTAAGAAATGTGATGTGCAGAAGCAAATATTATAGGTAATTTAGGTCAGTTTATGATTGTTTGTTTTACTGTCTTTAATCATGTTTACATTAAACCTCCCTGGTGATGAATTGGATGGAATGATGGGCACACAGCTGTTCATTTGTGCTGCGGGCAAGGCTGTTTACCTGCTGCCTAAACCTGACTCTTTGACCCCTTGACCTGACCTAGTTCCTGGTATTCCAAGCCAGGTCTAGAGGCACACATTACTTGCACTTACTTAAAGTTGGCTGTGTGATGCTCTAATTGTGCTAATTTGGATACCGCCCAGTTTGGTTGATTTAGTTTTGTGTGGATTTATGTGCGTGTAAGGATCTTTTCCACTTTATATGTTTTAACACTGTGCCCATTTGATTTTTGGATGAATATTTTTTTGTGTGACATTTGCAAAATTCATGAACTAGGCCTGTAGATCTAGATCTGTGTGTGGTGAGCTCCATCACACAAAGTCAGCCCTGTAACAAATAATTTCTGAATATGGTGAATGTGTAAATTTGGAGTGTACACATGTTTGAGTCAGTCTGTAGTCTACAGTTTGCTTGTGTTTTGATTTTTGTTTCCCCATCACTTTCAAAGGACTAGTGGTGGCATTTATCTGATACGTGATTGCGTGTGTGATAACCACAGTCAGTTTAAAGCTGAACTGACATGACGCTGCAGATGTTATGGGCACTTCAGTGTCAAATGCTAGCCCCAGGTAAATCACCTGTGCTTTTCTTGTCATCACAGTGTAGTGTGGAGGTATGGGTTTCCTCTGTCAGCATTCCAGCGCTCTATAAATTAATATGCATGCACAACAAGTTACATATGCATGATTTTTCTGGTCATTTTGTTTTGCTCAGCATTGTACATGAATCTTGTCAAAGTTTGAAGTTCATGGACTAACACTAGTTATGTTTCATATTGCTGGAATTGTCACTGTCTGTTTTTTTAATTCATTCAGCTTAAGGTGTTTGATGTAGTTTGACTTTGATATAGACAATTTAATGATAAACACAATGATAACATCATGGCTCTCTCTCTGATCGCTTCAGCCTGACAAGGGATCTTTTCCACTCTGTGTATTTTAATAATCTAGATACAAAATCAAACAAATCAAAATATAAGCAAACTATAGATTACAGAATGACTCGAACACTGCACATACTCCGAATTTACACATTCACTGTGTTCAGAAATAACTGTTACAAGGCCGACTCTGTGACAGAGCTCGCCACACATACATCTAGATCTACAGGCCTACTTCACGAATATTTTGCAGTTTCACACAAAAGGACTATTCATCCAAAAATCAAACAAGCACAGTGGTAAAATATATAAAGTGGAAAAGATCCTTACTTGCACAAAAATCCACACAAAACTAAATAACCAAATTGGGCAGTATCCAAAACAGCCCAATAAAGCACAGCTGTCACTGTGAGCGTGACCCACTTTCCACCGTGTACAGCACCATTCAGTAGATAGTACAGCCGGCCTCATGGTCGACCATTTCTTTTCGCCAGCACCACTGCCAGCCTTGCCGCATGCTGAGTATTGCGACGCATAACCAGCCATACCATAGAACTAAACAGCCCACAGTAAACGGCCTTAGATTATTTGCCTGAACACAGTATTATGTTACTTAATTTTCTTTTCCAGTATGCTTTTTTCAGGGTCATTGAAATGTTGCATATATTTTGCAGTGGTTACATCCCTGATTAATCTCTGCACAGTTAGTACAATAATAATGATAGCAATGATTTGTTTGTTTTTCTATTGTTTTTATTTTCTGATTAGGCTACAAATTTCATCTCACTGAAATTGGCCTTTTGCAGGGCAGAAGAAACGACCTTCAACCAACGAGAGCAGGCACAGTTTGAACAGTTTTGTGCTACCTATGTGACGGATTTGCTCCCTTACCTCAACCGCTGTCTCCAAGCTCTCTTTCCATCCGCACAGCTCGCTCATACTCTTGGGGTCACGATTGGTGAGATGAACAGAATTGTGAGTAAACACATAATGCAAGCATGAGCTTGTATAAACACACTTATTTCTCTGTCTGTGTGTGTGTGTGTGTGTGTGTGTGTGTGTGTGTGTGTGTGTGTGTGTGTGCATTTCTTTTTTCGCTTTTTCATTGATCAAGCCAAAAAAGTAACTAATAAATATTATAATGATGACATGAAATAAGGGACTGATAAACGTCATAATGATGGCATGTAAACTAGGGAATATCATGAACAACATCTGAATTCCATCAGCAAGGAGCATCACTGTGTAAGGTCAGTGATCTTTCTTATGTGTAGCTACCATGAACTACTGTCTCAACCAACACACTTACATCTTCCTTGAATTTCATTATGGGCGGAATCCACTGTACATGTTTCTTCATAAAGTCTTTTCACCCATCTTCATCTTTACTGTTAACAGCATAACATGATAATCATTATCAAAATAAACATATGATACGTACATATACACAGGGCAACTTGGGCATAGTGGATTTGAACCCTATCCTGCAGCAAGTTCAGCATCTCATCCCTGTGGCCAAGGAGGAACCTCAGAACCTCAACCCCCTACCCCCAGCTCAGCCTCAGCTCTCCTCCTCTTCACCCCCTCCTCCGGCTGTCTCCTTGACAACACAAGCTCAGAGTGATGGTTTGGCCGTCAGTGTTGACGAGAAGTTGGCGACATCTTTGTCATCTGTGCTGCAAGATGCGAGTTTGGTGAGTTTTTGTATGTGTTTGTGGTTATTTGTTTGCTTGTTTTGGGTTGATTTTTCTTTATTCCGATCAATATTTTCTTGTAAATACATGTTGTTGTGGTTATTTCACCCATTCTTTGCAGGTGTTATGCTGCACAGATTGCACACTGTGTTTTTGGTGGTTTATTCACCATGTAGGCAGTCCACTCCATTTTGGGGTGTACATGCTGGTAATTCATCAGTTTCCATAGACCATGAAACATTGAAATGACTTACAGGATCTTAAGCGTGCACGTTTCACGTCATCTGTGCTTATACCACTTGAAGGGGGCTCAGGCATTAGCAGGCCTGCACAGATGTTGACATGGGAGATGTGAAAAATCTCCATCCTGTATCCACAGGGCTCAACACAGCAAAACCAAACCCAGACCCTTAGATTGGAATCTCACATCCTAACCAATTCTGCTGTTGTCATGCACAATCAGGTGTTGTTGTTAGAAGGAAAGAAGGTAAAGATCATCCCATAACCCTGAGGTCATAGGAGAGCAAGGTGATAGAGACTTCATCATTTCTCAGGGTTGGTGTTATAGGGATGTGTCCATCCCCTCTTCCTTGTTGTTTTACCTTCCCCAACTCTGAGCAGGGTCAGCTGCCCATTCACAGCAGGTGGGCAAGTGTCACAGGCACAGCATTTGTCCTGAGGCAGACTCAAACTCATGCAGTCAGACTGGGAGCTCTATCTCTGTGCCAACCAGGCCTCTGATAGTGTTTTTTAATTTTTCTGTCCCATCTTCTACGTCACATATGTGTTAACCTCTGTTTGAGTCACACTGTTGTAACTTTTTATCAGTCTATCATTGAAACAAACTTAGATGTCATGCAGCGAAATGCAGCTTTGCATTTTTCTAACCATAGGAGCAGACCAAAAACCAAAGGAAAAACAAAAAGACACTTTCCTGATGTTCTGGATATATTCTCTATGGTACACTTTCTGTCCTTTTCTATCATGGCCACAGATTTTGTCAAACCAAACACACAGTTTATTGATGTTTTGGTTATACTCCATGGTATGCAGTTTGTTGATGTTTTGGTTACACTCCATGGTACACTTTCTGTCCTTTTCTACCATGGCCACAGACTGTCAAGCCACATGCAGTTTGTTGATGTTTTGGTAACACTCCATAGTACACTTTCTGTCCTTTTCCATGGCCACAGACTGTGTCATGTTGTGTCAGTATTAGTCATTGTGTGATGTGTGGAAATGTAAACATAATCCATTTTATATTTGCAGTTTTCTGATTCCGCATAGCATTTTGTTTGTATTCTATGTATACTTGGAAAGCAATGAAAAAAAAAAAAAAGAAAATACAGATAAACCTTACAAATTGACATGTATGATGTCGTTTCTGGAACCACAAAGTCTGGGAAAGATATTCATGATGTAGTAGCGTACCATACTGGATCAAGACTGTGTAACAGGACTGTATTCTATGCTTACTTCCATGACATATCCTACCGTCAGTCGGCTTCTGCTTGGTACTGATATAAATATGCTGAAAATATTGGTGGTGGGAGTGAAATTGTTTTTTTTTTTGTGTGTGTGTGTGTGTTTTCTTTTCTCCATGGTACACTTTTTTTTCACATTTTGTCACATTAACTACATTTAGAAACAGATACTGATGAAGGTTACTGCTAGTGACTAATCTTTTGACTTCCACAAATTGCGTAATGTAAATAAAGATATCAGCAGATCTGTGTCTCCTGTTCCTCTTTCTCTCTCTCTTTCTCTCTGTCTTTCTATCTTTCTCTCTCTCTCTCTCCCCTCTCTCCCTCCCTTTCTTCCTCCCCCTTTCTCTTTCTCACTCTCTCTTTTCCTCCCCCATCTCTTTCTCCTCTCTCTCTCTTACACACAATCTCTCTCATGCGCAGCATACCC
The DNA here is from genome assembly GCA_030674185.1 of Monoplex corrugatus. Lineage (NCBI taxonomy): Eukaryota > Metazoa > Mollusca > Gastropoda > Littorinimorpha > Ranellidae > Monoplex > Monoplex corrugatus. The sequence continues at coordinate 12,893,062 of JAPXFY010000034.1, forward strand.
TCTTTTATCCCATCTCTCTCTCTCTCCCTCCCCTCTCTCTCCCCCTCCCTCCCTCTCTCATGCACTCTCTCTCCCCCTCCCTTCTCTCTCATGTGCAGCATACTTTCTTCTTCCCTCTCTCCCTTCCTCCCTTCCTCTCTCTCTCCCCCCTTCTCATGCAGAACATACTCTCTTTCTTCCGCTCTCTCTCTCTCTCTCTCTCTCTCCTCACTCTCTTCCACCACCTGTCTCTCCCCTACATACACACATTACACACTATATTACTATATTGCTTTGACTTCTGCACCCTGTCCACCAACATCTTGCATTGTCAACAGTGCTACCAAAGCAAAAACTTAACCCTTTGACTCTTCACCCTAGGATGAGGTAGTCAGAGAGTTGTTTTCACAGTTGGTGGATAGGGTGCAGGAGTCAAAGAGACACATCCATCAAAATGAAAGAATATGACTCACATTTTATTTTTCTCCTTTCGTCTCTCTCTCTCTCTCTCTCTCTCCTCTCTCCTCTCTCTCTCTCTCTCTCTCTCTTTTATAATCATTATGTCATTCATGAATGAGTCTTAATGCTAAGTGTCTCTAAAGGCTTCTCACATTTTGATTCCAAATTTCCATTTTCAGTCAAAGGAAGGAACGGAGAAATCTGAAAACCAACCTCCTGCTTCGGAAAATGCAAATCTCCCACCATCGACTAATGACCAAAGTACCCCAGAACCAACCACCCCTTCAAACCAACCCCCCCATAACTCTGTTGCCCAAGAACCTTCCGTCACTTCCCAGGAACTTCAACAACAGAAGGAAGCTGCTTCAACAGAGCATGCAGCAGACAACAGCTGGCTAGAATCGGATGAGATCGACCTGGATGCTGTTCCAGATGCTTGGTTGAACGCGGGAGAGGATGTACTGTCTTCGATGGGAACATCATCCTCAGGGGTTGAGGGGACAGGGGTCAAAGATGTCAGCCTGGCTGCTGATTTGGCGTCAACTCTGGTGACAGAGGAGAAGGTTGGGGGGAAGGATGTTAAGAAACAGGACTGAGATGAGAGTGGAACTGGAGGGAAGGCTGGAAGTGGGAGTTAGGTCAAGATCATCCCACAAGCCTGAGGTCATAGGGGAGTGAGGTGGTAGATAACTTTTGTCGTTGGGGGGAGTGAAGGGTTGCATTACAAGGATGGTGCACATCACCTCTCCTTTGCTGCTTTACCTTCCACAACCTGAACAAGGCCAGGTACCCATTCACACACAGGTGGACTGGAGGTCACTTGCACAAAGCCAGGCTGGAACTCATGCAGTTGGATTGGAAGGTGGGGCTCAATGTTTTCACCAATCAAGCCTGAACTAGGGGATGAGAATAAAGATGCTGACGAGAGATAGGTCTTGCCTTTGGAGGGACATAGTGGAGGCCTCCTTTCGAAGAGAACACTGACTTATCCTGTTTCCATACAAGCTGTTATTGTCATTTGTGGGGCCTGTTTAGACAGTATCGTGCTATGCTGGATCAGAGCAGGCACTCTTGAACACCACTGAAGTGACCCGGCAGCAATACAGTCTTCTATCGTAGGTGACCTCATGGCATTTTGAAATTTTATTTATGGACTTCCTGGCTCTGGGACTTTGAATAGACTTCAGTTTGGTGGTGTGTCATCACATTGAGAAAACTGTGCCAGCTTCTGTGGCCATTAAAGTGGCATAGGAAATGGGACCTAGAAAATATTGGTGGTGTATTTAGTCGCTGAAATGGCATAGAAGACGGAGCAGTGGAAAAAAGAGTCAAAAAGAACATTGGCAGTGAATAAAAGGGAAAAAAAGAAAGAACTAAACATTTCTAAAGGAGCGGGAATGGAGGGAAGACAGGTGAGGATCTAATGTCGGGATTTTTGCATGAAGTTTGAATCCTTGTTAACCCTTTGACTACCGCACCCTATCCACCAACTGCAAAAACTTAACTGTCTGTTCCTCCCTCCCATCTTCTATCTCTGTACAAATCTGTAAATAAACATTCATGAACTTGCGACAGCGGATTTGATTTTTGACGGCTTGTGTGTGTACTGACAAACAATCGAACATATTCGCATGCATACACACAACTTGAATACAAACACAATCACAAGCACATCATTTCAGCAATTTTGATCAAAGTAAATCGAAGAGTTTCACTGTACTCTTACAATAGTTTTTTTTAGAATCAGACAGTTTTTAAACATAACAAATGCAAACGAAGTAGATAAGCGTGATGAGAAAAAAACATGTACGCACAGACGTACACATACGCCTACGCACATTGGCAAATATGTCTGTACATATACGAATGCACACACACACACTGAGTATATCCATTGTGACCGAAATGAGTATGATACAAAGTATATGACAATGCAATAGTGTACAACCCAACAAAATACGATGAAATAGAATTTCTGCCATTTGTCCTCCAACTTGCATAGTAGTAGTAGTAGGCCTCCTTCGGTCATGACCGACCATGGACAACTTGCATAGTGGTGTGTCAATATATTGTTTGATTTGCTCAAATCGTACGCAGGCTGGGTTTTGTTGTTTTGTTTTGTTTTGGTTTTGGATAGAGCTGTGACACACACGTTGAGATGGGATATCGGAAGGATGTCCACCCCTTGTCCGCCAGGAAGGTGTCCAGGCATATCGAATCAAGTAGCTTCAGGTTTAAAGTCCGACGTTCATCCACTTGACTATTCTGCACCCGCTGTTATGTGCATGTGTAATCCTGAGGAACTGGGATTCCTATGATGATTGTTTCCCCTTTAGTGTGTGTGTGTTTCTATTTGTGTGTGTTTGTTGGTGAATGCATGTGTGTGTATGTATGTATGTGTGTTTCTGTTTGTGTGTGCGTGTGTATATGTGTGTGTGCTTCTGTGTTGTGTTGTGCTTGTGTGTGTGTGTGTGTGGTGTGTGTATGTGTATGACTAGTGTTAGATGCTGGACCAACATGACAGGTCCTACGGACAGTGACGACTAGATGACTCCTCTTCCCCTTCTCAGGAACCAACTCGTGACAGATGCCATGAGGATGCTCAGTGCTATGATTCCAAAGTAAACGACATGGACACCAATATAAACAGTCAGTTCTTTGGCTTAGAAAATAGTGTAAAGGAATTTGACGAACATTATGCTATACTACAAAGTAGGGTCGAAGATCTGAGAGAGGGGGTAGGATTTCTCAGAATTTGGCGAGAACTTATTCTGATTTGCTGGCAAAAGTCGATGAACTGGAGAGGAAAACAAGTCGTCACAAGGCCAGATCAAAAAGGAATAATTCCATTCTCCGTGGGATAGACACAGGTCTAAATGAATCAAACGAACAATGGGAAAGTTAATTACAGAACCTTATCACTGACAACTTGGAAATTGATGGCAGGTGACATACAATTTGATCAGAGTTTGCAGGTTGAAAGTAAAACCTGACTATCCCATAATTGCCCGACATTGTTTCTATAAGACAAAGTCCAAGTTTTGAAATCTAAAAGAAAAATGAAGGGATCTGATGTTTTTGTTGATGAAGACTTTTCTGCCCACGTAAGGGAAATTAGACGTAAATTTAAGCTCCGTCTAAAAACAGCACGCAAGGGCGGAAAAGGAGCAACAATAAGTTTTTGGCCATCTCAGTTATAATCGATGGTCAGTGGTGACAAACTTACAGACTATAATTAACTGTGCAGCAGGAATGAAACAGGGTGACTCATACAGTCCATTGCTGTTCTCTCTTTTCATAAATCTACTGACAATTGAGGTGATTAACAATGGAGGTCATGGTGCAGTCTCATGATGCTTTCAAATTGTTTATTTCATCCATCTATTTCATTTTATTTTCATTTATTTTATTTTATTCTATTTTATTTTATTGATTTTATTTTTATTTCATTTTATTTCATCTTATCTTATTTATTTATTTTGTTTATTTTTTGTCAGCTGACGATGTTTTGTTTTAGTGGCAGAAAGAGTCACTGGACTCCAAACCCAGTTAAACAGTTTACAACAATCGCATGTATGTGAACTCTGCTATTAATTGTGTTTGCTACTAGTTTAAATTGTTGCTTGTGGAAGACCATAGAGTTCCACGAAAAGCACATAAAATGTTAAACGATACAGAGCTAAAAGTAAGTAAAGCTGGGCATCCAATGTATGTACTTGTTTGTTTAAATATAGTTTTGGTGTTGTATGGTTCAGTCAAAATGTTGGCAGATTGAATTAACTTACGCATGGTTTTAGTCAACGTTTAGTTGATTGTAGGCCGCGGGAACAGAACGAACATATAAAAAATAGTGAAAGATTTAAGTTACAGATTTTTTTCTAACATGCATTATCTGAAACCATATCAAGAGATGAATACGGACCAAAATTTGAAATATGTAACGATACGATTTAGGTTAGATATATCAGAAATCACAGTTCGTTATTTTAGACATAGAATACACAGTGATAGAGATCTATTATGTCTACTGTGTAAAATCTCAGAAGATACAGTACACTTTGTATTGTATTGTCCATACTCCACACTATTCATGAGAAAATGTATACATTCAAAATATCATGGTGAAACCTTATTCAAATTCACTGTATCGATATCATCAACTGCATGAATGTTCACAGAAATTTATCTTTATTTCTTACAAAGCATTTGAATTTAGAGAGTTATTTCTTGAGTCTCTTCTAGAATTAATTCTACGTGAGGGACCCAAGGCTTGAATATGAATAGAATGTCTGTCTTAACATTAACTTGGTGAACATCAAACCAATAGCATGGCTTAAATAAACACCTGAAATAACTAAACACCTCTTTCCCCAAGCCCCGTCACAGTGGTAAGCAAAATAATATCCATAAATTAATCAGCCGTCTTGGTCGGTCCTGGTTACATTCAGTCGTCTTCACAAAATACATTTCAACCGACGGCAGGTTCTGAATATACCTGTATATTTTGCATGCATAAGACAAACCCGTTTCCAAGGATTTCTTAGCTGTTTGTCAAGCGCATTTTTAAAACAGTACATCGCAGATCTGGCCAGCAGAAAAGTGGTGAATATTTCAGTTCGAATGCGCTTTACCTGGTCTGAATTTCTTTGGTTTCGTAGCCTGTGATTGGGAGTATCACTATTTTCAACAACAAAATGTTATCAGCTAATTATCAATGTTCTTAAGCTATGTCCTATGCTTGTCCGTTTATATTTCCTTTTATTTGTTTATGTATGTGGGGATGCATGCATGCATATGTTTTCGTATACATACTGTTACATACATATTTTGAATGGTATGATTTTCATGTATACTTATACTCAAGAAACTACACTCAGCAGGTATATCATAGTCTGTTGATTTCCTATGTTTTGGCCCTGCAGTCTCTTCAGGATAAAGAAATAACAATATGGCATGACCACTTCTCCATTGCAAAATTCACCTCAATTCCAGAGACATCAATTTGCCTCCTCTCTTCAGTTACCACTACCCACAAACACTTCCATGGTTTCGTATGTCATTTTCTCCTGCAAGTCAAAACAACAGGGACGTTTGTTTTTTTATTCACAAGTTTTTGTGTTTGTCGTTTATTTCTTATTGATTATCTTATATTTACGCATGACTAAGGCCAGTTGGCCGAAAATTTGCACCTGTTTTCTTTTTTTTTTTATATGAAATATGCGTTCCAATACCATTTTCGTGTTTTTCCAGTTCCTAAAAAGCATAAACGATTTTTTTTGTTGGTCTAACAGGGCAGATAGAGATGCTAACTCGCAGAGAGCGAGAGAAAAAAAAGGTGCATTCCCACATGACATAGTTTGAAGAAGTGGCAAAGTCAAGAGTGTATGTCTGCTGCCTCTAGCCCAAGTGCCCTTGAGTCCAGGGGAATGGTTCCCCCCCCCTCCCCGAAATTAATTAAAAATCACGACTGAACTATGAGCCATCTGATGCATTCTATGTACAATGTTGGAGCTTCAGAGGCATTGAATGGATGGACGCGTGAGTGCTCCCCTCCCCCCAGGAAAGCAAAAATCGCAGCACCACAAGATTTGGAGCAAAGGCCATAAAATCGGAGCTACATTGGTGTAGCTGGCATCTCAGAGCCTAGCACACTGGGGGAGGGGGAGGGGGGCGTCAGTCAAAAAATCATCTGATAATTTTGTACACGTGAAAATGGAGATATTACTAATGGCTTGACCGTCTTGTTTCTGTTGTATCTTCTCCACTGTCGCAGTAGTATTAGTGTTATTCTGTCACACACACACACACACACACACTGCTCTCTCTCACACACATACGCAGTCATATCTTCAAGAATTTAACATCATCATTTTTTCACATATATACTAAAACACAATGCTTGTCCCCGCGCAGACACACACTCACAAAAGAACGTATGAATTTCAAGTCTTTATTGGTATCAAACTTGGTCCAACAATAGGCAGTGAAACGCAATGATCACGACCAAATGAAGGCATACAATACACACATGAACACATGTTGGCAAACACATACATCACAGTCACACCATCACACACACACACACACACACACACACACACTCCCATACACCATGAAAGAATGCCAATGTCAATTGCCAAGGAACACAACTCTGTCGCACAACTTTTCAAGGATCCTAACAAACCAACATCACACTTTTCAGTAAAACATTAAACTCTTCTCTATCTGCAGTAGCCTACCACCATAATTCTCTCTCTCTTTCTCTCTCTAACATACCTACACACACACACTCACTCACTCTCTGACACTGTGCCCACTTTCATGCGGGGTTCCACAAAATTATGGCGGAAAAACATCCTCCACATGTTATATTCAAACCACAAAAACCAAATCCACACACTGCCTCCCTGATATTCATGTTCCCCCTCTCCTCATCCATCTTCACACACCCTAACCCCACCCCCCAAAAAGCCAAAACAATAACTGAAGGGAACATTTTTGATTTCACAATTAAAAGGCCAGCTTCTTCATGAGGAGGTAGACGTTGGAGTCCACTTCAAAGCCATGCAAGTTGTTGGGGTCTCCCTTCAGTCGCATAAGCAGTCCGCCGAAGGACACGTAGGCTGCTCTGAAACAACAGAAAACAAGCTTTAGCTAATGATGTCACATGTCCAAATTTGAGGTAAAAAGTTTGTTTTTTTTAAATGTTTTCAAATATAGGTAAAGATCGTCTTGTAACTTTGAGGTCGTTGAGAAGTAAGATTGAGCCTGTACAAAAGCCTCTGTACTGGCAAGGCCTTGAAATGAACAGGGGCACATCAGAAGGTAGGAACCTATAAGTTGACATCACCAGAGTGACTGGAGTGTTAAGATGGGCAGTGGAACAGGCCAATTTTTATGCCGCATGCTAAGACTGAATTCCAGACATCAGCTCTTCAGTTCACAGCTTTGTCATGGGGGAGAAACCTCACATACATGGTAGAGATCTCACTACTTTTTGAGTCAGCTTTCTAAGGGTGGGACCAACTCCTCTCCCTTTCTGTTTTACCTTCCCAAGGCCTGAAAACCAGAAGAGGATCTGACACCCATTCATAGCTGGGTATTCTCACACATACACACACACACACACACACACACACACACAGAGAGAGAGAGAGAGAGAGAAATTATATATACATACATATACAGAGAGAGAGAGAAATAAAAGTTCCCTGGGCATGACTCGCACCTTTGCAAACTCAAGCAAGCATATTCAAAGGCTGAGAGTTCTACATCTCTATATTAACTAAACCTCGAACAAACACACAAAGCAAGCCTTGAAGAAAACAACAACAACAGCTGTGAGACAGGCATGACAACCAAATAGATTTCACACCTGTACTCAAATTGTTCCAGTCCATAAACTACCCTTGTAGTTTGGAAGTCTTTTTTCTTTGTTTGTTTGTTAGTTTTTAAAGTTTTGCGTTCTGATTGTTCTTGTATGCATGTTGCTCTACCCACACGATGCAAGTGGTATGCTGCTGCATCCTGGGTGTCGTCATGTTTCCATGTGCGACTGGACACCGATATGACTTACAGGATCTTTACATGCATATTTGATATTCTGCATGCATATACACATGGACGGGGCAAAGATACTGCACATATAACCTTGGAGATCAACCCCCCCCCCCCCCTAACCCATTAGATAGGAGGTACCCAGGCAGGATCGAACCCACACCTTCCAAATGGAAGTCCAGCATCTTACTCACTTGATCACTCTGTCATTTTGGAACTTGATTTTCCAATATATTCCTTTGTAAAACATAAACACCTGTATATGACTTACTTATGTAGGCCTATCTCTTTACCTTATCCCTTTATTTATGCATCTGTTTCTATCTAAATATTAACTTACACAGGCATTTCCTTCCTTCACTTATTTGCTTATATCATATTTTATCCATTTATTTTACTTATTCCCTTAATTTCTCCTTTTGCTGTTTTCCCTGATCATTTTTATACATTTTGTTTACTTATTTCCTTCACTGATAACTATTTATTCATTTCTATATCATTTTTGAAAATGTTACCTTCATTTAAAAAAACATTATTTTCTCACAGTTCTGAGTGATACAGGTCAGGCCAACAACAAAGAGGACAACAATGATGGATCACCACTGCATTATCTACTATATTATGAGTGACATGGCATCATGAACAGAAGAGACATGAATGTTTAGTCGTGAATCTAAAACGTCAACATGAATTCTAATAGTCATGAATGTTTTAACTACAAATCTGAAATGTTATAAATGTTTCGATAGCAAATGCTGAAGCTGATGTCATGAAACATGAAACCAAGAACCAATACCATGAAGGTTTTAGCATAAACTTTAAGCAGAAAAAAACAAACTGTTGTTAGTAAAGATCCAAAGAATGTTTAATGAAGCTGTTGTCATGAAAGATGAATCCAAGTGCCATGAATGTTTTAACATGAGCCTTAAACATAACAAACCCAACTACTGTAAATATTCATCTAAAAGCCACACGAGTCTTCCAAAACAAACCCAAACGTCAAACTAAAAATGGACCAAGTGTCAAGAATATTTTCAGCATGAAACCAAAATGGCAAACATCATGAACGATTATACATGAATGTGTCAACATCAACTGAAAATGTGAATTTTCTAAGCATGAATACAAGCGTCATGATAAATCAAATATTTCAGCATGAATTCAAATGTCATGAAACATTATTATGGCATGAATTCTGAGGCTTCTAAAAATGCTGATGCATGTATCTGGATAAACAATGTTGAATCATGAATGTGGACAATGTGCTCCATGAAATGACATGAAATTAACTGCTGAATTTGTTTTCAATCTGAAATAGCATCTGATTTTTTTTCTGTGGATGAAACGTACAAAGATTTGTAATATGGATGCTTTGGTTCTAAAAAATGGCAACAATTCACATAAACAAAATCATATATCATATGCAAATTTGATAGAAAGCTATTCCCTAAACTTAAAACGTATGCAATGTTATGTAAATTCTGATTCCATTCTTCCAAAAAGTAATTTTTTCTCCATTACTAGTTTGCAGCTAAATACAAAATCATAGGCCTACTGTAGTATGAAATTTTGACTTGTTTCTTGAGGGAACTAAGGATGTTAGGATGGTGAAAATATATTGACAGCTTCTTTTTTTTCTTCTTTTTTTTTTTTTCTTCTTTTCTTTCTTTAAAATACAAAATCGCACTAAAGACCAATTATTAAATTCTTTTTAAATAATCTGTTCCATCTGTTTAATGTCCTGGATACTACATGTGCCTCATTTTTCGATATATCTCCCCACCCCTTGAATATATCCAAACATTTATCCATGCATCCATGTCTGGGGAATCTAATCATTGAAAATTGGGATATGTATTCATTTTTCACAAGGGAGTTGATTTTACACTATATTCAAAAAAGAGCGGTAAACTGAAAAATTCTGCAATCAGCAGCTCATGAATTTCAGCGATGACTGGATGAGGTTTCATCAAACACTGCTGAATGGATAACAATTAAAAATGGGAGAAACTAATAAAACTCAGCAGTTAATGCGATTTGAACAAAATGATTGGATGATTTTCATGATTTTTCATTTCTTTTTGATTCTGCTGCCGTTTAGCTAGGCTGACAGCACAGCAGTGCCGATAGTGGTTGTTCGAGAGCAAGGGAAACCACAACCAGCTAACCACACTGCCACGCCAGCAGCTGCTCTGCCCATTCTTTTCAAGGGGGACAGGTCATGGGGAAGGTCAAATGACCAAATATGGCAATGACTGAGATTCATGACAGGCAGTGCAGGCATGAGCAGTGAGGGGATGGATGGATAAATGGATGGCAATGAAGTTCACCCTCTTCAATGGATTATCATAAATAAAAGAGATTTATGTTATCCCCTTTGACAGATAAGACGAAACTCTAAGAGTTAATCCTATTTTTAGAAAACCTCAAACATACATGACTCTCTTTAGTTGTTAAAACGTACGTGGAGTTAATCCTCTTCTGTCGACTTTCCGAAAACTGAAATACAGACAACTCTCTCTGGTGACTAAAGCAGAACTTTAATATTAATCCTCTTCAGTAAATAACTGCCTTTTACGTTAACATTCTTAGGTAAACAAAACAGAACTGTCAAGTTGAATTAACTGGAGATGATTTCTAAAAAGTTTAAAAGTAAAACATTTTTTTTCATTATTCTTAAGTAATTTTTGTTAAAGAAAAATTAAAACAGAATACTTGCATCAATCCTCTTCAGTTGATTTTACTCAGAATCAAAAGTAAACACTGCGTTAACTTTCCTAGGTATACTCCTAAAAACTTAAAACTGTTCTGTTAACCTTGTCAGTATATTTTATAGTCAATCCTAAAACAAAAGTTCAGCTTTAACCCTCTTCAGTTGATTGGCTATATTTTTGTTGTTGCTGCAGTGGTGGTGGCAATTTGTTGTTTTTTCTTCTCCTTCTCCTTCACCATCCCCCAAAATTTAGAACTTTAGGTGTTTTTTTGTTTTGTTTTGTTTTGTGTTTTTGTTTTTTTGGTAACAGCATATCAGTTCCCATCATTCATTTTCTTCCCTCTATATTGTATGATATGATATATGTTAGTTTCCGTTCCTATTAAGATATAGTAGTCTGCATGTTTCCCTTACTATTAAGATATAGTCGTCTGTATGTTTCCCTTACTATTAAGATATAGTAGTCTGTTTCCCTTACTATTAAGATATAGTAGTCTGCATGTTTCCCTTACTATTAAGATATAGTAGTCTGTATGTTTCCCTTACTATTAAGATATAGTAGTCTGTTTCCCTTACTATTAAGATATAGTAGTCTTGAACCAGAAGAACAAGAAAACCAATATAAGCGCGTATCCAACAAGACAAAACAAAACAAGCGCAAATTTTCGGCCAACTAGCCTTTGTCAAGCGCGAACACACACGGTCACAAACAGATCACAGACACCAAACAGACACCATTTCTTACCCACTGGACGAGGCGGCAGGGAAGTTTTTAGTCCCATTTTTATTATCCATTGTTTGGTGTCTGTGATCTGTTTGTGACCGTGCGTTCGCGCTTGACAAAGGCTAGTTGGCCGAAAATTTGCGCTTGTTTTGTTTTGTCTCGTTGGATACGCGCTTATATTGGTTTTCTTGTTCTTCTGGTTCATGTTTGCTTGGGCGCGGGCAGTCACACTTGTTTTGGATCTTGTAATATAGTAGTCTGTTTCCCTTACTATTAAGATATTGTAGTCTGCATGTTTCCTTTACTATTAAGATATAGTAGTCTGGATTATATATCTATCTCTAGTAATTTAAAACTATGGCAAAACTATAAAATTTCTGATGAATTAAGTAAGTTGGCTGATATTATAAACTCACTGTGGAATAATTTTATTGCCTACTATTGCTTGCGTGTCAAGCAAGCCAAGACATCTGAACACTTCATTCATTTAATTCAATATTCACAGGGATTTCTCTGTGTGTGTGTGTGTGTGTGTGTGTGTGTGTGTGTGTGTGTGTGTGTGTGTGTGTGTGTTGGGTCAAACATTTGCTCTAAGTCTTGCTAAATAGCAGCAAAATTCACAAGCTAAGGGTGTTTCGTGCTACTTATACTTGTGCTCGGGCAAGGTGTCACCGTTCCGTTTGCTTCACAGAGTTGTTCATATTCCAACAGTCAGTAAAACTGCTTGAAAAATACACTTCTGTATGACGTAGTGGGTTTCGCATCCACATCATTAGATTCAAGGGAACATTGACAGGACTAAAGTTATCAAGTTTATGATCCCTGAACAGGGAAAGAATTTTCCTAAAATGAAGATATGTGACTCTTATTCCCAAAAGGCAACCATGGCAATGACAGGGGCGTGAATGATCCGCATTCCCGAATGGCTAGCACGGCACTGAGGAAGAAAAGAACAAAAGGAAATACAAGCCATGGACAACAACAACAAATCTGCATGAAGACGTGATAAAGTATTCATAAGGACGGCCCAAGACCAGATCTAGTGACAGAGTGTTATTTGACAGTAAGCATTGTAAGCATATAAGAAGATGGAGATGGAAAGGCTTAACATCAATATTTTAGGATTAGGAGAAGTGAAATGGAAGGGGGCAGGCATGATAACATCAGGCAAGCATACGATATATAATACGTTCTGGTGGAAAAACACATGAATGAAGAGAAGGCATCATAATGGAAAGGAACAAGGCAAAATCTATCAAAGGTTACTGGGCTGTGTCAGACCGCGTTTTGCTAGTTAAAGTTGGATGGCAAGCCATTTGATATCAATATCATCCAAGTATATATATATATGCACTAACATCCGCAAGTACTCAAGAAGAAACTGACAACTTCCATGAGTATTAGAGAAGGCCAAGACTCAATGCAAATCACAGGATATTACAGTGATAACGGGAGATTTCAATGCTAAAGTAGGACAGCAAAGAGTGGATGACATAGTTGGACCTCATGGCCTTGGCAAAGTGAAAGGAGAGAGAAACTTGTTGAATGGACACAAATAAATGAATTCATAGTAGGAAACACCTGGTTTGGGCAGCCTAACAGAAGAAAATGGACATGGATGACTCCAGGAGATAGTACAAAAAATAAAATTGATTACATCTTCATTAATAAAAGATTTTGAAATTCTTTACTGATAGCAAAAACAATACCTGGCGCAGACTGCAACTGTGACCACAATCCTGTAATGGGAAGATTTAGGTTGAAACTAAGGACAAGAAAACAGACCAAAAGTAACATCAAACTAAATCTTGGACTCTTAATTCAGTGCTCTGGAAGACGTTGATGACAGTGAGGAACAATGAACAAAGTTGAGAAACTCGATAAATAAAGCTCGTAAAGAAATCCCTAGAGTAGACAGAAAAGCAAAAAATGACAAAAGAAATTTTACGCTTGATGGAAGAACGGAGGAAGGCAAAGGGAAAAGAGGAAGAATACAGACAGATAAACAAGGAAATCAGGATTAGGTGCAATGAAGCTAAGAAAGCTTGGTTGGAAACAAATTACAGAAACAAAGTACAAAGTAATAGAAGACTGACACAAAACAGATCAAGTTATGTACAGAAACACTGAAGAAATCGCCCACAGGAAAAAGACATGCACATCAACCAGTTGCTTAAAATCGAAAGATGATATGCTTTTCATGGAAAAAGACAAAATACTATATAGATGGGGAGAGTACATTAAAGACCTTTTTAACGATGACAGAAACGAAGAACACATTAAAAGAAAGAACACAGAAGGACCTCCCATAATGACAGATGAAGTTAGAGCAGCACTTACAAAGAAAGCAGGGGATATGGAGTGCCAATTCCATCGTACAAATGAGTCATATAACATCCATCCTATTAAGAATAATCATGATGAGGACAAGGAACAAAATCAAAAGAGAAACAGCAGAAAAACAGTGTGGATTTCTCGAAGGGAAATACATATACATCCTAAGAACTATCACTGAGAGGTCAGTATACTTGTTGCTCTTTACAGCACTTGAACAAAGTTAAATTTTAAACAAATAACAACTGACAATATAAAAAAAAGCACAAAAAACAAGATGTATTTGGAACCACTAATACAGAACAATGGGGCACCGAACAATATAAACAAATAAAAAGTCTTCAAAGCAGATAACAAACAGGATAGACTTAATTCTTTCCTTTTCCCCTCACACTATCACAAGACAGGCAAAACAAATGTCACCACAAACGGGATATACTTAACCCTTTAACTCCCTCACCCTATCAGATAAGCACTACAGCAGTTTCCTGCAGAAAGCTAGTGCTATGAAGAGGACATGAAAGGGTGGATTAGACATGACGTCACACACATTCTTACACACCCATACCGCGAACCACAAGGAAGAAGACGCAGATCCTGGTTCGTAAACAAGAACTACCATACCACACACAGCAAAGTTTTGTTCAAATTCCCTTTATAAACAAAACAAAACGCTACTCATACACATATTTAAAAAAAGTTCATACTGATCAACTAGAGGTGTGTCTGAGTATCTGTGTGGAACAAAAATGTTCAGCAACATTTTGTCAGCTGTTTCATGATGAATTTTTTATCAAATTTCACCATTAAGGAGTAGTGAATGCATAAAATTGGATGTCATGGTGGTAAGCGCAAGGCCACATAGACAAAAAAGGGCGGGGGAGGGGGACAACAAAAAACAAACAAAACTATATGCCTAACATCAGTACTTTTTGAGGCACTTTCTCAGGCCATGCTGGACACCATTTAAAATGTGTTTTCACAGTTGTGACAGTCGACCATTGTCCTTGCTTCATGTCGTCATCTGATGCTTCTTCGAGGTCACAGTGACCTTGTGAAAAGCAAAATCAAGACTCTGTAATATTTTTTTGTATAAAATTGGAGACCATTAGAATGGTTTGACTAAGTTGTTTTTGGTTGTTGTTGCTGCTCTCGTTTTTGTTGTTGCTGTCTTCCTCTTCTTTTCCTGTCTCATCAGCAACAGGCATTTAAATGCGTATAGAAGGAGCTGTCATGTCACCAAAGCAATTGACCTTAGACAGACTGTAGACCAGTCAAACGCAAGATTTCACACACACACAGACAACACAAAAATCCAGGTCACACTATACTATGAAAAGTGGGACTTGTTCTCCCTGGAGCGAAGCTCAAATTTCACACGGAAAAATCCACAGTCACAAAATGCAAGAGGAAGAACGCGGGAAAGTTCGAAACACGAGCAACTTACTCAATAACCCACCTGACTTCGGTATCAATTAATCTTAATAGCAAAATCCCCGTTTAATGTCCATATTTCAGCGCAGCTCATACGTTCCACGTTATACTTGTGGGAATAAAGTAAAATAAATGAAAGAAAACAAATACTCATCGTCAATAAGAAAAACATGAAAACAACTAGAGCGCATATTCAATACAACAAAAAAGACGGGCTCAACATTTTTGGCCGATTGTTCCTTGTCAAGCCTATACAACAGACCACAAAGACTAAATGCACAACATTTAGCACAAAAAAGCCAACAACAACCAAAAGACAACTACCCAAACGTGGCATCCAACAGATGTAAACGGCAACATTTTCAGCATTTCCAACTGCTGATCGCCGAGTTACAAACCGCCACAGGAGCACTTCAGCTTTACACAGGACCAGCTACTTGACAAAGCCGAAAGATATCATGTAGCACGATTGTAATCCGATTAAGGCTCGGTGATATGTTTCGGTCAGCTGATTTGCTTTCTCTCTCTCTCTCTCTCCCTCTCCCTAAAAGTAAGGTGTAAGAAAGACAGTGTTGTGCGTGCGCGAGCGCGTGCATGTGTGTGTGTGTGTGAATGTGCATGGTCTATCAGGACTCTGTGAAAAGGTAGAAAGGCTGACAAACCTAATACATACATACATATATACATACATGACATACATACATACATACACACGTCATCAACATGGTGATGGTAGCCACCTAAATGCGAAGGTTGTCACCGCTTCGCCAGATGCGAAGAGGAGTACCGATGTCGGCCCAGGGACAGATCTCCGCAGCGACTCCATCAGTGAGTTGAAATCGGTTAGGCCTATAGTCGCATTATCCGACCGTATTCTGTCTCTAGAGCAATTTGTGACTGAACATGTGCAGGAGATGGGCAGTGGGGCGCTGAACAGCGGAAGGACGCTGCCGGTCTGCGTGTCGGTTGGGACGCAAACGGACCCCAACCACGCAGACAAACCACAACCAGGTCCTTCACCGCTGCCCATCTCTTACGCGGAGGCAGCCAAACGGGTGACTACACCAGTCACCTCAACCCCGTCTACTCCTTTGGCGTCAAGATCGTCAAAACAAAAGCCGAAAATCAAACAATCTCCTGAAAGGCGGACCAACATCACGCGCCAGGAAAATGACGTCAAACCTGTGACGAAAATACCATCAAAAGAACAAACCGACGGAAAAGCTGCCTCTCGCGTCAAATCCAATATCTCACAAAAAGATAAAGTAAACTCCGCTCTACCAACAGTTCTTCTTGTTCACGATACCGTATTAAATGGCGTATACGGTCACAGACTTGGTCGTTCATATGGTTTCACTGTTACAACAAATAAAATTTCTTCTGAGGACAAAATTTCTCAGTCCCTCAAAGAATCGCCCACCAGCCAATTTGATTGTTTCGTTCTACATTGTGGAATGTATGATCTGAAGGCCAACGATCCCCAAACAATTTGTAAGAAATTCGTGACAACTGTGGAGGAAATTATGACCACACATCCTAAAAGTAAAATAGTCATAAGCAAGACAGCACCAGTGCGTGACAGGGACCTTCAAATAAAAATAGATCTTTTTAACGCCCTGCTTCACTCCGAACTTTACGGTCGCAACAACATCTCTTTCTTGGATCATGGCAATTTGAAATCAAAATTCCACTTTACTTTCAAAGACAATGTGCATCCCAATCGGCTGGGCTCATCTATCCTTGCCAAAAACATCGGCAGACATACCAACAGAGTCCTATGGGAGACACCAAAGCATAAAACTCGTCATCATCAAAGTAAGAGATCAGGGAACAACCCATTCGCCATCTACGACAAGGGCTACAATACATTCTACTGTTCAAGACCACCCCCTTTCGATGAGTCCCAGAGTCCATGGTGGAATGGTGCCATGAATTCTATACTACTCTCCACCATCTTCTGGACACTCATGCTCCACCCATAACCCGTCTTTTACCTGACTGCCCCCCTACCCCCTGGCTCACTCATGAGATTGCCTGTGCAAAACGTGCCCGCCGCAGAGCAGAGCGCCGCTGGCGCAAATCCAAACTCACTGCACATAGGCAACTTTTCCAAGCCTCTTAAACAAAAGTATCCACCCTCTTTGCATCTGCAAAAACAAGCTATTTCCAAACCAAAATCCTGAATGCCTCTTCTTCAAAAGAACTCTTTACAACCATGACTCATCTCCTTGGCACACGAAAAGATTTACCTCTCCCAACAAAACACACAAATGAAGAACTCCCATCTGTATTCTCCAAGTATTTCACCACCAAAATACAAACTCTTCGTGACAGGCTTGACAGGACACCCTGTCAACCATGCCCACCTGACCCTTCCTTTTCTGGCACACCTCTTACTACTTTTACCCCAGTCTCACAAGAAGAAATTTTCAAAACAATCAGATCCATATCGTTCAAAACCTGCGAACTGGATCCTCTTCCAGGTTCTCTCTACTCCGACTGTCTCCCTACTCTCCTCCCATTCATCACTGACATCATCAACACTTCTCTTCAAACTGGAACTGTCCCAGATTCTTTCAAGTCTGCTATCGTTCACCCTCTCCTCAAGAAATATAATTTAGACCCAAATGAACTGAAAAATTACCGGCCTATCTCTAATCTCTCTTTCTTGTCAACACTCATCGAAAAAGTTGTCCTCAACCAGCTGAACTCTCACCTGTCTGCCAACAATCTCCTCAATCCTTTCCAGTCAGCCTACCGCCAGTGCCATAGCACTGAAACTGCCCTACTACACATTCTCAACAATCTCTTCCTTGCAACTGATACTGGCAAAGTCTCTCTCCTCACACTCCTTGATCTGTCTGCAGCCTTTGATACCACTGATCATGGTATTCTTTCTAGACTTCATCATACTTTTGGCATCTCTGACATTGCTCTCTCCTGGTTCACTTCATATCTATCAAACAGAAAACAAACTGTTCTCATCAATGGCACTTACTCTCAACCTGCATACCTGACCTGTGGTGTTCCACAAGGATCTGTCCTTGGCCCTGTTCTTTTCACTCTTTACACCTCCCCCCTGTCCACCACCATCAACTCCCACTCTATAAAACACCACTTCTATGCTGATGACACCCAACTTCAAGACAGTGACTCACCTGACAATATACAGTGCCTCTTGACAGGCACCACTGAGTGTTACTCGGACATTAAAAATTGGATGACATGCAACAAACTTCAGCTTAACGACGACAAGACAGAAGCTATCCTCATTAGCACCCATCAGAAACTTTCTCAGCTGCCTCCTCTTTCTCTCCCATTATGTAACACATCAGTCCCAATTTCTGATTCAGCTAAAAACCTTGGTGTCTGCATTGACTCTACCCTCTCCATGAACAACTTTGTTTCTCAAACTGCCAGATCTTGCTACTATCACCTCCATCGTATAAGCCTGATCAGGAAGTATCTCTCTGTCGAAACAACTGCAAAACTCGTTCTCTCCTTCATAATGTCTCGCATTGACTATTGCAATTCACTCCTGTCTGGTCTTCCTGCCTCCACCATTCACATCCTACAGCGCATTCAAAACAATGCTGCACGCCTTGTACTCAAAAAGAAAAAAACTGACCACATATCTCCTCTCCTGGCACAACTTCACTGGCTCAAAGCGCATACAGTACAAACTAGACACCATGTGCTACAAAAGTCTCAATAACGCAGCCCCCGATTACCTGTCAAGCCTACTTGAGATCTATGTTCCCTCACGTACCCTCCACTCTGCCTCCGATCCTCTGACTTTTCGCTTTCCACGCACTAAGCTCAATACCTATGGTCCACGAGCCTTCTCTGTTTCTGGTCCGCTCTCCTGGAACGAACTTCCTCTCTCAGTCCGTCAGCAACCTACTTTTGTCTCCTTCAAGTCCGCTCTCAAAACTCACCTTTTCTCCTCTGCATAAAATCCTGACCTCACTTAACCCCCTCTGCAGCCTGTCTCCATTCGGAGGGGAATCACATTGTAATATATAATTGTATATAATATGCTCTCTATAATTTTCCATTGCTTTTATTCTTTCTCCCCATTTATAGCCGAGTGTGTGTGTGAGTGTGTGTGTGTGTGTGTGTGTGTGTGTGTGTGTGCGTGCGTGCGTGCGTGCGTGCGTGCGTGCGTGCGTGTGTGTGCGTGCGTGCATGTGTGTCTGTTTCAGCGCTTAGATTTGATTTTATCAAGATTTTGCGCTATATAAATATTGTAATTATTATTATTATTATTATCTCCCATCATAACTTTTACCATCCATTGAGAGATCTCTGTGACTGGTGAAACTGTATTTATGTTGTGTATGCACCAGTGTCAGCATGAACTTAGTAGCGACTTTCATATATTGATTTTTACTGTCGCTTACAGGTTGTTCTTACTTTCGCCAAAGCTATCAGCATCCTTGATTTCTTTTAAATTTTATTTTTTGTTACTTCCTTTATATAGTTGTTTCCTACTGGTTTTTTTGGTTAGTTATGCAAGTCAAAAATCGTTCTGAAACAGGTTTTTCTGTTCTTCAGTGGAACAGTCGTTCCATCAATATGAATCTTCTTCATCTCCAGCACTACTTATCCGAAAATAAGCATCATATTGTCGCCTTACAGTCCATGTATGTGACGAAAAGTAAATTACCGAAGTTAGAGGACTATTACTATCCTCCTGTGACACACATTTGTGATCATAACTCAAAGACATATGCAGCTATATATATCCGTAAAGATGTGGACTATAAAATCATTCAGCCTCCTGTGCCAAAGGACACGGATGGTGTTTACTGTGTGGCTGTGAAAGTGAAAATTAACTATGTGTCAACTTTAAATATCATGTCTGTATATTATCCACGTGGCCCTGACGGAAACAACAGTGACTGGCTACGAACTTTAGAACATGCTGAGAAATGGTTGCTCGCCGGAGATTTTAATGCCCATTCTCCATTCTAGGACAAAGACTGCCAATATGTGTCTAACAATCGTTTTGTTGAAAACATCGTTGACTCTGGCTTGGTATTATTAAATGACGGTCGAATAACTCGACTACCAGATAATCCTAAACATAAAGCTTCCGCCATTGACTTGACTTTATTATCACCTGACCTCGTCATTAATTGTATATGGGATATTACATCCGACTCCCTTGGAAGTGATCATCTACCAATTATCACAGTTATTGATGAATTGTTTGCTAAAGCACCAGAACAAGATGACTGTATTCCTAGATATATGTACAATCGTGCAAACTGGGTAAAATACCACACGATCTTAATGGGAAAAGATTGCACGTTCAACGAGAGTGACAGTGTTAATTATATGTATTCACACTTCACAAACACATTACATGAGGCAGCAAAAAATTCAATTCCAAAAAGGAAAAATGTAAACAAAGGTAATTTTGTTGGAAATAGCTGGTGGAATCAATTATGTGAAGAAGCTAAGAACGAAAAAAAGAAAATGTATAAAACCTACTTAAAAACTAAATCTCCAGAAGACCATTACAATATGAAAATGGCAAAGATTCATTCAAACAAGGTCATAGCCCAAGCCAAAAACAGTTATTGGTCAGATTTCTGTTCTCAACAAATTTCCGGTCCTAAAGATCGTCCTAAAATTTGGAATAAGGTCAAAGAAATGAAAAATGGATTTCATTTACCAGTTTCCTATTAAGATTAAAGACAATGAATTCCCTTCGTCATCTGAGAAAGCTGAAGAATTTGTACAGTTCTTTTCAAGAGCAAGTAATTCCAGTAGCTTGTCTCCACCAATTCAGGAGAAAAGACGAAAAATTGAGGAATCTGAAGAATACTCAGATCCCCCCCCCCCCCCCCATTCCCCCCCCCCAGGTAGTCACATGTACATGAATTCAAACATTACGTTACAAGAACTTAAAAGATGCTCTTCTCTCTTTGAACAATAAAAAATCGGCTGTAGGACTGGATGGCATTTCGTATACCCTTTTAAATCATTTACCAGAGAAATTGATTAAATATTTACACCATATCATACTAAAATGCTGGGAAAGTGGTCCCATACCTGACATTTGGAAGATTTCAATTGTGATACCTGTACCGAAAGCTAATAAACCACTCTCTGATCCAGGTAATTACAGGCCTATCTCGCTTACATCCCATGTTTCGAAACTAATGGAAAAAATTACTTTGAATCAACTGACTTATTTTTGTGAGAAAAATAATATAATACCTATTAACCAATCTGGATTTCGAAAAGGTAGATCGACGACAGACCATTTAGTCAAATTAACAACTCAAATAAAAACTCAGTTTGTGAGAAGGAAAAATGTCTTAGCTACTTTTTTTTATCTTAAAAAAGCGTATGATCAAGTCTGGCATGCAAGACTTTTGTTGAAATTGAAAGATATTGGTCTCAAAGGTAATATTTATTATTTCATCAAAGCATTTATAAGTGATCTAAGTATAGTCGCTAAAATAGGTAATACATACTCTGAAAAACGACCTGTAAACATGGGAATTCCACAGGGTTCCATAATATCTCCTCTTTTATTTAATATTTTGATCAATGACCTGCCAACACAAGTCTCAAACAATGTGAACTTAGCTCAGTACGCTGATGATATAGCGATCTGGATGAATGTTTCGTTGAAAAGGAAGACTTCCTTTAAGAGAAATAACCTATATTAAAAAAGATCTATCAACGTGAAATTGATCACATTTCGACTTACTTGAAAGTTAACGGTCTGGAAATATCCAATGAAAAGACACATATGATTCTTTTTAATAATGGTTTCAGTTCTAAAGAGCTACCACTGTTCAAAATTGATAAGGAGGAACTGAAATATACCACTCAGGTGAAATTTCTGGGAGTTCACTTGACTTCTAGTTTACAGTGGAAAGTACATATTGATGCCTTGAAAAGCCGTGAAAAGCTTTAATTTAATAAAAGTAATTAGTAAACAGTCATGGGGACAGGACACTAAAACGTTGTTACATCTTGTAACAGCTTTAATCAGATCAAAGTTGGCTTATGGCCAAGAGGTCTATTTTTCAGTCCCAAAATGTTATTTGAAAAAACTTCAAAGCTTAGATAGTAAAGCTGTTAAATGTGCTCTTGGGGTACCGGTGTATACAAAAACACAAGAAGTATATAAAATAGCCGGCATCCTTCCTTTGGAAGACTGGAGGAAGTTATCAGTTGCTAAATATATAGTTAGAGCAAATGCAGTAGCTAACTACATGTATGTTGACACGGATCTTAAAATTCAGTCTGATATCCATTTCCCCATGAGAGCAAGAACAATAAAGGCACAAGAAACAATATCCACTTACACAAATGAGCTCTTCGAAATTTGCAGAGTAGTACCTAAAAAAGTTTCACATAAACTGATATGTTGTCCTCTACCCCCCTGGGAATTGTCCACTACTACTTTTGATATCAACTACATTGAAACTGACTTGAGAAAAGATATTAATCCGTACCTGTTGGCAATTGACGTTCTGTCTCATCTGCATGAAAAATATTCACATCACTTGAAAATATTTACTGATGGCTCTGTTCTAGATGATGGTGCAGCAGGCGCTGGTTTTATAATTCCAAACTTAAAAGTATAAAAGGCTTACTCTTATGACAGGGACACTCAATCTTCACGTCTGAATTAGTTGCCATCCTAATGGCACTGAAATATATAGTAGATCTACCCATAGATATATTTAGTATCTTATTATGTGTAGATTCGAAATCTGCATTACAATCCCTGACGAGCTGCAAATGTAAAGTAAATAGTACGTTAATATTTGAGAAAAACTTTTTAATTCATTGTTTAATAACAAAAAATACTCACGTTACTTTTTGTTGGATTCCATCACACTGTGGTATCATAAATAATGATAGAGTCGATAGAATCGCTAAAAGTGCAGCAATGAATAGGGCAGGCAGTACTAAACTTGATATACGACTCTCTGATCATGAAATGAATGCTATATTAGAAAAGAAAGTAAAAGCGCAATGTCACTATCGCCCCTTCATCGTAAATTACCAGGGTTTTACAAGACTAGAAATAACTTTAGCTTACAGATTATATCTGAACTCACTTCGGACTAAGTTCAATAATACCATCAAATGTGTCTGTAGTGAGTCTATAACAGTTAAACACCTTTTGTGTTGTCAGCGAATGCGACCTTATTTCCCTGTATCATTTTCAAAATTGAAACAGAAACACACTGATTTCACTTTGTATTTGCACTTTGGTAGGCATTTACTGCACAGTCCCGTAGGTCGTTTTCTTTGATTGACCGATTGTTTTTATACCTGTAACTCCCACCTACCTCTGTTTGTTTGCTTGTTAGTTTTATCATTACTCCTTGACTGTTAACTCCTTGACTGTTACAATGTTTTTATTCGGTAAGATTATCCTCTTCTACCCCTCTACCCCACCAGATAATCACAGATGGTTTGTCATAACCCAGCACGGGACACGCTCGTTGCATGTGCGTGCGTATACGTGCACACACACACACACACACACACACGTACGCACGCACGCACGCACGCACGCGCGCGGTTACATACACACATACAGCCCTGAGCAATCTGTTAAAGCCTGATCGTTCTAATGTTATGATTGCTCTTCTATTGTCCTATGTTGTTTTTTTTAATGTTAATTGATATGTTAAACTGTTTTTTTGTTTTGTTTTTGTTTTTCTCGTCTAAAAGCACATATGTGAACAGACGTTAAAAAAAATAACGAACGAACACACACACACACACACATACACACACACACACACACACATACATACATACATACATGGAGCAGCAACAAACTCATAAAAGAATAAAAGCTGGTTATGGAATTTTACAGCCAAATGTTCAGACCTGTTCCAAGATAAGCAGCTTAACAGGAAAATGTGGCCACTTAAACAGTCATACACAAGGACTTTACACCCGATATATGAATTGAAATTCTCGCAATAGGTTGTGTTAAAAGACTTCTGGGGTGGGAAAAGAAATGCAATTAAAAGCCACTGGTGCATGCATGTGAGAGAGTTTTGTGTGTGTGTTTGTGTGTGTGTGTGTGGGGGGGGGGGGTTTGTATGGTGTGAGTGTGGCTGCGCGATTATGGACCCGAAAACACAACACGTATCTGTTTAAAACCTGATAGACTACCTTTGGTGCTAAACACACACACACACACACACACACACACACAGACACACACACACACACACACACACGCACGCACGCACGCATGTACACACGCATGCACACACGCACACTCTCTCTTCTTGTCTCTTGTCTTATTCATTAAATGTAATATTACTTGAATATATTACAGTACCTTTTTAACCTCAAAACATACCATCGTAAATATTTTCTTTTTAACTGGTTATCTAAGAGGACATGTTTTTATGTACTAGATATATGGATCTTAGAAGAAACAATGAAGGAAAACACTCACGCACGCACACAAACACACACACACTACTCAGCCACAAAACTGACATTTACAGACAAAATGACAGCACACAGAATGAGAGCGAGAGCGCGCGCGCGAGAGAGAGAGAGACAGACAGACAGTGCCAAAGAGGCAGAAAGTGGGACAAAGATAGAGACAAATACAAGAGAGGGGGCAGGGATGGGGGGCTGCGAGACAAAGAGACAGACTGACAGAAACAGAGACTGGGGGGGGGGGGGGGGGTGAGAGAGAGAGAGAGAAGAGCACCGGACAGAGAGACAGCCACAAAATCAAACAGGCTGCTTAGCAGACAGAAAAAGACATATATTAACTCACGTACTGTTAGGCCTACATACATAGGGCAGAGTGCACGAATACCGCTGTCCTGTCAAAACACGCACAGATTGGTATCTTTCTGGCAAGCTCAAACCTGTCTTATCATGACTAGTCGACTTGCACAACTCGTACAATCAATATGTTTGTATCATGACAGGCATAATAGTAAAGTAGTTACGACATCAGACATCCCATTGGAAAGTCTAGGGTTCAATTCTGTCTAGGTCCTCCCTCCCCTCCCGGTAAGTACAAGAGAGATGTTTCCGATCTCCCCAGTCAACATGTGCACATCCGTCTGTGCCTAATCCTCTCTGTGTATAAATATGCACAAAGATTAAATGCAATATGCTGTGGCTTACAGAAATACGAAAACACCCAGCATGCAAACCCATTTAAGACTGAGTATGCAGACTGTGCATCAACATTCCCCTTGCGCAGTGTGAGGAAAAACAATATGCATACACGCATCCAGGAAAATCGGGACATTATACAATAAATAAAATAAATAAATGAACCACAACAAGGGTGATCTTCAGACAAAAGATTTAACTCTAAAAAAAAAAAAGCTCAACTTTACTGAAAGCAGCAAGATCGAGAAGCTCTCTCTCTCTCTCTCTCTGTCTGTCTCCCTTTTTTTTAAATATTTTGATTGATTTAAGTATGTACAAATATTAACTGATTTAAGTATGTACAAATATTAACCCTTTGACTCCCGCACCCTGTCTACCAGCATCCTGTATTGTTAATCATGCTAGCAGAGCAAAAATTTAACTTTGTCTCCTTCACCCAATCAACCAGATTCCTGGAAGCTGGTGAACAGGGTGAGGGAGTCAAATGGTTAAGTTTTTGCATTTGGTGGATAGGATACAGGAGTCAAAGGGTTAAGAACATATTCCATGTCGTTACCTGTGTGTGTCAATCAGTGTGTGGGCTTGGTGTGAGTGTGTACATGTTTCGTGCCCTCATGCACACATTCTGTGACATCTGTAGGTAAACTACATGTACATACTTTTTCATTTGTGTTAGAATAGATAAGAGATTTGATCAGCTAAACAATCTGCACGATTATTGTTTGACTAATAGCATGGTGTGACTGGTCATGTCGTGGCCAATGTGTATGTAACCGGATTCTGTTATTGTCAATGTCATTGTTGTATATTTTGAAATCACACCCTGTCTTGTTTGGGCTGAATGCTTTAAAAGACAATAAATCATTAAACGGTCAAATTCTCTCTCTCTCTCTCTCTCTCTCTCTCTCTCTCTCTCTCTCTCTCTCTCACACACACACACACACACACACACACACACACACACACACACACACACACAAACATTCTGAACATTTCATCTGTAAGATATGAGAAAAAGATATGTGTTGGACTTAACCCTTTTACTGCCTCACCCACCAGCCACAAAAACTTAACCAATAAAGAATTAAGTTGTTGCTTTACTATGATAGCTGTTAAAGCAAGAAGCTTTCTTTTGTTGTTTATTTTTTTGTTACTGTTATTTTCGTGTAAAGCCCAGCTGACTGTATAAAGCCATATCAGGGCTATAACCATTTCAAAACAGACACAATATTACGACAGGAAAAGAAAATTAAGTACATATATCAATGCATTCGCGCACATAATCTAAAGAGATGCCCCTGGCGTTGACCACTCTGTCCAATTTATCACACAGGAGATTTAAAAAAACATACCAGAACACAAACCAAATTCAAACATAACTAAAGACACTAAAGCATATATAAAAACAGGCCTAAGTTACGTTAAATTGCTTTCTAATGCCTCATTTCCCTGGAGCCAAAAATGCTCTTAATACATGTACCCAATCATTAATCCTAAGAGAAAGTATGCAAAAAACTTTATTGAACACATACATACAGGTGAACGGTCCAGAAAGGCAGAAAATGAAAGGAAGAAATGACAGCAAGAAAAGAACAAAGCAGAAACAAAGAAAATGACAGAAATGAGGAAAGCATCAAGAACACAAAAGAAAAAACAACAACAAAACTTTTGAAAAACGACAGAAATGACTGGAAATTATATATGTATCAATGACAAAGATCAAGTCTGACAAGTGTGAATCAGTTCACTTGCAAAAAGAATGCTACATTCCATCTAGATAATTCTATGTGTTTACAACTCTTAATTCAAAGTGGCGCATAATTATATTTATGATAATGATACTTTATTTTGCAAAGGAAAAGTTGTCAGCTAAAAGCCATTTTTCTTCAAACTTTTCATTGCTTGTATGCCGGGTTTTTCATGTTTCCATACACCAGCTGCTGACATGACTTACAGGACCTTATATTTTATAAATACATACTTAAAGACAAAAAGAAGGTTTAGGCACTTACATGTATGCACACATCTACTCACTTGGAACTACCATGCCCAATCTGAGAGACTGGGAAAGTTTACTCTGCAGCAAAACTGAAACAGTCGTCAACACGGTCTTTGTACCCAATAATCCACACACACACACACACACACACACACACACACCCCACACACACACACACACACACACACACACACACAGACATACACACACACACACTCATTCTGCTCAGTCCATCGATCATGACAGGTTAACTTACCTACCCACGTCACACCTCTACCCTTTATTATCCAGGGTGGATATACCCACCCCTTCATTTGTCGCGCTGATAACTTAGCAAGCAATGGCATAGACATGGATAAGAAGACAAGAAACTAGCTCGGCTGCACTCTGTGATATGGTGGCTCACAATGCCACGGGCTCGGTCACAAGCAGACATTCCCATGCCATCTACCTAGCTACAATTCAATTCTGTGGCAAATGTTTGTTATCAGAAATGCTGGAGGTAATAGGTAATCAGCTTGCAAAGTATTCTGAACACAGTAAGTTAACAATCCAAACTGCCCAAGACAAAAACCCAACACTTATTTACTATGCAACAATCTGTGTCTTGCCTCAAGTTGGTTTTTTTTTTTGGTTTTGTTTTGTTTTGTTTTGTTTTGCTTTTGTTTGATTTGGTTTTGTTTTCGAGATGTTTGTAGTTCAAGAGGGATTGATTCATTTCACTGGAACAATCACATTTGCACTGCGTTGTACCCTCAAATTGCCAGCAATGTCTAGCAGACTCCCTGAGCCTGTGCAGAAACCTATACACTAATACACTGGCAAGATCTTGAAATAGGCAGTAGGATAGAAGGGACCTATGAAACATTTAAGCTGACACAACCACCAGAATGAGGGTAATAACCTCTACCAGAGGGAAATATTATGACGGGCAGCAAACAGGCCAGTTTTTAATGTTGCTGACTGGGACTGAACTCGAGATATCAGATCTTGAGTCTATGGCTCTATCAAAAGAAAAAGAAAAAAGAAAAAAACAGCCAACCCATGTAAAAACCACGGCCTGCTCAAGAAGTGAACCCACAACCCCTGCGTTACAAGCAAGGAACTCTTAACAACTGAGCTATTTTGGGAAAAAATACAAATGCATACATGCATGCACCTGTGTGCATGCACACACACACATGCGCGCGCGCACGCGCACCACACACACACACACACACACAACACATACAATCTGTCTGAAGGTTGACTCTACAACCCCAGTGTTATGAGCATGGCACTCTGACAACTAAGCTGACTGGGGATGGTGGTGGTGGTCATGGCCCATGTTATGAGCTTGGATACAGGCTTAATTCAACAGAACAAATACAAATTGATTTCAGGAAATCATAGGCCAAAAGTTCACTGATGTGTCAATCTGTTACTAACATCATACACATATCTATGTTCAGGAAATCATAGGCCAGAAGTTCACTGATGTGCCAATCTACGTTACTAACATCATACATATCTGTTAAGGCTTGCTGGTGTGCGGAGCAGTGGAGCCTATCTTTCTGGTGTATTGTAATCCCATCTGGGTTTACAGGCACATGAGATATCCAACTTTTGGATAAAGGAAAGGTAAGGGTTGCCCTGTAACCCTGACATCAAAGGGGAGTGGATGACAGAGACCTGACTATTAAAGGTAAATGTAGTCCTATAACCCTGAGTTAGTATGGGAGTGGGATGGCTGAAACCTCAACTGTCCTCAGGGCCAACATTATGACGAGAGTGCCCATTTGCTATACGATCAGACATGGATAGAGCAACAGGCCGCTTTACCTTCCCTGATCCCCTAAGCAGGGTTAGGTACCCATTCACAGCTGGGTGAACAGGTGCCATTCACAGTCTTTTTTAGGTCAATACGGCACTTGCTTTTCCAGGTACAAATGACTGGTGCATATAAGCTCATTTTCTACAGTTGATTTTGGGGAGGAGCAGGGGTAATTACAGTTTGAGTGGCTAAAGATTGTGTTTTTCATTCTTACAGTTTAAAGCCCAGCCGACTACACAGAGCCATCATCATCATCAGGTGCCCTGCCGCATGGCGTTGGCGACCATGGACTTCCAACCATCTCTATCTCTCGTTGCCCCCAGCATCTCCCCCACCCTCCTCATCCCCAGCCACTCTGCAAGTCCGTCCAGCATTTTCTCTCTGGGTCTACCTGGTGCTCTCTTCCCTCCAGCTTTCCCGTTGTGACCAGGTGCTCCAAATCCCCCTTCCTCATAAAATGGCCTATAAATGTTGCTTGTCTTTTCTTAATCTTCCTTATGAGTGATCTACTTGTGTCTGCCTCCATCAAGACTGTCTCGTTTGTTTTCTTTGCTGTCCATGGAACTCTCAACATTCTGAGAAACCACATCTCGGCTGCCTCAATCTTGCTCTGGTTTTGCTTGCTGACTGTCCACGCCTCGCATCCGTACAACAGTATTGATTCTATATAACATTCATGGACACAGAGCCATACCAGGTCTATTACCATCTCAAAACCTACAAAAGACCTCACTGATCATGGGGGATGAATTCGGGGTGGGGGGTGGGTAGCATGTCAAACACACTGAAAGAATTTAACAGATATATCATTTATTTTTCCCCCTTCTTTTGTATTTTGAGCAACATTATCACAGATGCAAGTAAGCATACTGTTACACCGTTCTGGTTGTTTGTCCCACACCATGCATGTGTTCTGTTGTCGCACAGTCTGCACTATACTCCAATCCTTGCTGGGAACTCATGCTCTAGAGCTTTGGCATTGTTCATGTTGGGTATTTTCATTTCTCCATGGCTAACAGACTCTTTGACCTGCATATTTGATGTTTTGCATGAATACAGATATACACACAAAGAAGGTCAGGCACATAAGCGGATCTACACATATGTTGTTGACCTGCAAAACAGTGGAAAAAAAATCACCACCCTGTATCCACCAGGCAGGGTCAAAACTCAGTCCTTGTGACAGGATTTCTGATGTCCTACCTGACTGGGCTATAATGCCCTATTGTTTACTAAATTTGATCTGATTTATCACATTCTACCAAATACTGAATTCAATCTAATTTATCACACTCTATAAACTACTGAATTACATCTGATTTGTTCTGCTCTGTGAATAAGTGAGCAGGTGAGTGGGTAAGTGAGTGAATATCTGAGTCAGTGAGCAAATGAAGTAAGTCAGAACGGATGAGTCAGCAAGTGAGTGGAACTGAAAGAACTGCTGGGCGAGTTATCAAAAGGAAAGATGAGTATGAGAATGAGTGAAGAAATGGGTGACAAAGTGTGTGAGAGAGAGTGAATGAGTGATGAGTGACAGAGAATAAATTACAAAGCCAATGAAGAAGTAACAAAACAACACAATCAAACATCACATAGACAGAGAGATTTACAAAGACAGACAGTCAGACAGATAACAGAAAGACAGACGGAGCATGGCACAGATAAAGGCTGGGTACATATTCAACATACATTGATACATACAATAACATGCCACGACTGTACACTCAAACAGCCCAGAGTATAAATCTGAACCTTTTCACTACCTCACTAGCATCTCTCCTGAAACACATCTTTAATAAAAAATCTTTTTAAAAAATTCAATTCTTTTTAAACTTAGGACTCATTGATGCATTCATAACCCATCTAAATACTTTTACTGAATTTTGTTATTCCTGATTAAGATTATTCAGAGTCAAAGGAATTATCAATGGAATTAGTCAATGGAATTATCAAATCATTTTCTGATTTTAGCTATTTATAATCAATAGTATTCATAATCAATGGAAATGTCAGCTTAGTTATTCCATTTTGCATATTCATTTATTGATTTTAATTATTCATAACCAATTTATATTCATAATCAATGGAATCGCCACTGTGCTTAACCATTTCATCTTCAAAAATATACCTAAACATTTATCACTGATTTTAACTATTCATAACCAATACATATTCACAATCAACTGATTCACCAATTTAATTATTCATTCCATCTTTCAATGTACATCTGAGTATTAATTTACTGATAAATTATTATCAACAGTACTCACAAGGAATGGAATCATCACTTTCTCTATTTACTCATTCATCTTCTATATCTACATATTCATTTACTGATTTTACTTATTCATAACCAACACACATTCGTGTTCATTGGATTCATAAATTCATATTTTTATTTCTTTCATGTATCATTTACTTACACTAGTTACAGATTTGTGTTTGTCTGGTTGAGTCAAATGAAATACATGCAGGGCTGGTTAAGTGCAACATAGAGTTGAACAACAAAACATCCCACACATTTGCTAGCTGGCAACTTTTATTACATAACTACTGTACATGAAGTTACATGCATCAAGTACAAAAACATATTACAATTCAAAATTTTAAAAAAGCCATTCCTGAGAAATTGTCCAAAAATTCCATCAACATAGGACAAAATAAAAAAAGCATGTTCATGCTATCTACAACCTTAAGTAAAAGAAAATAAAAGCATTATTCTATATTTTGATGGAATATAAACTCAAAATGTGTTGTGTTATAATGTTTATGCAATTAAAAAATTAAAAAATTTCAAAGGAAACTTACACAATTTCTATAAAAAAAATTACTCTTAAAAGTAACTATAAAATTTCTCTCTCACATGTGCACACACCTGCACACATCTACGCACACAGGCAAACACGCACACACACAAACATGCACACACAATTTCATTCAATACTCTTTTCTTCCTCCAATTCTTACGGCAATACATCCCTAATATATCCACACTGCAAATTCTTCTCAAAGACAGAATTACTTAATTCCAGACAACAGAAATTAGAACTGATCTACAACAATGTTAGATGAACAATCTAACAGTCAATATTCACAATTAGAAACACAGTAATAGTAATCACTGACACCAAAATGAGTGAAAATAATCAACATTTAGGAATAAAATTATTCATTAAAAGGAAAGAAAATGAGTTTGCAATTATTTCATTACTAACAGAAACTGGATACAATGAGAATCAGAAATACAATTTAATTGTTAGAAAAATTGTTAAAGTAAAATGACAGAAAAGGAATAATAATAATAATAATAATAATAATAATACTGCTGATGATGATAACAACAAAAATGATAAGGTAAATAATAAATAATAAAATACACAATATTATATACACATATACAAAAACTGAAATAACTGACATAATGTCACTGAAAAGACAGAATAATACCTAGCTAAACAGTTAAATAAATAAATACATAAATAAATGAATAAATGTTTTTTCCCAAATTAAAACAAAGTACCATGCATGAAATACAGAGCACGCGTAAGCCAATCATGACACAGACTAGACATGATTTTTTTTTTAATTTCAAGACATTAGATATGAATCATTTATGACAGAGAAGGGCAAGTCCAGACAATCAGGGGTTAACAACAAACAACAGGTTAAAAACAGACGTGCGGTGAATGACGAAGAAGAGGAGAGCACTCCACAGGACACACGTGATGCAGCAAGGTCAAGATGAGTAGCCTCCCTTGCCTCAGATACCAGATCATGCATTTACACCCTCAGTACATGCTATGTAAAATGCACGTCTGGTACGGAGACAAGGGAGCAGATCTAGCCAGCTTGTAGTGAGCCACCTCCATAGCATATCAGTCTGGAGTCAAATGACTGCAAATTTGCTGGCGCGATTGATGGATTCTTTAATAAGAAGTGTTGGTTTTCTTCTTTTTTTTTTTTTCTTTTTTCTCCCCATGTTTCTGCGGCAGTAAATTATTTCAGTATAAAATTACTAGTGTAACTCGTGACTTTCTTTAAACAAAGCAAACAAGATTTTGAAATAAACATCGCAAGAACAACTCAGTTTGTAGTAAAAATTATTGCAAGAATTACTGGTAGTGGTACAGTTGACAGCTTCTTCAAACAGAAGAAAAACATTTTTTTAAATCTTTCTGCAAGAGCAAATCAGTTTGGAGTAACAATGATTGCCAAATTGCTGGAGCAATTTTATCATTTTTAATATTTTTACACCAGTACATGAGCTGGGCAAATGACTGCAAAATACCCAGTGCACCTCTGGATTTCAAATGTGAAAAAATTCTTAATGTTTCCATTTGAGTAAATTAAGTGAGAATAAACTGACTGGAATGAATGTCTCAGGGCTTCTTCACACAAATCAAAATTAGTTAGAAAAAAAACTTTTGTGTGAGCAAATCAGTCGAGAGTGTAATCATTGCAAAATGACTTGTGCAGTTGTCAGTCTCTTTAAATGAAACAAGCAAGTCTTTGAAATAGACACTGCGAGAATAAATCAGCCAGGAGTGAAATGACTGCAAAGTGACTGGCACAGACAAGAAGATTCCTTTCTTGAAACAAAATGCCTTTCTTTTCTTTTCTTTTTTTTCTTCTAAATATGTTTCTGGAAATGCAATTTGGTTAGGCATGTAATTACTCCAAAACAAACACTGTGAGAGCAAATCGGCCAAGCGTCAAACAACTGCAAAATGACTGGCATAGCTGGCAGCTTCTTTCAATTTCAGTTCTGACTACACAAACATGTAGTACTTTCATTGTGATCAAGAGTGCAAATACATGTACTCAATGGTTATTTGCTATTCCCGACTCATGCAAAAATATCATCAGTTTCAGTTTCAATTTCTCAAGATACCATCTCGGTGCTCAAAATAAATTCTGTATCACTGACACCTCTCATGCCATGTACTAAAGACCATCCAAGCTGATCATGTCATAAACATAGGCCTGCACATAAGCCCTATGCGTTGGCAACGTCTTGTTTATTAAAGAGTAGCAAATCAATCTTAATTTTCCAACAGTGCAAATTTCTTCATCAAAGTTCTATATTGAACTTCAAAATGTTTTAGTTCTCTCTGTGAAGCTTCAGAAATTACAATGCCATGAAAGTGCATGTGTACATGTGAGTGCGAACAAGTGAAAAAGAGAGGTGTGTGTGTGTGTGTGTGTGTGTGTGTGTGTGTGTGTGTGTGTCTGTGTGTGTGTGTGTCTCTGTGTGTCTGTGTGTCTGTGTGCGTGTGTGTGCACGCACTTGGTCCACATGCATACCAATGCACACACATGCCTGCTTGCATATATATACATAATACATACATGTGCCTACAACAACATTTATTTTCAGACATGAACGTCTCAACTTGCTCATATCCCACCCATATCTTGACTCTTTTAGAAGTGTTCTGGTTGGTGATTATCACACAATACATAATGTTGATTTTTTCCTATATGTCAATTTTATAACAATAGAAATACTTTTCAACTGCATATTAAACTCCACAGGAAAACAGTTCGCCTCTGCACTTCCTTACCTTATCCACCAGCTTCGGTCCACCAGCCTCTGGACAAAAGCTGGTGGATAGGATAAGTGAAAGGGTTAAGTTTCTGCAGCAAGTGAATACATGAATGAAAGGGTTAATGTTCTGCTATACATGTTGTAAAGGGTTAATAAAACTGATTAGACACTGGAAAAATGATGCGTTGCTCACTGTATCATAGGTATTGTATTTTGCAAACAGAAAACAGGCATAGTCACATAGTGTGTGAAAAACCCACTATGACATACCTGAAGATTTTACAATAACAAGGAGAAACTGAACAAGACATAATTCTAATACTATTAGTATCGTAAATACCATTCAAACTGAAAGTAAACACAAAAGCTTGGGAAATACCATTAGGAAGAAATTCAGAGAAGTTGTACTGGTTTTACAATAACAAGGAGAAAGAGGATTATTACAACACAGTTCTAATAGTATCAGACATATGTATCATGCACACAAAAAGTTATGAAGTCAACTGTTTAACAGAGCTACATGCTACTAGAACAGAGAACATTTTCAGTATAAGAATATTCAATTACAAACAGAAAATGTTTTCTGCAATTCAAAATTAAAGCAAAACAAACATCAACCTACTGGATTTTAATGCCATTTAGATTAAATACAGATGGGCACGACAGCCAAATGATTACACTACCATATCTGGGTTCGATCTTCCCTGATAATGCCCGGTGGGTAAAGGATGCAGCTGCTTGTGCATGAATCCTCTTCATGTTTACACACATGCAGACATCAAATATACACGTTAATGATCCTGTAAGCTATAATATATAAGTGTTCAATCGCTTATGGAAACATGGAAATATCAGCATGAACACCCACTGAAGATGAAGCACACTGTGCAGCAATATAATGTCTGCACAGTGTGGACCAAAACATACTGCATAGAGTATACATTCAGTAGCATGCACACATCCTACAGAACATAGCTCAGAAAGCAAGAAGGCCCGGGAGGGGGTAACAAATGAACATGCCACAAAACTTCCATGCAAGACACACTAAAACCACGACAGACATAACTGACATCACCAAGCATAAGACTGGAAGACCAACCATCCCCACCCCACATCCCACCCTATCCCAACCCCTATATACTGGCACAAACTGGGTTTCATGGGCCTACTGAACAGACGAACTGAGTCCAAACCGATTACTCAAGACTTAACAAGTTGCATCCAGGGATTATTTCTGCAACATGTATGTGTCTCTGTGTGTGAGTGCGCGCTCGCTTTATGCAAGTGTGTGTGCGTGTGTGCAGCAGAATAAGTCAAAAGACTTACATTTTCACCACGGGCAACTGTAGTCAACAATACCGTTCGCGGGGAAATCCCAAACCGTGCAAGCTGATACAAGCCTATAACAATTTCGACATTCTGACCAGGATCTTAAATCAGCCACTTTAGGTCTTGCGCAATGGCAAGAAATGCCACAAGCTGTATGTACTGAATAGGCCTATTCTGTATTCAGTATAGCTAGAGCATACAGTGAACAAAATAGATCATGATCAATGTAAAGCCCTCGATTCAACTGACTATGAAATCCAAACCTTCTTTAATGCAGTTTAGGTATCGTAACTGATGAAAAGAATTCTGATTCAACAACTACAATTGGATAAAACTGAAATCTGTTTTAGGCAGTATAGGTTTTACATCCAATAAATTTTTCCTTCAACAGCAACAACAAAAGGTTCTTTTTATTTAAGCGATTCCTTTTTTTTTCTGACTTGGTTGCCAAAAAGAACAACAATAAAAACAATCACATGACTTTATTTCTGTGTGCATATGAAATTTCTTTGGTTGGCTGATAAATTGTTCTCATTTACCTCCTTCCAAACTTATTTATCTCCTTCCAAAATTACTGTATCTTCTTAAATGCAGGACATAACTAAAAACATGTACTGGGCACACATGACACAAAGAGGCTGACTGACTGACTGACTGACTGACTGAGTGACCGACTGTTATTTTCTGACAATGAAGACAATGAGACAATAAAGTTTGGTCAATTTGGCATGTCTGCCGCTACTAAAAAATCTAATTGATAAAGCTAAACTGAAATTTAGTGTAAAATTGTTTATAATGTAATGGAAGTGCCCAGTTATTGCCTTCAGCCATTTCATATCAATACAAAGAACACAATACACCCAAAACTAGAAGCACATGTTACCACATTACTTACTAAGCACAAGCATTTTAAGAAATCATATTTTTGTTACACACACACACTAAAGATAAATAACATACTCAGAAACACACTTATACAAGACAGACCAGAAAAAACATTCTAAAAAACAAACTTGAGAGAAAGGAATGAATGTATACATGCAATTATTTTTAGCATTTGTATTTTTCACACACACACACACACACACACACACATATACACACACACATGCACATGCGCACACACACACGCACATGCATATGCACTCTATACATATTTCACTCTTTGACTTTCCCAGCCTATCTAATGTTCATGTGTAATGAAATCATTATTACATAAATTGTTTGTTTAAAAAGTTATAAACATTCGTAAACGTGTTTCAAGTCTTCTGATGTATAAGTGTTCCTTTGTACAATAAATCACCTTTACCAATTAGTTTGGTACACATGAAAGTTAAAAAGCCTTAACACTTTGACTCCCGCACCCTATTCCCTCACCCAATCCACCAGCTTCCTGCAGGAAGCTGGTGGATAGGATGAGGGAATCAAAGGGTTAGGTTTTTACTTTGAAAGCATGGTTGACATTACAGGATGTTGGTGGACAAGATGCAGGAGTCAAAGGGTTAAAATGGAAGCTGACAGGCATGCTAGGAAAAGCTAATAACCACAAAATATGCAACAACGAATAAAAATATGATCTCTGCTTCAACAGGGTAACATTCTTTTTTTTTTTTCAAACGATAATCCGTCATCAAACCCAACCTACTATGTGTTACACTGCAATAGGTGTATATACACGCTACCCTAGTTTCACTAACTCAGCTTAAAATCATGTCTGACAGTCTATCAATCCTATTATCAGGCATCCCACCAATGCTCACAGGCAGCCCTGAAGCAAATACAGAATAAAGAGTTGACCTGGGGTTTTTTTGTTTTTGTTTGTTGTTTTGGTTTTTTTTACACAAGTTAGTATGTAGGTTCAGATATTAGGCCAAAAGATGACTTTTCCCCCCTTTTTTGTGTGTAAAAAAAAAACTTAAATGTATGACAACCGTTTGTCAAGTCTCTATATACCACCTACCCACTCCCAACTTTTTATTTTCATTTTGTCTAATTGTATCTTAGTGGTGTGGTGTGGTGTGGTGTGGTGTGGTATGTGTGCGTTTGTGTGTATTTGAGCACACACATGTGAAAGGGAAAGGACAGAAAAAGGCAAAAAGATCTGAGATTTCAACATTTTAATGGCTCTACCCCCACATATCTCCCATATTTCTAGGACTGTGAGGCAAGGGGGACACACACAAATGCACCCATGTACAGACACATAAACACATTCATGTACGCACTTGCACACACACACACACACACACACACACACACACACACACACACACACACACACACACACACACACACACATAGAGTCAAAAAGACAGACAGACAGACTGGAAGACTGACAAGCATACATGTATATACACTTATATATAGAAAAATATATTATCACTTATTACAAAAATTTCAAAACAAACACAAGAAGAATACTCACAAACATACATTACACAAAAAGTGAAAAAAAAAAAAAAAATTCTTTTAAGCAATCCACTTTGTTATAAGTGAGCATATCAGCTTTGAAAATACAATTAAAAACTCTTTAAAACTTCATAAATTGCAAGGTGTGGAGACAGCCCTGAATGCATATCAACTTAACATCTAATGCAAGATGATGCCCGTTTATGGGTTCTGTATTGAAGCAAGTAATTATTAACGTTCTTAGGTATTTACAAAAAAAAGTGGAAAATATTCAGTGTGTGTGTGTGTGTGTGTGTGTGTGTGTGTGTGTGTGTGGTGGTGCGTGCGTGCGTGCGTGCGTGCGTGTGCGCGTGCTGTGCGTGTGCGTGTGCGTGCGTGGTGTGCGTGCAGTCTTGTGTATCTCCCTGGTGTGTGCGTGCATGCATGAGTGTGACTGTGCGTCCATGCATTCATGTGTATGCCACTGTGTGTATGCATGTATTAGTTCATGCACAAACAGCCAAGTATAACAAAAATAGGGGCATTTCATGTAATAAGCTAACATTTCACATAATTATCAGCTTCAACAAAAAGAATACTTAAAATGTGTGCATACCAATGATTCCCACCCCACCCTTTACCTGGATTTTTGAGAAAAGGAAAATGAGGCAGCTGAAAATGAGGAAAAGATTGAATAGGCCCGACTTTTCATTCAATAGTAAATGGAAACTGATCCCACTTTTGTTCATTTGCAACTTCAACCTCCTCAACATTCAGGAGAATTAGTTACCGATCTCTAAATCTGACACTAGGCCTATAGCCCTGCTCAGACCTAATTCAGTGTTGCGGCCTGTTCAGAGATAACCCAATATTAAGTGTCAAGAGGTGATGTCAGATGGCAAATACAATGCAGTACTGTACCCCCTTTCAGGTTTCTGTGCAGTAACATTACCTTAGAGGAGGTTGTACTGTTTGTGATCTAATGTTCTTTCAGTTAAGTTTGCGTACATGAATGCTAGCATGCGTGTGCATACACATGTTCGAGTGTGTGTATGTGTGTGTGTGTGTGCTGCGCGCATGCAAGTTTGTGCAGGCATGGTGTGTGTGTGTGTATGTTTCCACGCATATGTGCGTGCATGCGTGTGTGTGTGTGTGTGTGTGTGTGTGTGTGTGTGTGTGTGTGTGTGTGTGTGTGTGTGTGTGTGTGTGTGTGTGTGTGTGTGTGTGTGTGTGTGTGTGTGTTTCAAAATTCCAAACAGTAAAAGGCTTATATTATAAAAAGTAGACAACTTAAAAAGGCATCCAGTCTCACAGAATGATTTTCCACCACACGTATACATATTTATCATGTAGGCTAGCCTGAAAGCAAAAACGCACACCTAATCATAAGGAGACATGCAAGGCACATAAAAAAAGGGGAAAAAAACTGGACTTGGATCATCTCAGCAAGACTTCAATAATCTATTCAATATGAGTAGCACACCTTGCTGATGTTTAAGCCAAGGCCTACTTTGTGTCAAATTTCTAATAAGCGCATATGTTCAAATAATTATTCAGAAACAATATTTTGTAAGTTATATAAAACTATAGCCACTTATGTGTCACAAGTTGATACTAAATCATCATAAAGCTTTCCTCCCCTGCTCTCTATAGGTCTATAACTAAGGCTATGGACACTCATGGCTTTATTCAACACAGGGCCTAGGCTAGCAGTGGAAAATTGCAAAGATCAGTGCACACAAACACACATACAGGTCTGCAATCCCACTCAAAAACTGATAAAGGATCAACTCTGCTTCAACAGGCTGCATAGATTTAAGATTACAAAGAGCTTATGCAGGATTGCATCTGAGATTATGTACCCTATCTAAATGTGTAAGTGTACACACTTATGTTACCCTACATCAATGTGTGAATGTACATATGTATATGTATGCATGTTAAAGTGAGAGAATAGACCACTTTCTTGATAGTTTTAGACGTATTTTGGGAAAAGCGTAGCAGATGCAAAATGATGTATTTTCACTCACTGAAGAATGAAACCTATCCAACAATGGAAAAGTACTTAAAAATTTGAAACGATTTCCACCCTCTCCACACATCCCACCTCAGCCCCCCACTCTGCAGGGGTAAAAATCTTTGAAACTCAAAACTTGACTAAAAAGGCAGCGAAAGTAAGTACAAATTCATGCACAAATCTACATCAGCAACATGTGTGAAGTTTTTCTTTGCTTCTTCCACACACACACACACACACACACATACACCTTAGGCCTACATGCTTTGCTCTAATTCTGAAAGGCTGGGTGTGTTCGTTTTTAAGCAGTACCTGTAGAGCTACGTCTTCACTAGAAGGGCTCCTCCACAGCATTGTGAAATAAAATGTGAAAAACAATGAAATATTTCAAATTACATAGTACTCATACCTACTAACCTTGGTTTACACATACACTGACCCAGACTTTTTTCCAGACCAGTAAGTTACATGAATGAACTGAACTCTCTTTTTCTCTGTTAATCTTGAAAAAACACACACACACCAGTCACGCACTTTTTCCAAACTTACCCACCCACAAGCAGGCAACTGAAGAAGCGACTCGGACGACACCCAACAGGCAGTCACTAGCATATGATTTACCCCGAGCACCGCTGCACGTTTTATGCACCCCGACATCTGTCTCCAGTCCTTTAGTAACCCACCTCTTTAACCTCTACCCGCTTGGGTGGACCCGGTCCGTCCCTTTTTGGCGCATAACTAGCGGCTGGTTGACATTCGCAACCATTCATCAGGCGCTCGATCTTTGACTGCGGACCTGTCATTTGGGTTTTGTGCTGAATGGCAGTATTTAATTGCTGGTCGTTCAATTTTTCTTAAAGTGGATAGGTTATATTAACAAAAATTATTAACTGCAAGAAAAGAGGCGACAGAAAGCACTGCACTGGTCAAAATGAAATGGCTGGGGTGGTGCTGCGTGAGGTGAAAAGTCCTCCCCCCCCCCCCACCCCCTAAATACTCAACAATAGTTTTGTGTGGGTGTGGGTTTTTTACGCTATGACCCAAAGTTGTTTTTCGTTGTTGCTGCAGTTGTTGTTTCTGTTTTATTTTGCTCCCCCCTCCCCCCCTTTTTTTGTGAGGGGGGGGGTAGGGGTTCGTGGGACGGGCTCAATGATGTGGTTTTAATTTTTAATTTAATATGTGACTTTACAATATTTTTCCTTAGCACAATTATTTTTTCCTCAGTATGACTTTTTAAATTCTCACCACCACCACCCCTTCCACCTCCACACACCCCTAAAAACATTAAACAATATCAGACAGAAAGACAATTGCAAAATGGAGAAAGAGGCCATGAAATAATACAGCAACGGTCCGTGGGATTATTTTCAAAGCACTATTTGAAAATGATTTTAAAATACAAAGAAAGAAAAGAATCAATAGAAGAAGAAAAACAAAACTGCACACAGAAATTTGGGTGTAACAAAGCTAGTTGCCTACCTATTCATGTCTATACTGTGACAGACCTAGCAGCCTGTCTCCCTATCAATGTCTATGGCATGAAGAAGATAGTAGCCTATCTATCCATGTATATGGTGTGACAAGCTTAAATCCTGGTTTCCTTTCATTGTCTACCATGTAACAGAGCTAGTTCCCCGCCTCCCTATCCACGTCTATCGTGTGACAAAGCTAGTTGCCTGCCTCCCCTATCCATGTCTACAGTGTGACAAAGCCAGTTGCCCATCTTCCCTATCCATGTCTATGGTTTGACAGAGCTAGTTGTTTGTATCCCTATCCATATCCATGGTGTGACAAAGCTAACTGCCAGTCACCTATCCATGTCTACTGGGTGGCAAAACTAGTTGCCTGCCTCCCCATCTATATCTATGGTCAAATTCCGCAAGCTGTTATAATCAAGGGGACGGTTTGAATGTGTGCCAGCTCATCCACGTCAGCAATCTTCCATCTACAGTGCCGTCTAAAAAGGGGCACAACTTGCAGATCTAGCGACATGTCAAAATTATTATAATCTTTCCTCTGAAAGAGGCACAACACACAGAATCAGTGACCTGTCCAAACTATATACTGATCTTTCAACTTCCAACTGCCGAAAGGCAGAATCCAATACCCTGAAATTAATGGCTAGCTCCTCAAGTCGAACGGCTGCCACCCTGAATTAACATGAAGTGTGAGAACCGTGAGTTTTTCTGTTAGTAGGGTATACGTGTATCCCCTGCACACTCCCAAACTGAGTGCCATTTTTTGAGATCCAAGCAGGGTGGGAAAGAATATCAAAGAATATAAAGTTGTCATCAGCATGCCACTAGTTTTTTTCTTCTTCTGATGTTACTGTACTGTGTATGCGTGGTGTGTGGTGTGTGTGTGTGTGTGTGTGTGTGTGTGTGTGTGTGTGTGTGTGTGTGTGTGTGTGTGTGTGTGTGTGTGTGTGTGTGTGTGTGTGTGTGTGTGTGTGTGCGTGCGCGCGCGCGTGCGTGCGCGTGTGTGTTATGTGTTCCCAAGTGTTTGTGTGAGTGTTTGTCTACGTGAGTGTCTATGTGTAAGTGCGTGTGCCTGATTGTGTCTGGTATTCAGTGCCTGTTTAGGTTCAAAAGTACCCCAGCCCCATATCTGTCTCTCACACATACATACACACCCACACACTCACACACACTCACACACACACACACACACACACACACACACACACACACACACACACACACACACAGTCATACATACACACACATCTTCTCCCTCTCTGTCTCTCTCTGTCTGCCACACACCTATAGATATACATATATACAGTTACACACCCTTCCAAGCTATAAATATATAATATTGAGCCCACACACTTTATGAAAGAAAGAAAAAAACACGGAAAAACCGACTTTGTTCAATGCAAAGCACTACACAGGTATCAACACGTCCTCCCATGGGAAAAACAGGAGGTGGCTGGGGTGATAAGAGCGGAAGGTGGGTTTAGTGAAGAGGGAGAGACAGGTAGCAATCATTTATGTGTGTTATATTATTAAGGGCCCACGTACTACAAGCAAGACAGGCCTGGTTGGCACAGAAGTAGAACAATCCACCTTCCAATCTGCCTGCACGAGTTTGCAGGGGGGGGGGGGGAGGGGGGGGGAGGCGTCCCGGGTTTACACATGCATACAGCCTCCAGCCACCCAGCTGTGAACGCGTAACTGGCTTTTCTTCAAAGTCTGGGAAGGTAAAATTAGGTGCTGGCCTTATCATGCCAGCCTTAGTAAAGCTGAGGTCTCTGCCACCTCACTTCCCTGCAATCTTGAGGTTATGGGCCAACCTTTAAA
Source organism: Monoplex corrugatus (assembly GCA_030674185.1). Classification (NCBI taxonomy): domain Eukaryota; kingdom Metazoa; phylum Mollusca; class Gastropoda; order Littorinimorpha; family Ranellidae; genus Monoplex; species Monoplex corrugatus. The sequence goes on from JAPXFY010000034.1 coordinate 12,936,804, forward strand.
TTAACTTTGTTAGAGGCAACTTTCAGCTGTAAAAACACGCATGTATAAACGCACATGCGCGAGCACACATACACATACAGAGCAAAAGAGAGACAGAGAGACAGACAAGCAGGCACGCACACACGCACAACGCACAACCACACACTCTCTCACACACACCACTCACAACATGCACAGAAAGAGAACCATACCTCTAATCCCGCCCAGTCCCCTCCCCCCTTCTCCATTCTCCCCATTTCAAAACTTTGCCAGCGCATAGGGTTTTTGCGCATGATCAAGGAGTTTGCCAGATAACTGCTGACAGATTTGGGTGACTCCGATTGCATACGAATGCGATGAATCCCCCTTGAACAAACTCCAAACTGTCCTACCAATCATGGCCGTGGAACAGACAACCTTTACAGTCTGCCATTGGAAAGCACAGAGACACGTATAAGGAGTTTAAAGTTTAAAGTTTGTTCATGAGGATTCATTACCCTCGGACAATTCCATATGCGTTCCGAAATCTGCCAGCAAATCATCCAGTAGACTCCCTGAGCATGCGCAAAACACTATGCCCTGACAAGGCCTTGAAATGGGGATGTGAAGAACTGAGGGACCTACAAAACACTCCACTGAAATGGGGATGTGAAGAACTGAGGGACCTACAAAACACTCCACTGAAATGGGGATGTGAAGAACTGAGGGACCTACAAAACACTCCACCGACATCAACAAAATGATGAAAACATTAAGAGAGGCAGTAAACAGACCAGTTTTTAACCTTACAGGATGGGACTGAACTTGAAATATGAGATGT
>JAPXFY010000034.1:12942602-12977602 GCA_030674185.1 Monoplex corrugatus
TTCTGCATGAAAAAAGAACCAGTAAATATGAAGAAAGATAAAAGCAACAAGAACAAAATAAAACAAACAAAACACAAAATAATATCTTGTCCTCCCCCACTCCATCTTTCTCTCTCCCCTCCCTTCCCTCCCTCCCTCCCTCTCTCTCTGTGATATGTAGATTAGCAAAGGCTAAGTTTGAAAAATGAGCTTCTAGCTAATAAATTTTACTATTGGAAAGCAAAGTATTGCTATTATTGTCATTATCACCCTCTCTTCTGCGATTCTCTCTGTCTTCCTTTTTCTCTCACTCACCCTCTTCCCTATTATCTCCTCTCTCTCCTCTTCTCTCTCTCTCTCTCTCTCTCTCTCTCTCTCTCTCTCTCTCTCTCTCTCTCTCTCTCTCTCTCTCTCTCAGGCCCCAGTAGCTCAGTTGGTGTGAGCGTGGGATTCACATGCTAATGGTTGTGAGTTTCGAATCCTGGGGTGCTCTACATTAAAACCGGCCATCTCACCATCACATCTTAACATCACTGTTGTTCTGGTGGTGTCAGTATAGGATTAATCTCTCCCCCCCCCCCCCTCCCATCTTGTGTAGCTTTTTTTTCCAATTTTTAAAGTGGTATGTGGCAGCCATGGGGGGGGGGGGGGGGAGAGAAGACCCACACTGCTACTTATCATCAGTAATTGCTCACCTCAACGACAACCCATCGATCTTACCAACTGAACAAGGTCTACCCTTACACCTGTCTACACCTTAATTCTATTCTCATTACCGATAATGATAATCATTCCGTGTCTTATCCCAAATCATGGGGCTACTGATACAATTTTATGCCTTTTCTTGCAATCAGCAGCTACACAATCTGATTTTCCCACGCCATCAAGTCAGCCATTATTCTGATCAAACATGTATGCACGCACAAGCGCGCGCACGCACGCACGCACGCACGCACGCACGCACGCACGCACGCACGCACGCACGCACGCACGCACGCACCACACACACACACACACACACACACACACACACACATTTACAGTAAATATTTACTGTTAGCCTGTCAAAAAATCCTACAGCGAATTATCTTTAATGCGCCGTTACTTCTCATGTTCAGTGTTATGGATAGCTAATTTTACTGTTTCAATCGTTAATTATGATAACGTCAGTTGTGAATTTTTCTTTCTCGTCTTGTTTTTCTGGTTCATTTTTTTTTTCCTGAAGATTAACCATTTCCAAGTTTCCTCTTTTCTTCTCATGTTTTTTTTTGTTTGTTTGTTTGTTGTTTTTTTGTGTGTCTAAAATCACTTTAGTGAATAGACATTAAATCAAAGACCACCACACACTTACAGACATGGTAACCGAGTAGTTCAGACAGTGAACTTCTAATATGAAAGTCTGGGTCTGAGCCTGTTTGATTACCGCCAGGTGGGTAAAAGGTGGAGATTTTCCTAATCTCACAGGTCAACATTTGTACAGACATGCTTATGCCTAAACCCTTTTTTGTATGCATGTGCGAGCCAAACATCACATATGCACATCAACCCTATGACTCCCCCACCCTATCCACCTACAGCAAAATCTTAACCCCTTGACTCACACACAAATAAGCATAAATGAAGGCATACACACACATGAGCATGCACACGTGCGCGCACACACACACACACACACACACACACACACACACACACACACACACACACACACAATATATATATATATATATATATATATATATATATATATATATATAAAAACTATGTTACTGATACTGTTATTTTTGTTTAAATCCCAACCTACTGCACAGAGCCATATCAGGGCTATAACCTGTTTGAAAACATACACAATATGCACACATGCACATCCACAAAAGTACAGTCACACACACAAATACCAAGAATGTGAAAATGCTTGATTCTTGGTTGGCTGGTTGTTATTCAAATCTCCAAAAGAAAAAAAGAAACTTATTTTTCATCATACATCACTAAACCCACAACAAATGAAATCTAAACTCCAACACCAAAAAATAAGCAATACCTCAAACGTAACCTTACCAGTATCAAATGTATATGAACTTAGTTTCTATTTGATTATCTTACTCTGCACAGTACACTGTTACCCATGTAATGTGTACGAATTGTCTAGTAAGGTCAAGAAAACTTGGATATCGAAATGAATAGAAAGAACATACTGGAGTAAGTGGGAACAGAATGTACTCATAAATTAAGCCCTTGCAACTAAAAAGAACTCTTATTTTAGCAATCTGCTTTTTTTCTGTTGCATGCACACACATTGTTTTGCCCACATCATACAGGCGTAGGTTGCTGCACAGTCTGACAACTCCATCTACTGAATATTGGACGTTCTTAAATTAATTTTCCAACAAGCCACTGGTTAGTGACACAACATACAGATCTACAAGGTCCTCATCTGATGTTCTGCATGTGTATACACATGAAAAGGGTTTAGGCTTTAACATGTCAGCATACATGTTGACCCAGGATGTCAGGAAAAATCTCTACCCTTATCCAACAGGTGGGAGGTACCCAGCCAGGTTCTTCCTACTGAAAGACTGACAAGTTACCCACTTGAGTACTGCACCTGTCAAAAAGTATTCTTAACATAAACTACAAGGTATTGAACATACATGCTAACTACACAGAGTACAATATTTTTGTATCTAAAATAAGTATACTATTTTTAAGTAAGATTACAAGAAAAAATCAGGACTACAAAATGGAATGGCAGGTACAGAATGTATGCACAAATTATAACATCAACAACATTCATACATGTAAACTAAACAATATGAAATATATCTGCTAATCTTGTTGAATACAGTACCTTGGAACTTAGCCAAGAAAAATATACACATTTTTAAGCAAAGAGTAAAGGATGGAATGGCAGGAATGGAAATGTGTGCACAAATTATGTCCTCACAATAAAATAACATTCTAAATGTAAACTAAACAAAATGAAACCTACAGAATACAGCAAGTTGCAACCTAAGAAAAATGTAAACACTCTTTGCTATGATTAAGAAAACGAGTACAGAATGGATTGGCAGGAACGGGATGTACTCACAAATTAAGCCCCCGCCAGCGCTACACTCACATCTTGCTCACATCTCCCAAGCCTGACTGAGTACATCAAAGAAACGCATCGCCCCCTGACCTTCACCTTCAACCCTCGAAAAGCAAACCATGCTCAGTCAATCATTCAGCAACAAGAAATCTCATCGCAAACAGGTGAGTTAAACCATTCATATGCTGGCAACTTTTTCTTTGCTTCAGGTTCCATGGAGCATTTCCCGAGCCTATTCAATCATTTGTCGCTGGTGCTCACACTAGAAAAGATACCACCAGCTGTGTTCACAAGGTCAGAATTCACTGTGAACAAGCAATGGTACCCTTTCCGATGTGAACGCGTTCATCGCCGCATCTGTCTGATTCTACCACTACTCTCTTATACGAGAAGGGTCAGATGGTGTGAAATAATGAAATTTACACTATTTCTCTGGGTCAGATGGCATGAAAGTTCTTTATTTGCTGGTTTGCATTTATTTGGGATCTTTTGATTTTGCTGTTCTTGTTTTTTGTGCGAGTTCCAAGTAAATTTTATCAGACGCATGTCGATTTGTCCACAATGTGCAGGCATTAAGTTGCTGCAGAGTCTGCATATTCCGTCTTCAGCTGGTGTGTTCGCTAGGTCAAAATATGCTACTGCGTTTTCATGTTTTTATACACCACTCACTACTGATACGGCTCCCATGATCTTTAATATGCGTATCTGATGTTCTGTGTGCATGTAAACTTGAAAAAGATTCAGGTACTAGAACATCTGAACATACATACGAGTATGTGTATTCTGGTGTGTGTGTATGTGTGTGTGTGTGTGTTGTGGGGGTGTGTGGTGTGTGTGTGTGTGTGTGTGTGTGTGTGTGTGTGTGTGTGTGTGTGTGTGTGTGTGTGTGCGTGCGTGCGTGCGTGCGTGCGTGCGTGCGTGCGTGCGTGCGTGCGTGCGTGCGTGCGTGCGCGCGCGCGCACATGTACACGCATGTGCATGTGTGTGTGTTACGAGTGTGCGTGTGATGTATCAGTGTTTTTCTATGTATTACACTGTCTGCTGTGTAAATGCGCAATGTACAAGTGGTCCAAATGAGCCTGGTGAATAGCGCAGTGCAAGATTCACTATTTTTATTATGTTGACCTAGAAGATCAGAAAAAAGCTCCATTCCTTGTACACCAGGCCCTACCCAGGCAGACTTGAACTCAAACATTCTGAATGGAGCTCTGAAATCCTATACTGTGGTGCCCAGGTCTGTTGTGTTAAACACTGTATTGCTGACTGAATTTCATGTTTAATATGATGTGTAAGTGTGTGTGTATGTGTGCACGCACGCACATGTGTTTTATTTTGGTTTTATCTACAAACTTGTTTATAATAACATTCCGTTCCATGCCACAACCTTGTCTTATTACAATCAACTCTACATTATACAGTACTTCTTCCTAACCTTCTGACTCCCGCACCCTACCCACCAACTATAAAAACTCAACCCTTTGACTCACTCGCCTATCCACCAGCTTCATGCATACACAAACCAGTGGACAATTCAACACACACACAAATGTACGTGCACACACACATTCCTTGTGACAGAATGAAAATAATGAAAAACTGACTAAAATAATCACAAATAACTTCACAGTAATGAATGAAGAAGAAAAAAGAGCATCGAAATAATCATAACTTTTTTAGACTACAGCAATTAGGAAAAATAAATGTATCATCAAAGCAGTGAATAACACAAATAAGTATTGCTACTGTTGTTCCAAGCCCAGCCAACTGCGGAAAGCCATATCAGGGTTATAAGCATCTGAAAGAGTGCCACACCTCACCGGAGGGAAAAAAAATTGGGGGGGTGGGGGAATTACGTACACTAAGTACACTAATCACTGTATTCCTGCACGTAATCTGAGGATATGCTCCTGGCCTTGAACACTCCATCCAATTTATCATCAGGAAAGTTTTTTAAAACAACAAACCTGAATACAAATGTAAAATATGACTGATGACACTAACATGAATACTGAAGAGAGACCTCCCTACATTTGTTTTCCCCCCTAACACAAAGTTACATAAGAAATCCAAAACAAGTGTGACTGCCCGCATTCAAGCAAACAGGAACCAGAAAAAACATGAAAGAAGAATCAGAACGCATATTCAATACAACCAGACAGGACAGGCACAAATTTTCGGTCAACTGGCCTTCGTCAAGCTTAGACATAAAATCACAAACAAACACCAAATACAACAATTAGGAGAAAAAGACGAAGTGGGAAGTTTAAGTCTTTTTTCCCTGATTTTTGTATTTGGTGTTTGTTCATTTATGATTTTATGTCTATGATTGACAAAAGCCAGTTGACCAAAATTTTGTGCCTGTCTTGTCTGGTTGTATTAAATATGCATTCTGATTCTTTTTTCATTTTTTCTGGTTACAGAGTTATATAAAAAATAAATGGAATATAGATTTTATTACAAATATACTGTATTATATAATGAGAAATAAAATCTATCAAAAACTTTCAAATGAGTCATGATTTTTCTTAAACTTTTTAATGAGTCCTCAAATCTTTCAGAAATATTTTAATGATTCCTAAAATCTTTCACTTTCAGAAACTTTTTAAACAGTCATAGAATGTTATGAAATGTATAAATAAATCATTTTATCTTTCTGAAACTTTTCAATTACGAAATCTTTTCGAAACTTTTCTTTTTTTAAGATTCAATGTATCCGCACGTGCGCGCGCACGCACGCACACACCACGCACGCACGCACGCACGCACGCACGCACGCACGCACGCACGCACGCACACACACACGCACACACACACACACACACACACACACACACACACACACACACACACACACACAGCTCTTAAGGACTCTGAAATGGGAAAATGATCACAACCAGTTTCCAATGACTCAACACACACAACTGGCCAAATAAAATAAGACTGAGCAAGTCAACACTTGTGCCCTTTGCACTGCACTAATATTGATGTTGCTAGGATCAGGTGCTCTCTCTCTCTCTCCCCCTCCCTCCCTCTCTCTCTCCCTCTGACGTTATAGATAGTAGATGACAGGAAGTAGATGACAGGAATGGCATGATTAAGCAGTATCCAGTGACAGCTTTCATTTACATCGACAATTTAAGACAAACTGTGATCAGGCCCTTTATCTCAACAGTTGATATCAATAAAAACAATATGTAGCATCCTTGTAAAACTTAGCCCACTGTCAGCACATACAATGAGATACAGTTGTGTTCATACACACTGTGTCATTTTGCAACTGAAGACGAAGTCCACTTTTGGTCATGCTGTGCTGTCCTTCAAAGGCTTTATTAACAGTTCATTTGTAGCAAGTACCTCTGACACTTTATTTGTATTAAGTACTTCTGACAATTTATTTGCAGTAAGTACCTCTGATATTTCATTTTAAAAAGAGAGATATGCACACATAAATTAAAATATATATATACATACACACATATAACTACATAGATTTCTATATATATCCATGAATATATATCTATATATTGCAAATCTGTGTTACAGGTCAGCACCATGACAAAACATCACAAATGGATCAACTTTCAATAGCTTCATCACCGATCAACAAGTCACAATCTTTTCCACACTCCAGACTCTCTTTAAAGAATACAAACTTTTATGTATCTGACTGGTAGGGAGAGGGTTCGGTTTTTTGTTTTATTTTCTTTCAGATAATGTATTTGAATAAATCACTGTCTGAAAAACATTTTTACATGTCTATCAAGACTTCTTCATAAAAATTGTCAGTAAAATTTCTCTTTAATCTATATATTCAAATAAATCATTTACAAAATAAACTTGTCTGAAAATCCTTTTGATGTCATTATAATCACACTATCATAAACTGTTCTTCTATAGTGCAATTCTCCAAACTCATTTGGAACTCAGTGCACATTAACACATAATCAGCCTTTTTAGTGCCACACGGAGAACTAAAGCTGTTAGGAAAGCTGACCACATGCTGGATATTGTCATGTTTCCATAAGCCTGACACTGGCATGACTGAAGAGGATTTTTACTATTCATATTTGATATTCTGCATGCACAGACTCTCAAATGGGGTTTCAGCACTGGCAGGTCTGCACACATGTTGATGTGAAGATCAGAAACATCTCAGCCATTTACTCATCAGGCGGAGGTGTCTAGGTGGACTTAACCCAAGACCTTCCGATTGGAAGTGTGACATTTATCCACTTGATTATAATGCCAGTTCAAGCCCATCAAGACTTTTCTTCATAAACATTTGTCAGCAAACTCTCTGGGGGAAAGAAGCCAGGAAAAGGGGGTTTCAAATCATAAACTGATTTTTCATATGTGCTTGTTTCCTTTTCTGTCAGCTGAAGAAAATGATTCCACTCAGAAATGAAAAGTCTAAAAATCCATTTGTACACGCATCAAAAGACATTTCTTCATCGACTTATCAACAGACACATTTCTTTAAGTTTAACATTTCTGGCCCTATTCTTAAGAAGGGCTCTACTCAAAGCTCTTCTGTTTGCTGAAGAAAACAATTCCGCACAGAAATGATAGACACCCAAAAAGGTCTGAAAATCAATTTTTACAGTAAAAATGTCTCTAATCAAGACTTTTCAATACTCTTTTCTCTTAATTTTTCCATCTTACATCCATTTTTCACAAGTCGTCAGATACAACAAGCTATCCACTGATCTACTTCTGAAGTTGTGTCTTGTCTTTTCTGTCCACGAAGACTCCTCACAACAACCTGATTTCCTGACTATTGTCCATCATCACTATCAAAGAGTTCTGAAAAGAGTTCTAATCATGAAGATCATTCACAGCATGACCTAGAAAAGAAAAACAAAATGCTGATGATTCTGCAGTCAAAGACAATACATCATTTGCAGTCTGCCCTAAAATCCAGATTTTCTGAACCAAATACAACTTAACTGTTCAAACCCCAAAACACCATCACTGTAAAGGACTTCAAGATTTTCAACCACAAAAACATGAAAAATAAAAATGAAAAAAAAAGGCATCCGGACACAAATCCATCACATACATTTGCCAGAAAAGTGGGCATTCTTCATTCACAGCTTGCTCTAACATCTGCAGAATAAGCATGCACACAGGATTTCTTTAGAGTGCGGAGACACATCTTGAGAAAGCTGCGGTAGGTTTTTGCACCAATACATCAAAGGCATTCCCACTTTTTTCACCATCATCTGGAGCTTGGAAATTATTTTCAACCAACAAGATAAAATCAAGAGAGGAAAATAACAGAAACTCTTCATTCACAGATTCTCCTGAAACTGTGCAGGATTCTCAAGTCAAAGAAAATGTAAGTTGTTGTTTTTTCTGAGTACTTTTAGAAATGATGGGGTACTGAGCTTTGGTCATTCTGAAAGTGTTCCAGAAAAAAATGTCAACCATGAGCACATAAACCTGAGACATTCAAAAGAAAAATGGAAATTCTTCATTCACAGTTTACTTTACTAATGCAGAAAATTCTTGTGACAAATACACATAATCATTTGAAGAAGCTCGAATAAGACTTTCAACCACAAAGATGCAAAAGCAAGACAATGAAAACAAAACTCTTTATAGTAGGGATGTCTGAAGTTGAAAATGGCATACAAATCTAAATCCAGATATTCTAGTCATTCTGAAGGAACTCGGAAATGGTTTTTACTCACAATGACACATAAGCAAATAACAAGTATTTGATGAGAAAAAGGTAATTCTTTATTCACAGCTTACCTTAAAACTGTGATTATGTCTTAAGTAAAAGGAAAAACAAAACAAAAAAATGACAAAGAAATAAAAGACAAAACAAAACAAACAAAAAAAGAAAAGAAAAGAAAAAAGCATTCACACCTTAATCACATCATCAAAGTAAAGAAAGTCCAAAATGATTTTCAACCACAAAGATGTACAACCAAGACATTCAACAGGAAAGTGGTATTTCTCTTTTTGCAGCATACCCCCAAAATGCAGATTCTCAAACCAAAGACAACACAAGCATCCATCCCCAAGTACCATTACTGGAAATGAACTCAACTTAGACTTTCAATAATGAAAACGATTTACCAGCATAAAAATGGAAAGCCTTCATCCACAGGCTTTTGCCATAAAATTACCGCTGAAACATTTACATCCAAACCAAAATGCGCCAATACAGTAAAGGAACTCAGTCAAGATTTTCCATTTTCAGAATAACAAATCAATACATTTGGCAGACTTCAAATCAAAAATTATCTTAAGATTACCGATGAAGTAAAAAAAATAAATAAATAAAAAAAATTAAAAAATTTAAAAAAACAACCACTCAGTGAAAGTATCCAAACCCAAGTACACCATCACTCTGAAGGAGCTTGACCAAGATTTTCAACCACAAAATGTTAAACCAAGACAGGAACGGAGGCCATGACAAGAAAATGGAAATTCTGTATTCATACCCTGCCCTAAAACTGCACAAGCATCACACAATCACTCTAAAGGAGATCAGATGAGATTTTTAACCACAAAGCTGAAAAGGCAAGGCAGGAGACAGAAAAAAAGGAAATTCTTCAAGCACAGCTTGTCCTATAAATGCGGACGACTCTCGAGTCTCGCTGAAGTCCCTCATGGCCATATTTGCAGACCCCTGCCCCTCCTCCCCTGTTTCTCTCCCTCCCGGGACCCTCCCAGCCCCAACCATCTCTCACTGGTCTTCCCCAATACAGGGGCACGCTTTTCTTGTTGACTTACACAGCTGGACCAAGGGAGACAATCACATGCCGCTCACCCTGCCATCCCCTGCCGCACTAGGCAAACACGTCAAGGGAGGTTATCCTTCCTGGTTGCGCATGCTAAACCGTGATGTTGGGGCTGATCCTCTAATGGGACTCATCCTCAAGGCATGGCCAGATAATCGTTTGGTCAGCAAACACACTGCTAATTCCTGGCCGTCTGGCTTAACTAACTCTTTTGCTCCTCCATCTTATCCACCAACTTCCACCAGGTTCCTGGACAGGGTGGGCGCACGAAAGGATTAAAGACCGTGTGTTTGTGTGTGTGTGTCTGTGTGTGTCTGTGTGTGTTTGTGTGTGTTTGTGTGTGTTTGTGTCTAACTGTGAAAAGCTGCTCATGTACCTAAGCGCACTTCTTGCTTCAACAGGTAAAAACTCCCTTTACCATCTTCACGCTGCTAATCAGTGAAACATTAAAAGTTGATTTCAGCTGAAAGAGTGAACTTTAAAAAAAAAAAAAAAAGTCAAAAGCATTTCAGGTTATGTTCACGATCCACAGGTCTTAGTCTTGTCTACTACAGTAGGGCTTGAAATACAATAAGCAACAGAATAGCCATGGATGAAATTGAAAACTTCCCCCCACCCCTTCCCCCTCTCCCACAAAACAAAATTGAGGCAATATTGATATGATGACTTTTTTCCCATTAATGAAAATATTTTATGAACTCTCACAATCTATGTTACTTGTCGACTTTTACATTACATGTAAGATTACTTCACTTGATAAGCTAATTAAATGTATGGTGTACTATTAGTGTGGGTGGGTGGTTGTAAATGCGCATGCATGTGTGTGGGTTTCGTTCCAAATCAAATTGATAATGAAGAATAAACTTGTGCATTCTCACTTATGCATTCTTGCGGTAAGTCAAATGAAGTTTGTTTGATATTTCCTTAAGAACCTTCCCATAAGCGCAGAACAATACAAATTGTAAGTAAAAAAAAAAAAAATTAATTCAGTCATAATACTCATATTATACTGGATTGAGGGGGAAAAACTGACTTTGTCCAAACTGTCTGAGATGTCAATCCAGCTGTAATGCAACTTGAGGAGGAAGAGAATGGATAACAACAAGATTTAAAACAAAACAAACAGAAAAAAAAAGAAAAAATAAAGAGGGGGGGTCCTTTTTTTTTTTTTTATTGGGAAGGGTGAAGAGGAGACAGAAAGAAAACAAAAGCAAAAGATTTCCTACATGAGTGAAATCGGTCATTCAATGAACAACAACAATAAAAACAAAAACAAAAAAGACAAAATATCATGCACAAGTTGAGGGCACATCCATGTAATCATCTGCATACACATGTGCTCATCAGCATACACTGAAGTGTATACACACACACACACACACACACACACACACACACACACACACACACACATATATATATATATATATATATATATATATATATATATATATATGAGCCAGGGTCAAAAGGTGCTTTGGGGTGACTTTCCTAGTTCAAATCACTGCAACTAATTTTCTTGCCTTTGCACAGCCTGAACAATCCTAGATACTGAACTTTTAAATGTCAGATCAAATAGTAGACATGAATTCATGGAAGTTGAACAAATCATTTATTAGCCAGTCAAGTTTATATTTACACTTTTGCTCAAATTTCAACCTTCTTTTTACAGATAGGTGTAGTAGGCTAAGAATAAAGTTTGGTGTTAAACCAATGGTTGTACCTATGTATGTATTTTTTGGTTTCTTATCAAGGTTACTGAACTTACTCACTAGTTTATAATTTCATTTGGGTTTTTTGCCTATTTTTCTCATATATTCTGCTATATTAAAGTGTAAATATAAGGTTTCATTCGATACACTTTTGTGTCACAGGCCTACAGTGCTTTGATCAATCACAGTGGGGGAAAAAATGATTAAAAACTGCAATGAAATAGGGCTTTTCAAGTTTTATGCATAAAACTGTCTGAATAGAACTGATCAGCACTACAATCAAATGGTTACTTTGGAAACTATGTGAGTTTTTAGCGTTCGTGTAACACCTGTCACGGATGAAACTATGCCCTATAAAGTATGAGCTACTGCCTCGGGAAAAGCCAGTCCAACATTTTGTTTGATCAAGGAGCATTCAAGGCATGATGGAATATTTCTTTCCCGCCAAAATGGCTGAGCATGATCAAGATGAGTAAGACAAGTTGTGTTGTCACACCATTTTTCTTGTCACGGATGAAACTATTTAACTGTTCAAATCACAGATTAAACTGAGTCACATGTTTTCTATCATAAATATGACTTTTTAGCTTGCAATAAGGTTTTTAGTTGTGGAAAATGTCTGTAGTCATGTTTTAACATCAGTCTAAATGTACAAACATTAATGTCGTATGTTAATTAACATAGGCTGTGCACAGCCTACTGTTTAGTTGAACGCACTCACTGAGCCACCGCGAAAGACAAAACAGCTGCTCAGTGCCAGGGAATCGTACAAAGCGACCGTCTACTCTTTCAGTACCAGCATTAAGCTGCAAGCCACTGGCCGCGGTAAATTCTAGATCTAGTGTCTGGTTCTACATCATTTATGTCTGACTCATCATAGTTGTAAGATTTTTGAAAAAAACCAGCAGAAAGTACTCTGTCGCAACACATTGATAGTTAATGAAAAAAAACTAAGTTAAGAAACTGACTGTCACAATGCAAAATACATGCATTTTCAACTGGTGGTGTAGTAAGCAGTTTATTTTTCTTGCCGTTAATCTATACATATGATGAAAGATGCATGAACGCATGATGCCATGCCGAAAGAAACATCGCAGGGACACTTAACTGTAATAGCAAGAGGCGGTGCTGTAATGTAGGTGTACAGGGCACAGAACAGCACTGAGTTTTCACATATTCCACACAAAGACTCAATGCTGATTTCTAGATCTAGAGATGCATTCACGTTTTTGTGCATACGTTTTTTTTTGTGTTTTTTTTTTTTGGGGGGGGGGGTCTCTCTCTCTCCCCCCCCTCCCCCCTTTCCGCTGGCTGTCAAAGTGTGCGCATGTACATTGATCTATTGACAGTGTGCGGTGGAACTCAGCCCAGATCTATATCTGCCATAGATTTCTTGATCTTTTCTGCTGCATTTTGTAACACAGCATTATTTCTAGCTTAGGAATATTTTTTTGCAGTGAGTCAGTGTATGATAGCACTTAGATCTACATTGTTTTATCTTTCATTCGTCTTTTAATTATAGATGTTATTTTTACTTTGGTATTGTTTTATATTTTCATAAACTTGAATGGAGGAGTCATTCGTGACATGCTACAGGAAATTGTGTTCGAGTCACACTGCAATCGTCACAGATGAAATTTTGTTGCTATGCTTTGAAATATTTGATTTATTAACTTTGACATTCTTTTCATAAATCTTCTCATTGTGTTCTTAGGAATATATCAGAATAATTTTTAAAAATTGCTTGCTTTGTGTTTTTATGAGTACAAATATACAGAAAGGTGTGTTGGTGTCACACTGCAATCGTCACAGATGAAACTTATTTTGTTGCTATGCTTTGTAACATTTGGTGTTTAACTTTTCCATCCTTTTCATAAATCTTTTCATTATTTTCCTTGGAATAAAATATAAGAAACTGTCCTATTTTCTTGCTTTTCACTGTAGCTGTCTTGTCTGTGAATAAGATGGTGTCATTTGTGACCGTGACGACAAACAGCAGTTATTTTCTCCCTGATGAACTGGCCCAAAAGTATAGTTTGTTTTAGATATTCCATTTTTAGAACATCTCAAGCCTGAAAACACCACAAATTTCCATGAAGTAATCATATTTTAATCAGTAATGACATGGGTAAGGATATGTTTGTCGTCACATGTCACGAGTGAAACCAGACATTTTTTAAACATTTATGAGCAGAGATACCAAAAAAAGACAATTTTCACTGTATAAACATTGAACATTGATGTCCATACTTCTTAAAACATGATAAATCTAATGCCTTAAAACTGTTTCATTTTGGACAAAAGCAAGAAGCACCTTTTGACCTTGGCTCATATATATATATATATATATATATATATTATATATATATATATATATATATATATATATATATACATATATATATATATATATATGTGTGTGTGTGTGTGTGAGTGTATGTGTGTGTGTGTGTGTTGTGTGTGTGTGTGTGTGTGTGTGTGTGTGTGTGTGTGTGTGTGTGTGTGTGTGTGTGTGTGTTATCACTACATATGCATGTGTGCATGCATATGTGTGCATGTAGCATTTAAGGAAAAGAAATGTGTGTGTGTGCGTATGGGGATGAGGGCAATTACTTTGACATTTGTTTTGGATTAATTTTGTTGTTTGCATTTTTGTTTGGTTTGGTTTTCTATTTATGTGTGTCTTAGTGGCTATGAGTGTTTGTGTGTTTTGGGGAGTTTTTTTATTTTTTTATCTTGTTTGTTTGTATGGTTCTGTTTGTTTTGTTTTTTCATATCAAATCAAAGGAAATTTGGCTACTCACAGTTGAGAAGTCTCTGAGCTCCCATCATCACCCTCAATACGATACACTTTGCCGTACATGACGTACTCGAACTGGTCAGCCCGGTTGGCAGTGTTCGCCGCCTGGGGATTATACTCTGTGTCATCTGGCACTCCATCCTCACGCAATGTTGTCACAATCGACAAGCGAAACTTCTCACCTGAAAAACGACAAACAACCGTGCTCAACTCAGAAAATAAGGAACAATAATGATGAGACCATGTGTTATAAGCACACTATCCTCATGTGGTATTAGCACAATCAGAAAAGAGAAATTTTATCTGAAAAATGTCATATCAATGCTCGGAGGAGTAAATTCATAATACTATATAGTAATGAAAATAACTGTTCTTATTATTATGATTATAATTGTTATCGTTTAAACCCAGCCAGTTACTCAAGAGCCACATCAGGGGAGGAGGGGGGGGGGGGGAGTAATAAGTGAAGTTCAGGCACTGGCAGGTCTGTGGGTGTTGACCTGAGAGATAAGGAGGGTCTCCACCCTTTGCCCACCAGGTACTATCTGGATGGATTTGAGTTAACACTTTCCAGTACGGGGGACATCCTGTTCACCTGGCTATCATGCCTGTCTAGAATGCCCTAACACTGTAAATGGATGCAAGCTTTTTGCTTTGGTTATGACAATGATGACGTATGACTAAACAGTATGGAGTGTGTTCATTCACACTTGGACAATTCCTTATGCGCTCTACCTAAATATGTCAGCAATTACCTGGCAGAACCCCTGAGCCTGCACAAAACCTTATGCAATGGCTAGATCTTTTTTTCAAGAAGATGACAAGCATTCTTACCAACAAATGCCTATCAAGTAACATCAGAAAGAGAGTCCTTGAATGTTATATAGAACCAATACTGTTGTACGGATGCGAGGCGTGGACAGTCAGCAAGCAAAGCCAGAGCAAGATTGAGGCAGCCGAGATGTGGTTTCTAAAAAGAATGTTGAGAGTTCCATGGACAGCAAAGAAAACAAACGAGACAGTCTTGAAGGAGGCAGACACAAGTAGATCACTCATAAGGAAGATTAGAAAAGACAAGCAACATTTACAGGCCATTTTATTAGGAAGAATTTGGAGCACCTGGTCACAACGGGAAAGCTGGAGGGAAAGAGAGCACCAGGTAGACCCAGGGAGAGAATGCTGGACTGACTTGCAGAGTGGCTGCAGATGAGGAGGGTGGGGGAGATGCTAGGGGCAACGAGAGATAGAGATGGTTGGAAGTCCATGGTCGCCAACGCCATGCGGCAGGGCACCTGATGATGATGATGAATGGCTAGATCTTGAACTGAGGAGTGGAGGGGGGGAGTGGGAGAACTAAGCTGACACCACCAGAATGATGGAAACACTCAGATGAGCAGCAACAGGCCAGTTTGGACTAAACTCAAGATATCAGAACCTGAGTCCATGGCTCTTTAAAAAAATCCATGTAAGTAGGAAGATAAACAACAACAACAACAAAAACACCACACAAAGAAACATATGCACTCATGACTGACGATCAAATCGTATCATCTGAAGAAGGAAAAAAAACAGAAAAGAAAAGAAAAAGACACGCATACAAGCACGGCGCACACACACACACACACACTTACACACACACAAATATTTCATTACTCAGAGCTATATCAGGGTATCTCATCTGTCTCATCTGTTGGCATCATTGGGTGGGGTGTTGGCCTCTGCAGTCAATAACACCGACAGAGTTATCCTCCTCCATTTATGGTCTTTGCTGGCCCTGCTGACTATGGATTCTCATGTGGCTGGATTTGATAATGTTGCCAATGAGAGAAGCTGGTGGTCTGCCTCTTTTTCTTTTTGCCTCAGTCTTGCCTTGAAAGACTGTCTTCATAAGGTCAGTCTCTTGCTTTTGTAACACATAGCCTACATATCTTGGTTTTCTGTCATCTATCAATGACAGAAGTTTTCTTGCTGTTCCCAATTCGTTTAGTATGCTTTCATTTGTTCTCCAGTCTGTCCAACTGACCCTGAGTAGCAGCCTCCTAAAAAAAGCACATCTCAGCTGCTTCAATTTTTTTGTCATCATCTTTTCTTAGTGTCCAGGATTTGCAGCCATATAACATGACAAGCCATACAAGGCATTTCACTATTTTCATTTTCAGATGGAGAGGAATGCTGCGATCTTTCCAGATGTTGTTTAGTTGGATCATTCTGCTTTTAGCCAGGCCTATTCTTGTTTTTTGTTGGGTTTTTTTGTTTTGTTTTTGGGGTTGTTGTTTTTTCAAATATCTTTGGTACATGATCCATCACTTGTTTTGACTGAGCCTAGATATTTAAAGTCTTTGACATTTTCTAAAGGAGTTTTTATCAATCTTTATTTTATGCTCTGTTTGGTGACTGATTCCATCAACATAGTACAGTACTTTTGTCTTTTTGGCATTAAGCTTGAGACCGGCTCTAAATCCTGTTTCATCTACTCTGTGTAGAACTCTCTTCATGCTACTGATGTTGTCGGCAAGTAGTGCTGTATCATCAGCATAGCGCAGATTTGTTATATTTCTAACACCTATCTTAAGACCCATGTCTTCAATATCAGACTCTCTCCTTACTTGCTCTGTATATATGTTGAAAAGGTGAGGTGAGAGGATGCATCCTTGTCCGACTCCTCTCGAGATATTGAAAAATTCACATTTTTGATTGTCCCATCTGATACTTCCTTTTTGGTCTTCATAAAGTGAGGAAATAAGTGAGATGATGTATTTTGGAAAGCCCATTTTATGCATTGTGTCAAAAAGATGCTTGTGGATTATGCTGTCAAAGACTTTGCTGTAGTCTATGAAGGTGATAAAAAGTTCCTGTTCCGGTATAACCATCTCAAAACACACATCTCAATACATCGATGACCTTAGTAAAAAGAAAACCAAGAAAATAAAATTAAACTGACATACCACTGCATTCTTTCAAATAATCCATAACCCTATCATTAGCTATTTCACCAAATTTATCACCTGGGATATTAACAAAAAAATTTTGTTTTAAGGGCCTGAATAAAAATGTATAAACATAACTAAGTACAAGAAAACATCTAAAAACTGGCCATTAGTACCTGAAACTGCCACAAGGCAGTTCACATTTCCTTAGAGCTAAAAATGCAATTAATATGTGTTCCCAATGATCAATCCTAGTGGACACAAAGTCTGTCTGGCTTTATGGAAAACATAAGGTGAGTGAACCAACAAGGCAGAAATTTGAAAATGAGAGGAAGAGATGACAGAAAACAAAGGAGCAAGGCAGAAGCAAAGAGAGTGACAGAAAAGAGGAAATTTTTAGCACAAAATTTCCTGAAGGGGGGATACTACTGATACTGAAAGAGCCCTCTGGCATCCCCATGGGGGAAAGACTGGCCATAACAGTGTTAAATCCTTCATACAATCTGCTTAGTGAGGAAATTTCTAGAAGAGAATTTCCAGAAGGTGGGAACATTATTTATACTGAAAGAGAACCAGCATCCTCACAAGGGAGTGTTGTAAGTGCATGTGTGTGTGTGTTATGTATTCTTAATATGTCAGTGCAATATTTATGTAACCCTGACAATTATGCAGTGTGTGTGTGTGTGTGTTGTGTGTGTGTGTGTGTGTGTGTGTGTGTGTGTGTGTGTGTGTGTGTGTGTGTGTGTGTGTGTGTGTGTGTGTGTGTGTGTTTTTCACTCAAAAATGCCATAATGACAAGGTATAAAATAGGGAAAGTTGCAAATAACATCTGAATTCCACCAGCAAGGCAACAAACAAACAGCACTATGTAAAATCACTGATTTTCCTCACTTGAGCCACTATGAATTACTGCTATAACGAACACATATCCGTCTCCCTTAAATTTCATTGAAAGTGAACTCCACCATATCTCCAGCTTACTGAGTAAAACGGGGCGATTTCTCCGATTCCCCAGGATAACATGTGTGCAGCCCTGTTAATAACTGAACCTTCTTCATGTGTATATGAACACAGAACATTAAGCATTATGTTAATGATCCTGTAAGTCATGTCAGTGTCCAGTGGTTCATGGAAACACAAAAACACCCATCCCACACACCCACTGAAGATGGAGTATGCAGACAGTGCAGCAACATGCTCCTTGTGCAGAATGGGTAAGAGAACGTGTATGGACACATCTGACAAAAATCAAAACATTTAATAAAATAAAATAAGATTAAATTAAATTAAAATAAAACAAAAAATAACACATTTTTAGCCTATAACCAAGACTTATGAATCAATTATGAATTAATAAATAAATGGTAAGATATACAGTTCAAGACCCCTCCTCCCCAGACCAAGGCAGTTCAAGGGAGACAAGTGACACACCAGAAACTACTTATTTGAGCAAGAGTTCTCTGCCTTGCTCTCACAACACAGTATTATCACAATAATATCTTTGAAGAAATCGTGTGGTAGAAACTTCAACTTTTCTCACTGACAGCATTATGACTGCCCTGACAATTATGACCTCTTGAAAAGCATAAATCTCCTCCACCTCACTCCCCTATGACCTCAGGGTATGGGACAACTGTTACTTCAGTTTTGCCCTTTCTATTATTTTCTTTGTTTTTAATATTAATTGTTGACACTAGCAGTAAAACCTACGAACACTGACCTATGGTACCTAAAATTGCCACTAGGCAGTTCACATTTCCTTTGAGCTAAAAATGCTACTTGTGCCCATAATCATTCCTAACAGACAAAGTATGTAAGGCTACCCAATTATTATTCCTAACAGACAGAAAGTATGAAGGCTACCTAATTATCATTCCTAACAGATAGAAAGTATGTAAAGCTATCCAATTATCATTCCTAACAGACAGAAAGTATGAAGGCTACCCAATTATCATTCCTAACAGACAGAAAGTATGTAAGGCTATCCAATTAGAAGAAAAAAATTGTCTATCTCTGGTTATGATGTATCTTTCTCACAAACTGTTAGAAACCTTGGCTTCTACCTGGATGAAACACTGTCTATGGAAGCCCATGTGAAACAGTTGTGCCGTACTCTGTACTATCAGCTACGCAGAATAGGTAAGATTCGCTCCTTTCTTTCCACTGATGCTGCCAACAAGCTTGCTGTATCTTTCATACTATCTAGACTGGACTATTGTAACTCTCTATTCGCAGGTCTCCATGACAATCAACTATTTAAACTTCAGAACCACAGAACCACACGGCTCGCCTTGTTCTCCGCAAGCCCAGGCGTGAGAGTGCAAAATCTCTGCTTAGAACACTTCATTGGCTCCCGGTAAAGGCTAGGATTCAATATAAAGTTGCCTGTCTCTGCTTTCAGTGTATCTATCACGAGAACATGCCATCCTATCTTGCCAACCTCCTGCAGGGTTACAAACCTTCTCGAACGCTCCGCTCTTCTGACACCTCACTGTTGACTGTTCCTCGCTTCTCTCTAGACACCTTTGGTAAAAAGTCTTTCTCTGTCTTTGGCCCAAATGTATGGAACTCGCTACCACTGTCTCTCAGAAAAATTAAGTGTTTCTCAACCTTCAAACGGCACCTGAAAACCCACCTCTTTCAAACTCATCTAACCTGAAGAGCCTTAGTTTGCAAGTCTGTCATCAGACTAATCTCTCCTGCCTGTATAACAGTATTTTGTATAAGGGCCTATAGAGCGAGGTGTGTGTGTATGTGTGTGTGTGTATGTGTGTGTGTGTGTGTGTGTGTGTGTGTGTGTGTGTGTGTGTGTGTGTGTGTGTGTGTGTGTGTGTGTGTGTGTGTGTGTGTGTGTGTGTGTGTGTGTGCGCGCGCGCATGAGTGAGCATGTGTGTGTATCACTGTATGTGTACAGCTGAGGAGGGGATAGGAGAGAAATTGAGTGGGAAAGAGACTGAAATACTTTAAGAAACTTTTTAAAATTTTTGTTTGTATGTAAATTGTGATGTATGATATGCGAATAGTTTATAATTTGTGACGTAGGCCTAATTTTGATTGTCAAGGTGTTAATGATGTAATACTGAAGTTATAATGTTTTTCCTGTATATGAATTAGAATTTTTCTGTTTTTATCTTCATTCAAAATATTGATTATACTTTTATGTACAACTATTGCATGCACAAACACATACACGCATGCAAACATAGCACACGCACACACACACACACACACACACACACACACACACACACACACACATTCTTAAATAAACACACGCGCACATCAACGCACAAGCACGCGCACGCACGCACACACACACACACGCACGCACGCACGCACGCACGCACGCACGCACGCACGCACGACGCACGCACACACACACACA
Source organism: Monoplex corrugatus (assembly GCA_030674185.1). Taxonomy (NCBI): domain Eukaryota; kingdom Metazoa; phylum Mollusca; class Gastropoda; order Littorinimorpha; family Ranellidae; genus Monoplex; species Monoplex corrugatus. The sequence continues at coordinate 12,963,249 of JAPXFY010000034.1, forward strand.
CAACACACACACACACACACACGTACGCAAGCACACACACCCAGCAATATATAAACACAGTATGCCTCTTTATTCATATGAAAAATCTGTTAATCTTTCTTCATTACATAAGTCAGTGTTTAAATTTTAATATTCTGTGGTTTCTTATGTGTCTTCTTACTTGTATAGCTTTAATGTTAGTTGTTATCTTATTGTGTATGTAATTGTGAACATTTTTTATCACCTTTTGCCTTTCTTGCGAAATGTAAAGCGCTGGTGAGCATGTTTTTATATGGAATATGCGCTATACAAATAAACATTATTATTATTATTATTATTAATTATCATTCCTAACAGACAGAAAGTATGTAAGGCTATCCAATTATCATTCCTAACAGACAGAAAGTATGTAAGGCTATCCAATTATCATTCCTAACAGACAGAAAGTATGAAGGCTACCCAATTATCATTCCTAACAGACAGAAAATATGTTAAGGCTATCCAATTATCATTCCTAACAGACAGAAAGTATGAAGGCTATCCAATTATCTTTCCTAACAGACAGAAAGTATGTAAGGCTATCCAATTATTCCTAACAAAGTATGTAAGGCTACCCAATTATCATTCCTAACAGAAAAAGTATGTAAGGCTACCTAATTATCATTCCTAACAGACAAAGTATGTAAGTATTGTAAGGCTACCCAGTTATCATTCCTAACAAAGTATGTAAGGCCACCCAATTATCATTCCTAACAGACAAAGTATGTTAGGCTATCCAATTATCATTCCAAACAAAGTATGTAAGGCTACCCAGTTATCATTCTTAGCAAATTATGTAAGGCTACCCAATTATCATTCCTAACAGACAAAGTGTGTAAGGCTACCCAGTTATCATTCCTAACAGACAGAAAGTATGAAGGCTACCCAATTATCATTCCTAACAGACAAAGTGTGTAAGGCTACCCAGTTATCATTCCTAACAGACAGAAAGTATGTAAGGCTACCCAATTATCATTCCTAACAGACAGAAAGTATGTAAGGTTACCCAATTATCATTCCTAACAGACAAATTATGTAAGGCTACTCAATTATCATTCCTAACAGACAGAAAGCATGTAAGGCTACCCAATTATCATTCCTAACAGACAGGAAGTATGTAAGGCTACCCAATTATCATTCCTAACAGGCAAAGTATGTAAGAATACTGAATTATCATTCCTAACAGACAGAAAGTATGTAAAGCTACCCAATTATCATTCCTAACAAAGTATGTAAGGCCACCCAATTATCATTCCTAACAGACAAAGTATGTAAGGCTACCCAATTATCATTCCTAACAAAGTATGTAAAGCTACCCAATTATCATTCCTAACAGACAAAGTATGTAAGGCCACCCAATTATCATTCCTAACAGACAAAGTATGTAAGGCTACCCAATTATCATTCCTAACAGACAGAAAGTATGTAAGGCTACCCAATTATCATTCCTAACAAAGTATGTAAGGCTACCCAATTATCATTTCTCACAGACAGAAAGTATGTAAGGCTACCCAATTATCATTCCTAACAGACAAAGTATGTAACTATTGTAAGGCTACCCAATTATCATTCCTAACAAAGTATGTAAGGCTAACCAATTATCATTCCTAACAGACAGAAAGTACGTAAGGCTTTATGGAAAATAGACAGGTGAATAGAAGTAAAAGAAAGGAAGAGATGACAGAAAGCAAAGGAACAAGGCAATAACAAAGAGAGCGACAGAAAAGTGGAAATTTCTAGCACAAAACATCCAGAAGGTGGGGATACTGTTTATACTGAAAAAGCCCGCCGGCATCCCCACAGGAGAAAGACTGGCTATAAAAGTGTTAAATTCTTGATACAATCTGTATCCCTACAGGAGAAGGATTGGCTATTAAGTGTTAAATTCTTGATGCAATCTGTTTTGTGATGGCTGTACCATACACGATACAGCAACAGATGTTGCAGACAATTATAATAACACTGGATTCCAGATACAAGATTCATGAAGTTAATTAGTGTTATACACTAACAGCTTTGAATAAACAGGCAAGTGCATGCACACATACATGCTCAAAATAGCTCTGAATAAATAGGAAAGCATTCTTATATATACATGTACATACACATTATGAAATATGTATTTCATGTCTTCATGGTCAATTCTCTGAAAACACTTACTTTCAATCTACTGAATGTACTACATTAAATGTAGTTCTTTCCAACTCCTTTTTTTAAATAAAAGTATATTAACAATGGTTGTCATGTAAGCTGGTGATACAGACTTATACCATCAGAAAGTAGTTTCATTCCTCCTCCTCCTCCTCCCCCCCCCCCCCTCTCAAGCCAACGGATGAGGTTTCAAATGCATTGTGGAAACTACTAATATTGCCCCTCCCCATCCAAATTTCTGGTTTGTGTATGAGTTGGTGGCCGCGCATGTGTGTGTGTGTGTGTGGTGCGTGCGTGCGTGCGTGCGTGCGTGCGTGGCGTGCGTGCGTGCGTGCTGCGTGCGTGCGTGCGTGTGTGTGTGTGTGCGCACGTGCGTGTGTGCATGCATGTGCATGCGTGCGTGCATGCATGTGTGTGCCTGTGTGCATGTGTGTGCCTGTGTGCATTCGCATGCATGCATGTGTGTGTCTCTCTCTCTGTCTTTTTCTCTCATGAATCACAGGTGTTTATATACATGTAACAGTCAATATATTATCACAACTCATTTTATAACTTGTCTCACAGTATTTGTGTTATGTTTTCTTCTATGCTGGTATTTTGTGTGTTGAGTACCTAGGACTAGCTGTAAAATGGCTCGAATTGTTGCTAATGCTATTATCCTTAAGTAATAATGTTGTCTGAAGTCTTAAGTCTGAACTCTCTCTCTCTCTCTCTCTCTCTCTCTCTCTCTCTCTCTCTCTCTCTCTCTCTCTCTCTCTCTCTCTCTCTCCTCTCTCTCTCTCTCTCTCTCTCTCTCTCTCTCTCTCTCTCTCTCTCTCTCTCTCTCTGTGTGACACTCACTAAGCTTGATGGGATACAACATGGTGTTGACGTCCAGGATCAGGTCCATCTTGAAAGATTCGCTCTCACAAAACAGTCTGGACACTGCAACACACAAAGAAAATCACACCTGCACTTTGTCATGACAACAGACATTAGATACTGACAGACAGACAGACAGATAGATCAATAGATATCATGTATGAGTATCAGAAGTCAGACACTTTACTGAACAAACCAATAAGTTTATTTCTAATGGGTAAGCATGTCTGTCTGTCTGTCTGTCTGTCTGTCTGTCTGTCTGTCTGTCTGTCTGTCTGTCTTCTCTCTCTCTCTCTCTCTCTCTCTCTCTCTCTCTCTCTCTCTCTCTCTCTCTCTCTCTCTCTCTCTCTGTAGTGGATAAAACAACTGCCTAAGACATGAGAAGTCCCAAGTTCAATTCTAAGCTGGACATGGAATCCCCCCACACCCTCACCCCAACTAGACCTTCAGTGATGACAGAGTGCATGCTGGTCCTTAGGATGAGACAATAAACTGAGATCCTGCATGCAACATACACAAGGAACCATGGCCATGAAAAGAATGTTCCTGGCAGCTGGTTAAACTCTGTGGCAAAATCAACTCATAAAAAAACAAAAACGCATGCAGACTACACACACACACAAAAACACAAACAAAAAACAAAACAAACAAAAAAACAGGGGAAGCGCAGCACTGTGGCAATGCACTAGTCAAAAACAAAACAAAAACAAAAACCCACACACAAAAAAGGCAACCCTCCCCAAAATTATATGTGGAGATACTGCACTAATCACAAATCAGTAATGTACAAGATTAGCTCTCTACAAACTGTGAGCGTGAGATGACAAAGACTAACTTTGTGAATTTGAAAAAGAGTACTGCAACTTTCCTATTTCAAAGTTACATAATGGGCTAGTCAAAAATAAGCTTGCATTCTCAAAATATTCAGTTTTCCAAAAGTCTGTTGCATGCGCGCACACGCACACACGCACACACACATGCACACTCACTCACTCTCTCTCTCTCTCTCTCTCTCTCTCTCTCTCTCTCTCTCTCTCTCTCTCTCTCTCACACACACACACACACACAGATGTATACTTATTAAAGAATTACCAGTCTGTGTGTTATCAACAGATAGATGGATAAGCTGTGACACATTCCAACATTTGTTTGCTTGCATATTAGCTGACCAATGCTAATCTGGTAGAGATGGAGCTCCTGCTGGCCATTCTGACTGCATAAGCTCAAGTTTGACTCAGGTGGATGAAGGAACTTTCTCACTTGTGTATGTTGCATGCAGGATCTCAATTTATGTGAGAGAGTAAACAATGAAGATACTAATTACCTACATAGTGACAAAGGAGCATGCAGATAATAAACTTATTAAAAGCGGCCAAATATAAAAACGTTCTACAAGGGGAGAATCTGCTAACCACACAGGCAGCACATACTGATACCACAACAGAGCCACTGACACAAATAGCTATCTACCAGGTCTTCATTTATGTCACACCTGTTAAAAAAATTATTGTCACTATATATGATGTTCAACGATCAATCACTTCACTTCCCTTCTCCCTTCCTCCTTCTGCGCGCGCGCACCACACACACACACACACACACACACACACACACACACACACACACACACACACACACACACACACACACACACACACACACAACACACACACACACACACACAAATGTATATATACAGCAGAATTGGTCGCTGTTGTTCAAGCATTGCATTATTTAATAAGCCTTCAGCCTGTCTTTCAAAGTAGTTATCTTTGTTGATTCAGAATCTGTATTTATTGAGGCAAATCATCTAATACATTGTTTAAAGATAAATGGCTCAGAAATCAGTTTATGGTGGGTGCCTTCTCATGTTGACTTCACAGCAACAACGTAGTTGACAGAGCAGCTAAATCCGGTGCACTCCATTCTGAAAATTCCTCAGTAAAAGAAGCTTACAACTTGCTAGAATTAGCATCATGGATTCGATTTCATGAACATTTATATAAAAAATTTGTGTCTCAAAAAAGAATCAAGCTTTCAGTTCAAAATATCTGTAAAAAATTGCAGTATTCCTCGCTATATCATTTGAGATTAATTGTTACCACATATTTTCGTATTCAACTGAATGCTTTGAAAACAAAATATTGTAAAAATGTTTTATGTATTTGCAGTGAACAATTCACATTGTATCACGGTTTGTTTTACTGCAGAAAGCTTCGGTCCTTTTTACCAAAGATGTTTACACAAGGAAACTATCTTGAAACGCATTTTAAAGAAGTAATATCAGATCAAGTTTTGTTAGTTAAAATTTCAGAATCACTGGTTCACAGTCCTGTTAATGCATTACAATTATTATTATTATTTGTTTTGTTTTGTTTTGTTTTTTATAACGATTTTAATTTTACATTATTGATGTTAGCATTGTTCTAGTTTCATTTCTTTATTCATCTATATCCTTTTTCTTAAGACCTTGCCGCTTCCTTTTAATTTTTTTCCGTCTCTTACTCTGTTCCCATCTGTCCTTTCCCCTTCCCCCTAATTTCATCCTCCGTGCCATTTTTTCCCGTCTAATATCACTCATAGTGAAAAGACGTTAAATCAAGGAACGAACAAACGAACACACACACACACACACACACACACACACACACACACACACACACACACACACACACACACACACACACACACACACACACACACAGTCCCCTTGTTTCCACCTCTATTCCTCTCATTCCTCTCCCCTGCCCCTTAACACATTCACAGCCTTCCTTAAAATGAAGTGTACTTCAGTGTGTAGTCAATCTGAAACAAAAACGTGGACACAAAGATCATGAGTCCAATTTCACCTCTTAAAATGGACTCTGAAACCCGTTGTTGAGAAATTTCATTCATTTCTTAATCTTATGTCCCAACTTTGATAGCCATTTTCAAAATGGCCACTCCAACTTTTCCTGAACTGTAGCAGCTGTTGTTGTTATTGTTTAATTACAGCACATATTTTAATCAAGCTGGATGCTTTTTTGTTTTGGTTTGTAGTTGTATTTTTTTTTTCTTCAAACCACATATTTCATATGTGAACAGACACACTTTGAAAATATGGCCAAGTACAGACCTACAAACAGAAACAGAACATGTCTAAACCAAAAGCAATAAAGAAAAAAAGAACTTTTAAAAAAGTCAAAAGTCCAAACAGGCCCAACAGGAAAGTCTGGAAATGAACATCTATTTACGTTCCTCATGCACAACGGCCGCGCTTAGAAACACCAATCAATAACAACAATAAAATATCGACTGAGCTAAGATGAAACTGAAATACAGTCAAAAACCAGCATGCCTGAACGTGAAAAAGCAGACCCCCCCCCCCCCCCCCCAATCCCCTGATGGTAAGCAAGTGTGCACAGTAAATATTCACCTTAAATCGATCAGAACTGAAAATTCGCAGCACACTAGTCGCCGTGGTGTAGTGGTTAACACAACGGACTACCGACTGGAAGGATGTGGGTTCGAATCCACATCAGTCCCTTCAAAACTATATCAGTGGGATTTTTCGGCTCTAGCTGGCTCCTACCCAGAGTTGGGCGTGCTATGGGCTCATTCGGAAGACTGGAACCACACAGTCGTGTCTCATCCATTTCAAGGATGCCTCATTGAGGATGTTGCTCAAATCTTCTGATCAGCACCACAGGTGTCTATACCTCTTGGGCCTGGTTGACACCAGGATATATTATGATAGTAAGAGTAGATAGAAAAGCAAAAAAGAACTGGATGACTAATGAAATTTTGGGCTTGATGGAGGAAAGGAGGAAGGCAAAGAGAAATGAAGAGATCTACAAGAAGATAAACAAAGAGATCAGGAATAGGTGCAATGAAGCTAAGAAAGCTTGGCTGAAAAGTGCAAAGAAATGGAAGACCAACACAAAATGGATCCTCAAGGTATGTACAGACAAACTGAAGAAATTGTCCACAGAAAAAATACATGCACATCAACTGGTTGCTTGAAATCGACAGATGGCACACTTATCATGGAAAAAGACAAAATATTAGACAGATGGGGAGAGTACATTAAAGACCTTTTTGAGGATGACAGAAACGAAGAACACATTATAAAAAAGAACTTTGAAGGACCACCCATAATGAAAGATGAAGTTACAGCGGCACTGAAAAAGATGAAACCGGGAAAAGCCCCAGGACCAGACAACATTACTACAGAGATGATTGAAGCCCTGGAGGAATTTGGCATAGAAAAAATAACAGTCCTCCTAAATGAAATTTATGACACTGGAAAAATCCCCAAAGATATGTCAAAATCAATTTTCATTGCAATTCCAAAGAAGACAGGGGCTATAGAATGCGAACTCCATCGCACAATCAGTTTGATGAGCCATGTAACAAAAATCCTGTTAAGAATAATCATGATGAGGACAAGGAATAGAATCAAAAGAGAAATAGCAGAAGAACAGTGTGGATTTGTGGAAGGGAAAGGAACTATTAATGCCATATACATCCTAAGAACTATCATAGAGAGGTCAAATGAGATGAATAAGGATTTGTATTTATGCTTTGTTGACTACACCAAGGCTTTCGATCAGGTAAGACATGATGAATTGAGCAACCATCTGCAGAGACTCAATGTTGATGGAAAAGATCTACGAATAATCAGAAATATGTACTGGGAACAAACAGCTGCAATGAGAACAGAAAACAATGTAAGCTCTTTCCAAAATATCAAAAGAGGAGTCAGACAGGGTTGTGTTTTGTCACCAGATCTTTTTTCACTTTACAGCGAAAACATCATGAGAAACTTAGAAGAAGACCCTGGATTAAAGTTTGGAGGGAAAATGATAAACAACATTCGATACGCAGCTGACACTGTGCTAAATGCAGAAAGTCAAAGAGACCTACAAAACCTTGTGAATATACTACAAATAGAAAGCAAGGGAAAGGGGCTGGAACTAAAGAGCAGGAAGACTGAAGTCATGGTGATCAGTAAAAAACATGAAATCCCCTCATGCAAAATAACAGCAAATGCCACAACCTTGACACAGGTTGATAAATTCAAATACCTGGGAACAATCATTTCATCAGACGGCAGATGCACATCAGAAATAGCCGTAGAATCGGCCAAGCCAAAACAGCATTCAAGAAGATGACAAGCATTCTTACCAACAAATGCCTGTCAATTAACATCAGGAAGAGAGTTCTTGAATGTTATATAGAACCAATACTGTTGTACTGATGTGAGGCGTGGACAGTCAACAAACAAAGCCGTAACAAGATTGAGGCAGCCGAGATGTGGTTTCTAAGAAGAATGTTGAGAGTTCCATGGACAGCAAAGAAAACAAACAAGGCAGTCTTGATGGAGGCAGACACAAGTAGATCACTGATAAGGAAGATTAGGAAAAGACAGGCAACATTTATAGGCCATTTTATGAGGAAGGGGGATTTGGAGCATCTGGTCACAACGGAAAGCTGGAGGGAAAGGGAGCACCAGGTAGACCCAGGGAGAAAATGCTGGACGGACTTGCAGGGTGGTTGGGGACAAGGAGGGTGGGGGAGATGCTAGGGGCAATGAGAGATAGAGACAGATGGAAGTCCATGATCGCCAACGCCATGCGGCAGGGCACCTGATGATGATGATGAGTAAGCGTAGAGCACAGCCCTGTCACACAGTCTCAATCCTAGATGGAATTTCATAGCATCATGATTATCATCCTCATCAACATCATCATCACTGCATTGTTTAAAAAAATAAATAAATAAAAAATAAAACTGTGCCAGCTTCTGAAACCATTAAAGTGGCATAGAAAATGGGACAAACAAACAAAAAATAGGTGAGCACAAGGGCAGCCTCCCTGAGTGCGATGATCCTGTTAAAAAAAAAAAAGAAAAGAAAAGAAGAAGAAAAAGAAAAGAAAATTTGCAGCATTACTTCCTAGTTCTATAGTACACATAAACAAGGACTGAAAAATTGAAAATTGTCTCATGATAATAATAATTTATCACAATTAAGAGCACCCTCCAGTACATAAGTGCCATTCAGGACTCTACAGAATTGTTCTACTTCCCTAAAGCCTACTTTCAAAAAAGAAATCACAATCAAAACAAAAAACTCAAAACCTCTATGAATACAGAATGATTGAAAAGAAAAGGTGCTTAAATAGCCTGCCTCCTCTGGTCATACATGTGTAGTGAATAATCTGTGTGTGTGTGTGTGTGTGTGTGTGTGTGTGTGTGTGTGTGTGTGTGTGTGTGTGTGTGTGTGTGTGTGTGTGTGTGTGTGTGTGTGTGTGTATGTGTGTGTGTGTGTGTGTGTGTGTGGTGTGTTGTGTGTGTGTGTGTGTGTGTGTGTGTGTTTCTTATTTTCCCCTCTTCATTTTTTTTCATTTGCTGTCTTATCTTCTGAGACACGAAATGGTACTGATATCACACCATTCATTTTAGCTCTTCAATACCACCAGGCCATAATTCATTCAGTCAATATCCCATTGCAGCCACCATGAGGCCATCCCCAAGAGGAGATTCTGCACTGTTGCTGGGTCATGCTGGTGGTGATCAGCACTGCCTGTTCTGATCCAACTTTTTAAGACACTGCCTACTACGCCCTTTACTAATGACAGTAACTGCTCAGCTGCAGAGCCAAACTGAGTGACCACCCCCACCCCACCCCCACCCCCAGTGAGGAGACTACACATACATCCCTCAAAAGACAGTCCCCATGAACTACCTACACAAAAGACCCAAACTTTAAAATTTATCTCAGGCATGGAAGAAACCTTGCCAAGCATCAACCTTCCACATAAAGAACCCCAAAGAATCATGTATAACATATCTGCTGGCCCAACACCATCTCCAATCAACAACTACTTGCTCAATGCAACCAACAGTACAATGGGCACTAATCATTAAGAGGTAAGGGAGATGGGTGGACACGTCATCCGAAGAAAGCAAGATAACATTACCCCAAATGCCCTTCACTGGACCTCAGCAGGAAGAAGAAAGAAAAGAAGATCCATGAACATCTGGCAATGAACAATTCAAGGAGGCCTCAGGGCTAAGGTCCTGAAACACACCTGGGGTACTATCTACTGTCTGGCTCAGAACACACAGAACTGGAGAAAATACATTGCTGCCTTACATGCCAATGACATAACAGGCAATAAGGAAGTATGTAACATTGTAAGAAGGAAGCGGAAGGGAAGTGTATCATACAACAACAAAAAAACCAGCACACAAAAGACTGGCACACAATACTTTGCCTGAGAAAAAAACTTGGAAAAGAAAATTATAAAATGCACACGTTTTGAAATACATTTCATGCACATAATCTAAAGATGTGCCCCTGTTTTTGACCATTCTGCCCAATCTATCACCAAATGTTCTTATTAAAAAATAAACCTGAATACACATGTACATTAAAACAGATGACCTAAATTATTTAGAACTGCTTCTATACATCATATATCCTCACAGTAAAAAGTGCAGTTAATACATATGTGTACTCAATTACAGAAAGTATGTAAGGCTTTGTAGAACACATACATGTGAATGAACCAGTCAGGCAGAAAATGATAGTAAAGAAGCAAGGCAAAAATAAAGACAGCGACAGAAAAGAGGGCATGTCTAACACAGAATTTCCAGACAGTGGATAGACTCCAATCTGCCTGCAAGATTTTACACAGGGATGAATTGGCCAAAGAAAAACTTCGTGCATGTGGCTTTCTGCCCACCCAGCTGTGAATCTGTACCAGACCCTGGTCAGGGTTGGGGAAGTTGAAGGCAAAAACAGTGAGGGAGAGGAGATGGGCACTGGTTCATAATGTAAGCCTGTGAAACATGTCCAAATCTTGATCACCTGTCTCTTTACAACCTTGAGGTTACAGGACAATCTTTAACTGTACCTTTCCTACAAAATATTCCTGCAACTGTTTCTTTACATAAGTTGATAAGAAAATAATTGACAAAATATTTCACTTGTACCAATATGCGTTACTGCTACAAATCTACAAATTCAGTCATTCCTCATTCTTACACACACACACACACACACACACACACACACACACACACACACACACACACACACACACACACACACACACACACACACACACAAAAGCTATTTAGTTAATTGGTTAATTTGGTTAATAAATCAGTATATGCAATTTTCTTGCTTTTTCTCTAGAATCAGCTGACACCTTGAACTATTACTTTAATAATTCAATGGAGGTGAATGAGTTGAATTAACAGTTACACTCACCGTCTGAAATACTGGACATGAGTATAAACTTTTGAGATGTTACAAGAATCAGTAATAATCAAATACCTAGATTATTTCTTGATCACAAACACCATCCATTCTGAAAGAGCCACCACAAGAAAACACAAACAACTCCACAAAATGATGTCACTGGAGCAAACAAACAGCTAATGATTGGTCAAAAGTGTCTACAATGAAATTCCACACACCCAATCACACTGTCTGTTACAGACTGGCCAACTGGTTGGCAGTAAATTGGGTTAAGCTAACTGGCACTTGGCCAGACATAGACATGAAAAGGAAGACAGGCAACAAGCTTTGTCTGATGTGTCCGAACATAGACATGGATAGGGAGACTAGCAACAAGCTTTGTCTCATGTGCCTGTACATAGACATGGATAGGGAGACAAGCAACATGCTGTCACATATACCTAAACATATACATGGATAGATAAACCAGCAAAAGTCTCATGTGCCTGGGCATAATAATAATAATAATAATGTTTATTTGTATAGCGCATATTCCATATAAAAACATGCTCACCAGCGCTTTACATTTCGCAAGAAAGGCAAAAGGTGATAAAAAATGTTCACAATTACATACACAATAAGATAACAACAAACATTAAAGCTATACAAGTAAGAAGACACATAAGAAACCACAGAATATTAAAATTTAAACACTGACTTATGTAATGAAGAAAGATTAACAGATTTTTCATATGAATAAAGAGGCATACTGTGTTTATATATTGCTGCGTGTGTGTGCTTGCGTACGTGTGTGTGTACATGTGTGTGTGCGTGCGTGTGCGTTGCTGTGCGCGTGTGTTTGTAAGAATGTGTGTGTGTGTGTGAGAGAGAGAGAGAGTGTGTGTGTGTGTGTGTGTGCGTGTGCTATGTTTGCATGCGTGTGTGTGTGTTTATGCATGCAATAGTTGTACATAAAATTATAATCAATATTTTGAATGAAGATAAAAACAGAAAAATTCTAATCCATAGATATGAATATGGAGACAGGCAACACAATGGAGGGGGGGGGGGGGGGAGGAAATATGGATAGAGAGACAGGTAACATAAAGATTATAATCAATATTTTGAATGAAGATAAAAACAGAAAAATTCTAATCCATAGATATGAATATGGAGACAGGCAACACAATGGGGGGGGGGGGGGGGAGGAAATATGGATAGAGAGACAGGTAACATAAAGAGACAGGTAACAGTCTTAATAAGTAACAAGCTCTGTCACATGTGCCCAGGCCCATATATGATTAGGGAGACTGGCACCACAATGGATGGGAGTGAAGAAGGAAACAAGCTCTGTAATCTGTGCATGGGCAAAGATATGGATACACAGACAGGCAACGCACTCTGTCACACTGTGCCATCATCATCTCACAATGCCTCACATCAAGCCATGGAGCTTGCAAGCACACAGAGTTAAGTAACACTGCTGTGTTGTTCAATCAGATTCATATCAAATTTGTGGCATATTTCTGATAAAGTACTAAACCAGTAACTTGTCAATTACAATGGAAACAAAAAGCAAAAGTTCTGAGAAAAATCTCCCTTCCTGGTTAATAATACACAAACAGAAGCAAACTATTACCACACAACAATATTATTCACCAAACAACAATCTCAAACTTATCTTAATGTTGCTGTGAGGTACACCGGCATTCTTCTTACAAAACAAGTAGCAGCTGATACAGAGGCCAATACATACCATGAGTTCACCGAGTTAAATATACAATTATTATTGTTTAAAGCTCAGCCGACTGCACACAATCGTACCAGGAATATAACCATCCTAATATATATATATATATATATATATATATATATATATAATATATATAATATATATATATATAAATACAATACTTTTGTGACTCTGGAAAAAACAAAACTAGAAAATTAAACTCGAAAATTAAACTAAGTACACACACCAATGCATTCATGCACATAGAAAAAAAAAAACACCCTGGAAAATGAAATTAAGTACATACATCAATGCATTTGTGCACATAATCTAAGAATATGCCCTGGCATTGACCATTCCACCAAATTTATCACCAGCTTTTAAAAACAAACCTGAAAACAATTATATAAACATAAAGTTGTAAGGACATTCATCATCATCATCATCATCAGGTGCCCTGCTGCATAGCACTGGCGACCATGGACTTCCAACCATCTCTATCTCTCGTTGCCCCCAGCATCTCCCCCACCCTCCTCATCCCCAGCCACCCGGCAAGTCCGTCCAGCATTCTCTCCCTGGGTCTACCTGGTGCTCTCTCTCCCTCCAGCTTTCCCGCTGTGACCAGGTGCTCCAAATCCCCCCTCCTCACAATATGGCCCACAAATGTTGCCTGTCCCTTCCCAATCTTCCTTATGAGTGACCTACTTGTGTCTGCCTCCATCAAGACTGTCTCGTTTGTCTTCTTTGCTGCCCAGGACATTAGAACATGAAAACTGGTGTAAATTACCAAAGATTGCTTCCCTGAGTAGCCAATTTATGTAAGTACTGTATAATTTACATCTATGCAAACTGGAAGTATGAATCAATGCTGAGGACAATACAGACCAAACCAATCTATTTACTGTAAAAGATACCTATTACACAGGCCAGCTGGATGAGGGCAAAGTTGGGTAACTTACTACCTGCTGAATCATCACTAGGCCCAGCTGTCACAGTATCAACTATCAGTATCACTCTCTGTATGTTGAATGTCGGGCAAATTGCTTGTCTTCACAAATACCTGGTGACACAAGAGAAATCAATATCCCAGGCTAAGTTCTTCAAACCTGATAAATGTGCCCACCAATAAGAACCTCTTCAAAGGTGAACCCTAATTATATGCTGCTCTGAGTCTGATTAGTAGGGAGACAAAATGATCAAGTGAGAGAGAGCGTGGTGGAGTGAGAGAAACATCCACTCATTCAACCTGGGAGGTCTTGGTTCGAGCCAACTTGAGACCAACCAACTGGTGAGTAAGGAGTGAGATTTTTCTGATCTCCCACATTAACATTGAGTGCACATCTATCTGCTGGTGTCTGAACC
>JAPXFY010000034.1:12982602-13102602 GCA_030674185.1 Monoplex corrugatus
TAATTTATATATCAAGATTTAGGGCCTTATAAATATCATTACTATCAGTATCACACATACACCACCCCACAACACTACCGCACACTTTGTCTCCTTCCTCTAACCAACCAACCAATGCCATGCCCACCTACAAAGATCAACCCCCTAAAGCTAACACTGTAATAGTAATTCTGTACTATAGTAACCCCATTGTCCTGGACCAGCATTACATTACTAACAATCAGACACAAATGACCAAAGAATATTTCAAATCGGGATCATCACCCACACTGCCAAGGGCATGACTGTAAAGTGCTGTAACAAGTGACCACATGCCCTAAACCTTGAAATCTTTCAAACAAAAGAAAGCTGTGAAGCTTATCATATATCATACCATGTGCCGTCATGCTGGTCAAAGTACTCTAACCTCAAAACTTTATAGACTAAGGCCTCTGACCTCCCACTTGAGGGTGCCGAGGTCTCTTTTACACGTTTTAGTAAACTATAAACAATATTCCCAGCTTCTAGAAATTTCTTATTACGATTACTTGCTTCTAAATGTTCTTGACTTTTTTTCTTTCTATCTCCTCTAACTTTCTATTTGCCTGTCTCAATGGTCTATTCATTTGTATTTTTCAAATATTTGCACACTTTTCCCTTTTCCTTTCCACCCGTCCAAGTCAGTGTGCTGACTGTGCAGCAACACAATTTTGCTTCTGAAGTGTGGACCACAATAACATGCATGTTACTGTTATTGTTGTTCATAGTCCAAATGACTTGGCAGAGCCATATCAGGGTTATATTAAAACTAGCTCAAAACATATAATACCTACCACCTGGGAAAAAATGAAGTATTTATTCATTCACATAATCTAAAAGCAAGCCTGAATACAAATATGTCTGTAAATATTACTTAATACATGCACCCAATTATCAATCCTCAGAGAAAGTATGTAAGACTTTATGCACCACACTCAGGTGAATGGACCAGCAAAGCAGGAAATGATAGGAAGAGATAACAGAAAGCAAAGGAGCAAGGCAGAAACAAAGATGGTGAAAGAAGAAATTTCTAGCAAAGAATTTCCAGACGGTGGGGATACTGTTTATACTGACAGCCCCTGCCTTCCCCCTATGGGTCAATACTGGACTACAATAAACACGTCTCAAATGGATACACTGACCATTCGAGACATTACCACACACAAACGCAGACAAAGGAAAGCAATGACAGTGCTAGGAATTTCTGAAAGTGGTCTCATTTTTTCTTCTTCTTCTTCTTCTTGAACTTCTTCTTCTTCTTAAGCAGACTTGAGCTCCTACAAGCACTTCCTATCTAAGCAGATGAATTCACGCTTAATCAACTTAACAACCACAAGGAGCGGACTTTTACGTGTGTGACCATTTTTTTCCCTGCCATAAAGGCAGTTGTACTCTGGGGAATTAAAGAGAGAATTTTGAAGAATATGGGCGAATAATCTGGATGGTGAGGAAAGGACAGCATGGCAGGAAAGATGAACGTCTATCTACCTAGAAGCAAACTAGGCAGTTTCAATGGTTCCAAAACAGGACAGAAATCTACAGGGCAAGAAACCAATCCCCTCACTGACCAACCCCCACTGTCACTCAACAACAAGTCACAGAATCTGTCCCAGGGACACAAAAACCAGTGACAACATTTTTACAAATACACTGAAAATCAGCCAACACACAATATATCTCATCTATAAAAGTATAAACGTTTAGTAATGTTACATGGCACATGCCAATTAATGCATTGTTCCTGCATCCTGTCCAAAATACTACTTCTACATGGCACATGCCAATTAATGCATTGTTCCTGCATCCTGTCCAAAATACTACTTCTGTCACTGATGCAACTCCTGAGCCAACTGCCTTGTTGAGACAGTGGCGATTTGGGCAACAAAGTACCAGTGCAAACTATACTATACTGGTTGGCAGCTGAAACTGAAAAATCAAATCTATCTCTTTCAGCCACAAATACTTTATCAATCTTTGCAAAATAAAACAGGTCCCTGGGACCGACAGCTCAAAAGAACTACGATATTCTGGTTTTGCAAATGATTAATGCAATCATCAGTTGAAAATGCCTGAAATCCACCAGTTGTGAATGAGTTCCTCACCCTGTTCAAGGTTGGGGATAGTAAAGACTTCAAACTTAAGATATTCATTCAATAAAGCCATAAACCCCACACTGAAGGGGTACTCACAATGTGTTACAAAAGAAATTTGTCATCAGACTTGGAGAACAAGACTGACAACCAACAGCAAATCAACAGACTGCATATTAAGGCATCCCACTTGCCTTTAATTTTCAAATGTTTCAGTAGAAGCAAACCAAAATTCTTCACAAAACCATAACAAGTTGAGCTTAATAACAAATACAGTCTAAACATATTTGGATTTAGGAAAGGTAAAGCAGCAAGGGGGAGGAGAGACGCACTGCCTTCATAAAGCAAGCCTCAATAAAAAATGGAGATCTCTACCACCTCACTTTTCTACAACCTCACAGTTACGGACAAACTTCACCCTTTTAACAGCAGGTATAGAGGTAGAGACAACATACTTGAACAATGTGATCAGGTTGACAAGATGGCAAAAGTCCACAGAGCTGCAGCAGATCATGTAGCACTGCATTGTGATGGGTCATAGTCTCAACATGTTTGAAATCAATACTGGAGTTGTGGGCTGTCCTATAGTCGTTGTCAGTGCTTGTTCTATACTAACTTATAATGCATACAATGTGTTAGTGTGAGTGTGAAGGCGATGGGGCGAGTGTGAAGGGGGTGGTGAATAGGGGTGTGTGTGTGTGTGTGTGTGTGTGTGTGTGTGTGTGTGTGTGTGTGTGTGTGTGTGTGTGTGTGTGTGTGTGTGTGTGTGTACATAGTAGCTCTGAGTGTGTGTGTGCATGTGTGTGACTGTGTGTGTATTACATGCACATCCACACCTCGGAACACATACGCGTTTACTTGCTGGCAAAGTGTCTAGGTAAAGGGGGTAAGCATAAACGTGTGTTTGGGTGTGGGTGCACACATCATGTAAGAGGCTGTGGGACTCTCCTACGCGCAAGCGAGCACGCGCACGTCAGCGTGTGTGTGTGTGTGTGTGTGTGTGTGTGTGTGTGTGTGTGTGTGTGTGTGTGTGTGTGTGTGTGTGTGTGTGTGTGTGTGTGTGTGTGTGTGTGCGCGCGCGCGCGCAATATGTGCCCGTACATGCAGAAACTTTCATAAATAATTTCGAGCGTAAGTCTGTGTGAGTTTTCTGTTACAGTGCACAAGCACAAGTTTATACAGTATATGTATAAAGTGTGTGAAGTGGTGGCATGGTCAATAGTTGATGTTCACTTGAGCGATTTTGACAAAATGAAGAAAAAGAAGAAGAAAGAGAAATTGGGAGGAGGGGGAGGAAGGGCACATAAAAGTGCATGCATATGTATGTGTGCACTCTACAATTGTAAGTGTGAGAATGTCTTTGCTTTCCCTAAAAACTCAGTTCTTGTATTTAAAAGATCATGCTAACTTTTTAAATTCAAGTCTAACTTCTCTCTAGCTATAACTAGTATAAAGTAAGCTCAATACACACCCCGATCAAACAGTCAATCCTGTCAAGTTTTCTTCAGCACCTAACAGGAAAACTGCACCGTACGCTTTTGAACTTTCCACAATCAATAAAAGCATAGTCGAAAAATAACCCCACCACAAAAGAAAAACGGTAGCACATACAATATACACGCAAACACAGGAAAGAAAGAGAGAAGGAAGAAGGAGAAGAAAAAAAAGAGAGAAAAGAAATAATACGGGAAAAAAAGGCAACAACAATTAAAAAAAAAAAAAAAAGAAAGACGCCAATCGATGCCAAACGTTCTACCAAGCACGAACGCGTTCAGCACAGTTCAGCGGGCTCCGCAGTACGGACAGAATAATGTCACTCTCAATCGGCGTATTGAACCGCAGCGCTCAGCGGTTCCAGGTCAGCAGAACTGGACAAAGACCGCGAGCTTGTAAGCCTTCACAACCAGAGGTCTGTTGACAAGTCCTTCCCTTAGCAACCTTCGGTGGATTGCAAGGACTGACTTGTACTGTAAGACTTACAATGAGTTGTTTTTTAATTCCATTTTCCGGTTGTTTTTTCCTTTGTTTTTTGGGTTTGTTTTTTTTTCAAGATCACGGGACTGCAGAGGTCTCTTCCTTAGGTTGGAGAGCGGAGGGGGGGGGGTGTTGGTTGGTCGGGTGGCTGGGTGGGAGCAGGGTGAGAGTAGGTAGGTTGGAAAAATCGTGCCGCCATGAACATGGCTCACTCTCTCTTTTGCATGGACTGGGTGGGGTATAGATGACTGGATGGGGGTGTGGATAGGTGGGTATGGTAATGGTGGGCTGCTTTCTCTCTTTCGCCTGGGTTGGACGGGAGTATGGGTGGGTGGGTAAGGCTGCGGACAGGTTGTAGAAATTGTGATAATGGCGCCTACCTTGCTGTTCGGGTGGGTGAACCTATGCTTGTCTTGTCTACCAGCCTGATACGGTGGAAGTGGTACCCGCCAAACGGCATGTCATGTCCGTGCCTGGCTCCCCACTGAGCGTGAAAGTGTGTGAGAGTGACGGCCTGGGGAGGCGGGTTTGTGAAAATGGTAATGTGTACGGTATGTGTATGCCTATGGAAGGGCGAGGTGTACGAGTGTATGTGAGAGAGCGACAGAGACAGAGAAAGAGAGACAGCACGAACTTGAAATTTATTGTATAAAGCCAACAGCCCCTTACAAGAAAGAGAGAGAGAGAGAAGGAGAGAGAGAGAGAGAGAGAGAAGGAGAGAAAGAGAGACACGGGCAGAGAGACTGTGAGAGAGAGAGTGTGTGTGTGTTCGTGTATGTGAATAACTGTGTTTCTTATTGTACCAATTTGTGTGTGTGTATGTGTGAGTGTAATTGTTTCTTATTGCATCAGTGTGTATGTTTGGGTGTCACTGTATGTGTTTGCATGCATATGTCTATGAATGTGAGTGTGTGTACTGGTGGATGGGTGGGCTGGTAGATGGGTAGGAGGGTGCCACTTTATGACTAGTTTTTCAATTTCTTCCCATCTGACTGCACAAGTTAAATCTGAACCCAGAAAAACTTAGTGAGGTCCCAAGTCCACCCAGCTACAAATGGGAATCTGACCCTCTTCAACAAAGGAAGGAAGGCAAAGCACGAAGGGAGAGGATGTAGGCACCTCATAATGCTGACCTCCAAGGAATATGGTCTCTACCATCTCACTCCCCTATAACCTAGGAGTTAGAGAATAACCTTCAATTTATGGTAACTTTTCTTTTAATCTAATTTCTGATAATGAACTGGGCACATCAGCCAAAGACAACTGCATAACATCACCTAGGCTGCCCTTCACTGGACACCAGAAGGAAGACGTGTAAGTGGAAAACCTAAGAATACCTGGCAATGAACAACAGGAGATCTCAAGGCCCTCAAATATACCTGGGGCACTATACGCAGCATAGCCAAGAGCAGACAGGTGTGGACAATCTTTGATGATGCCCTACAATGCCAATGGCAGAATGGGCAGTAAATTGAAATAAGTCCAAGTCATTACCTTGTGATACAATATGCCTTAGGATTTTTGTATTAGCATTATCGTAAGAAAGTTTTAGTACAAGTCTCAACACATTAAATACCTTTGGACTTTTCTTAGATTTCTATCAATTTGACATTATAAGATTAGATTTATAAGAAAGTCCTAGCCCAAGTCTCACAACACAAAATGCCTTAGGATTTTTCTATCTGTGTTATTGTAAATCCTAGTTTCGTAATACAATATAAGGATCTGCCTTCAGATTTTTCTATTATCATTATACTAAGTCTTAGTCCTGCCTTCTAATACAGTATACCTTATTTCTATTACATTACTAGCTTTACTGTACACACCTTCATACTGCTACATCCATTACATCAGTCATTTTATGAGCAAAACAGCCCATGTCATTCAGAGAGGAGAAGACCATGTGATAAAGGAAACATTCTACTCTAAAACACAACTGAAATAATCCCATTCACTGTCTTGGGTACTTACAACAAATCACAATCTTCAGGCTAAGGACCTGACACAGCCACCTGCTCTGATATGTAGGAAGCAGGTTTGTCTCAAACTGACATATATATTCTGTGTCAAAGTTCATAGTTTGTTCAAGACTCTGACAACTCCATATATCACTCCACCCATATCTGCCAGTCATTAACGGGAAGACTCCTTGAGCCTGTGTAAAACTCTATGCTCTGGCAAGGTCTTATCAGGGGAGGGAGAGGGGTAGAATAGGATCTATAAAATACCAAGCTGAACCACCAGAATAACTGTAGCATAAATATGGGGAATGAACAGGCCAGTTTTTTATGCTGCTGGCTGAGATTGAACTCAAGATATCAGATCCTGAATCCATCATTAGACAAGATAACAGTATCTAGAGCATGCCCTGTAGTATAGTTTGCTACTGCTCAGAAATGAAAGAACTTTATAAGCAGTATCCAAACAGGACACCACTACACGAACAACTTTGGGGCGACCAGTCGTAGTGGTGTAGTGGTTAGTGCAATGGACAACCAACTGGAAGGTTGCAGGTTCGAATCCCCATCAGTTCCTTAAAAAAACAGTATGTGATTTCTCGGATCTAACTGGCTCCTACACAGAGTTGGGTGTGCTATGGGCTCACTGGGGCCACACAGCCGAGTATCCACTTCACGGATGCATCACCGAGGGTGTTGCTCAAGTCTTCTAACCAGCACCACAGGTGTCTGTATCTCTGGGGCCTGGTTGACACCAGGATATGTTATGACAGTAAATGTAGAGTACAGCCCTGTCACCCAGTCTCAATCCTAGATGGAATTCCATAGCATCATGATTATCATCTTCATCAACATCATCATCGCATTGTAAAAGCTGTGCCAGCTTCTGTGGCCATTAAGGTGGAGCAGAAAATGGGACAGGAAAAAAAAAGAGGAGAAGAAGAAAGGAAAACACAAAGGTAACCCCCATCCCCACCCCCCAAGTGCAATGATCGTTAAAAAAAAATTTTCTTAAAAAGTTTGGGGCGACAAAGACCACTTTTTGAAGATCACATCTTTCACCCTAACCACCAGACCGACCATTTGAGATATAACCAGCGATCGTGCCTAAGACTAGTAAGACTAAGAGTTTTTAAAAAGTCTCTCATAAACTACCCCCCGCTATCAATCAAAACCCAGTGTTAGAACCGGTCAAAACCAGTGACAGTATTTTTCAAATACACTGAAAATCGGCCTGCACATGATATATCATATCTATTAAAAGTTTAACAATGTTATATAATACTAGCCAATTAAAACATATTTCTAGCTTATGAAGTCCTGTTCAGAATCTATTTCTGTCGCAGACACAACCCCTGAGGCAAATGCCCTGTTGTGACTGACAGCACGGTGATTCGAGCAATTTTTACAGTCCCAGAAAATGAAACCAGTCCCTTGTGACCAGCACCTTTTTAAAAAACAAGTATCATGGTATCCTGATTTTGCAACTGGTATTTAATCAGTATTAGTCGTTAATGCAATCACTGGTAACCACAATCAAAGTGATCGTCAGCATTCAAGCAAATCAAAACCAGA
Source organism: Monoplex corrugatus (assembly GCA_030674185.1). Classification (NCBI taxonomy): domain Eukaryota; kingdom Metazoa; phylum Mollusca; class Gastropoda; order Littorinimorpha; family Ranellidae; genus Monoplex; species Monoplex corrugatus. The sequence goes on from JAPXFY010000034.1 coordinate 12,990,218, forward strand.
TATTAAAATCAAATACACATTCTGATTTTATTTTGTGTATTTCTGGTTCCTGCTGATAACCATGCTCACAAATAAATAAATAAATAAATATACATACATAAGACTAAGAGTTTTTAAAAAGTCTCTCATAAACTACCCCCCGATATCAATCAAAACCCAGTGTTAGAACCGGGATGAGATCCTTCGACCGCTGGCTGTGCCTACAATGCGATGATGATGTTGATGAAGATGATAATCATGATGCTATGGAATTCCATCTAGGATTGAGACTGGCAATATATATATATATATATATTATTATTATATTATTATTATTATCATTATTACTATTATTATTATTATTATGATTCTTTCATATTATATATATATATATATATATATATATATATATATATATATAATATATATATATATATATATATATATATATATATATATATATATATATATATAAGCTACGCACAAAAAGTTAAGGATCACTATGAGAAAACAGGTGCATAATAAACTCAGTTCGCTACTGTTATTTATTTCTCAGTCCAGCCAAATTGTTATGAATTCTTGTTCAGCTGTAAGTGGGCGATGTCGTGTTAGTGCGAAAATTGCACGGGATTCTCTACTACTGAGCTTGGCCGCAAACGGAAAAGCGGAAACTTGCGAAAAAGGACCTTGTTTTGGACCGTTCTGCCTGAACACATTGCACAAGCCAGATGGAAAAACCATTATGCACGTGCAAGCACTGCTGTTTATGTGTGAGATGCTGTCTCTTGCTTGGCTTTATAAGAAGACATTCCACCAGTAGTAGGCCTGATCTGACAATGCCTCCACGACGAAAATTGAGCGAGTTTGAGAGGGGACGAGCTGTTGCATGGTTCCAAGATGGTGTTCCCAAGCGAGAAGTGGCCAGGCGACTTCAGGTGTCCATCTCGGTCATTGTCAGACTGATTCAACGCTTCACAGCCACTGGGAGGGTCCATGAAAGACGCAGATCTGGTCGACCGAAGAAGACAAACCCACGTGAAGATCGTCTCATTGAACGACAAGCCCTGCAGAAAAGAACCGCCTCTTCCAGCATCATTCGAAGGCAGCTGAGGGTGGCTACTAACATCAACATCAGCCAGCAGACCATACGGAACCGCCTTCATGGGTTTAACCTCCGTTCTCGTCGCCCAGCTGTACGGCCACGCTTAACTCCAGCCCATAGGGCAGCACGCCGCGCCTTCTGCAGACGTCACGTGAGGTGGACACGTCAGCAATGGCCCCAGGTCCTGTTCAATGATGAATCACGCTTCACCATGAACCACAACGACGGCCGACTGAGGGTCTGGAGGCGCCCAGGGCAACGCTTTATTGACACCACTGTCCAAGAAAAGGTGGCCTTTGGTGGAGGTTCTGTAATGGTCTGGGGGGCCTTCAGCCTTCACCACAGAACACCCTTGTATCATGTACAGGGTAACCTGACTGGCCTCCGATACCGGGATGAGATCCTTCGACCGCTGGCTGTGCCTACACTGCAGCAGATGGGACCGACGGCTGTCTACCAGGATGACAACGCTCGCCCCCACAGGGCAAGGGTGGTCAACGACTTCCTGCAGCAGTCTGGAGTCAACAGAATGGAGTGGCCAGCATGCAGTCCCGATCTCAACCCGATTGAGAACCTCTGGGATGAGCTGGATCGCAAAGTGAGGAGCAACCACTCCCCTCCCAGGGATGCCCAACACCTCTACCAGATGCTGCAGGCTGAGTGGCAGGCGCTTCCACAGAGGATCTTCACCAACCTGGTCAACTCGATGAGGACTCGCTGCGTCGAGTGCCAGAACAGCCATGGCGGTTACACGCATTACTGAACTTTTGGGAGCATCAGAATGCCCTGTCTTGTGATTTCAATGACTTTGGGAAATCAAATTTCGATACGTACCTACTTTGATCAAATGTACACACCAAACGATTGCTCGAAATTGAAGGCAATTGTGTATCGTTATCACTAAAGCATGGAATTAAATGTTTGCCAAACTTCAACACATTGGCTTTCTTATTTTGAAAGTTATGAATTTTTGTGCAAGTGATCCTTAACTTTTTGTGCGTAGCTTATATATATATATATATATATATATATATATATATATATATATATATATATTGTTATTTTCTAAAGGGACAGTTATTTCAATTTCAATTCTCCATGCAACTGTAGTCTTGAAGAATCTCTACCAACCAAATCAGCAGTTAAACAGACCTGAAACATGTCTGAGAGTTTAAAAATAAAATGTGACAAAATGTAAGGCATTTTAGAACAAAAAGCCTACATGGGTTTTTCCTTTTAAGAAACAGTTAAACATCATCCCAATCCCCACCTCCACCCTTTTTTCTAAGGAAAAAAAAACAACAACAATTATTTCAATTTCAGTTCTCCTTCCACTGACTTGAGAAAATCTCAATCAACAAAATCTTCACTTCAAAGCTTGTAAAAGGTTTGAGAGTTAGTTTAGTGTCCCTGCTCAAAGTTCAAGTTTAACCGTGAAAGGAAGGTGTGCCAACAGGACTACCTGCCAGATCAAAAGTCCAATGACATTCACACTTGCCCAGTAAGAGCCTGCACTAAACTACCCATAACTGCACACAGTACATGTGGACAGAATGTGCCAATAAAGACAGCAATATCCGGCTTAGTTCAACAACATCACATGTAAAATGTCTTGCCAAAATGTGTACCTACATGGGACTGATTAAATTCAACACTTTTTAAGTTCAATAACTTGTATTGGGGAAAATGCCTGATCAGTGATAGGGAAACATCTACAGATGAAAGTGCTATGTTCAATGACTAGTTAGAACAAAAAACAAAGCAAAATCCATCAATGAGCCACAACATAAATCTTATTTCCTGTATATGTCAGATGAAATGGGACCCCCTTTTTTTTTCTGTCATCCTTTTTTCAAGTTCATGGGCTGCAACTCTCAGATGTGTATGCACTTGAATGTATACAAAGTTTTATATGTATGACTGTTGTATGTGTGTATGACTGTTGTATGTGTGTATGACTGTGTATGACTGTTGTATGGGAAAGTGTTCGTTCGTTTTTGTTTGGTTGGTTGGATTTTATTTGTTTGTTTGCTGTTTTTTATTTTTGTTTGTTTTTTGTTAACCCACTATTAAGGCAGTCATATTGCAGTTTAGGGGTAGCCTTGGTTTGATGACTTACAAAATCAAAACCCTCAGTACTACGAAAAGGGAATGATTTACCGAACTTGGATTCCAAGAACTTGCTCTGGCAACATTACTTAAGAAGTTAAGTGTAATCTAGCAGTACATGGCAATGGCTCAGGCTTTAGTCTAATAACAATATAACAATAATGACCTATGAAGATTAATACAGCCCAACATTCCCAAAAGCTAGCTCCCTAAGTGTGTTGCACTTTACAGAGCATATTATGCTATAAACTATAAATCAGCAAATTAATCATAAGCATATGACATGACAAAGAACTAAACAAGAAAACAACAGTACAACCTCATCAGAAAAAGCGTACACATTTATAAATACATAGTTCCATATGAATACACACACACACACACATTCAGGCACAAAGTGACAAACACATACAGTGTATCACACACACACACACACACACACACACACACACACACCACACACACACACACACACACACACACACTCTCTCTCTCTCTCTCTCTCTCTCTCTCTCTCTCTCTCTCTCTCTCTCTCTCTCTCTCTTTCTCTCACTAGAAACAGCAAAGGAAAATACAGTATACTACAGAGTATAACACCATTGCATCAATCAACCAATACCTGTCTAAGATACAAATGCATAATGAATGAATGAATCAATGAATCAGACATTAAATTACCACACGTCATTCACTCTGATTACACAGTCTCTCTCTCTCTCTCTGAGTCTCTCTCTCTCTCTCTCTCACACACACACACACACACACACACACACACACACACGGTCTAGTGGACGGTGGAGAAAAACAGAAAAATCACTGCCTGACAAGGAATCAAACCCAGCACCTCTCACTTCCTTGGCAGATGCTTTAATTAGCTTGGCCACCGCTCTACTTTATCTTTTTGCAAGAATGCATCACATGACGATACCCAGACAGATCTAAGTAGGCAAGTTGCATCATAATACAAGTCCTAACATTTTCCTCACCTGTTGTCTAGCTCTGTTTCAAAAGAGCTGTAGACTGAAAATCTCATCTCTCAAGTTCAGTCTCAATCTCAACATACAACTTGCTTGTTCCCTCTGTTTCTGGTTCATCTTACGTAAAGCTTAAATTATTCTCAGGGTGTCAGCTCAGTGTGTTGCATTCCCCCGCCTGCTCTCATTTCAAGACCTTTCAGGCTCAAGGAGTGGCAGACTGTCACTGTTCGAACAGGGGAGAGTGCATCTACGGTATTGTCTGAGCATGAAGAATCCCTCTAAAACAAACTCAAACTGTTTTCTTTCTTATAACATCTTCTTTATTACATAATCTCATTTCATGTATAGACCTAGTATTTTTCTTTAGTACTGTACTTTTGCGCAAATTTCTGTTTTCACAAAAGAATTAGGACATGCATTGGCTGTGGGTGTAATTCCCATTACATGCAGGGCTGTGGGTGTAATTCCCATTTTCTGAGTCATCAGCAGTTGTCAATTTTATTCTACTGGTACACTGAGGTAGTTGGTAAGCTAACTATGCCTGGACACATCTAACTTCAAACTGTATGTTATATCTGCATGTAGAATATGAAATAAGCACATAAAAGATTCTATAAATCATATCAGTAGTGTGTTCACAAACAGAAACATGAAAACACCAAGCATGCAAACAATGGCAATGGTTTTTACAGAATTAATAGTGACAAATTAAAGAATCATTATCATTTATTATTATCTTTTCATTTTCTTATTTGTTATATGTCACTGGAAAACAATCTGACTGTGCACAATAAAAATTACTAAGACTAGACAACTCCTAAATGTGAGTATCCTCCAAGTCACCTAGCAACACAACATTTTTCGTTATAGATTATGTAACAGTAACTCTGAATAAGGCTGTATTTTTCAAAATTCCCTTACACCATAACCCAGCATATTCTTATTCAGCTGTCAAATTTCAAAATATCAACTATCATTCTTAGATTCTGATTCATTTACAAATCTACCTTTTCAAGTTTTGATATGATTTTTAACATCACATTAGGTTTGACAGATGACATACTGTTTGTGTTTCTAGGCAGTATGAGTAAGGAGATACTCTTCTCAACTTGTCCAATCTTCAAAGTCATTTTATCCTGTACGGTTGAATTAGCAGTTATACGCAACACACACATTTACAACAGAATCAAAATTTGGGAGTCATTCAAGACAGATTCATGGCATAGCACATTTCCATATGTGCCCCATCCAATCTGCCATCTAGCTGACACATTGGGTCTGCACAAAACCATATGCACTGGCAAGGTTTTGAAATGAAGAGGGCATAGGAAAGAGAGGTGGCTGGGGAGGAAGAGTTAATGGAGCTTTTACACACCACCAGAATGATATGAACATTATGATGAGCAATGAACAAGCCAAATTTTAACCACTTCCTTTGCGAGCTGGGACTGAACACAAACATTACAGCTTAAGTTCATGGTACAAAAGATTATAAAAGTCAACCAGCCCGCTTAAAACATGATCTAGTAATGTCTAAAACACAAAAAACAAAAACAACAAATTATGAAGCTGACATATGTTTAGAACTAAATTTATGCAGTTTAGATTTTAAGTTTATAGCATGAGCTTAATCTTTTCGTATCTAGACTGCTTACAGTATTTTGACAGGAAATCATCCACAAAATAATACAAGTGATGCTATATTCTCATACCTAATAAACACTAATTAATAGTCTGAGCATTTGTCAGCTAGTCTGATGAGTACTTCAAATCACAAGTCACAAATGTGCCTTTTTTCTTTACTAAAAACATGCTTAAATATAATCTTAAGTAGGTAGGGCCTATCTTTATTGCTGAGTACCAGAAACCAGCACAACACTATGATTACGTTAATTAACATGAAGGCCAGTCATTTATGCTGAGTTAAGCTGCTTTCAAAACAACTTATAATCTATGCCTAATTAGGCTTAGTCAAGTCTGTTAGTAGTGGCCTACTACTTTCTAACTGCCATATATTCAAAATCTAATATTAGGTACCGGCAGGCAAAATTAGGATAAACATGAAGAGCTTAGTCTTCATTCTGTTCGTATAGAACTTTTTAATAGAAACAAAATGAAAAAAAAAGTAACGTTCTATCTCTTTTCTTTCCCGAGATAATGACATTTTAAGATGACACCTTTAACGTAACACGCAAAAACACTATGGAAAGCTGTTTTTGATTATGTGTATTAAAAAAACAACAACTAGAGATTTCATTTTAAAATAACCGATAAGGTTACATGAAAACAGAAAAGCTCCTAGGACATTTACTCACTTACAAAGAGTTATAAGGGAGCAAAAATAGCAAAATGCGTATTTTACGTAAGTTCAAATTAGCACTGTAGGGTATGTTTACAGGTTCATATCTTGGAGAAGATGTGCTTTAATTGCAACTTGTGTCTGTACTATAGTACAACTGTCTATATAGACTTAGTCTAATTTTTTTGAAGATGAACAATAGCCACGTTTGTTTGTTATAGAGATCAAAACTTCATGAAATCGCCAAAATCACCTGTGACGGAGGCACCAAGCTGACATAGGAGTACAAACGACTGTAACTTTTGAACCAGTTGTTGGATTGACTTCATATTTGGACACAATACACAGAATGCTGTCCTCTTTTACACTATTTACTTGTATTCAAATTAGAATAAGGTATGAGGTCAATTCATCACTAAAATACCCAAATTTCATGAGCCCAATGCGAAGTTATGCTAGTCACATCATGACAAATGGCCATTATAAAAGCAAGAACCTGAATTTTAAGCTTGCCTACTTTCTAGCAATATAAACTCATGTCCACTCTGTACTGATGAAGTGTGTCAGTCTTTATGCTATACTTATAAGTGATTTCATAAACAAATGTCAAGGTTCCAAATGGACCCATGTTGAAAAAGGACTGCACGATTTGTGTTGACACAACAGGCATAGAGTTGTACTATTACTAGACTAGAGTAATAGTAATACATGTGGTACTAGTTTGCTTTCTTATTTAACAAAACAGGGTCATGTAAAGCCTGAATTTGGGTTTAATTTCATCCAAGTTGGCCAAACTCCAGGTTTCTCTGCCGATTGATGAAGGGACCAACTCTATGTCTGATGAAATGATGTACTTTCTGTGGACTACATCATGTTCTTCTCACCTAAAAAGGCTTATCTTCCGTCTTTCGTAGAGAATTTATGTCTTTGAGAAGACCAAAAGACTGAGGCACAAAAGACAACACTGGATTTCCTGAAAGAAGCTGTGAACATGAAAGTCCAGTCTCTTCAAGGAAAGGGCTAACACTCAGTTATCAGCACAGTCTGAGAAAGAAAAGCTGTTCTCTGAGATGGGTGTGTAGTCTTCAACTTTGTCTCAGTTTTGATGGAGATAGCGTAGTCTGGAAATTTCAGCAGATGGAAACAGTTGCTGGAGGAACTGTGCTGCCTCATCAAATGGCTTGTTGCCCTGCTCCATCAGCAGCATCACCTGGTGACATAGAGGAAGACAGTCTCAGTGACTTTTATTGTATGTGTGTAGATGGAGAGAGATCAAATTTGTACTGCATGTGTCTTCACAAGTATTGGAAAAGAAATGACTGAATACAAGACTGACAGTTTTTTGTGTTCACGAGCTGCAAGTCCCACATGTGTTTTCATTAATGGCTCGTAGCAGCCAAGTAGGAAGTCATATCCATTTTTGGATTTTGGGATCAGTAATATGTAGGGTCTATACATCTTCTACATGATTTGATCTCCAGCGTGCCTACACACGAAGATGGTCAGGCACTAACAGGTCTGCAGTTAAGTTCACCTTGGAGATGGGAAATATCTCCACCTTTCAGTATTTACCCATCAGACCCAGACAGGATCCAAACCGAAGATACTCCTGTAATGTTTTGATGCTCTGATTACCTGGTAGTCTACTTGACTATTATACCCATCATATGCAATCAATGCTTAAATGAATAAATGTTTCAATAAATGTAATAGAAGGGCAGAAAGGGGAGATGAGATAGCTGAATGTTTTTAACCTATTGATACGACAGATAAAAATTTGATGAAAATCAACCCATAAACAGCCGAGATCTCTCTCCTAATTAGAAAACATTGTCTTTACCTGCACATACTTCTGCTCAGTCTTCTTGATATGATACACTGTCCCATTTTGAATGATGATACATTGCCCAATTTTGAATAAAAAAAATGGAGATGTTTGCAAATTCATGTATGTGCACTTGTCATAATTTTACTTTTTGCAATCCACACTATATTTCCCCACTTCCTCATTTTATTTAATACCCTGCCTCACCCTCTGCCTTTCTGGAAACATCATACTTCATTTATTTAGTTTACAAACCTGCAGAAGCAAAGTGTTGTCCAGTGTCACCTGTGGGAGATTCAGACGACAGCCTTTTCGGCTTGCCAGAAAAAACTGACTTCAGTTTGAGGAACTGATCATTTTCTGCAATAAACGTCTAGTATAGCACTGTTTGCATGTGCAGGCATACACACACACACACACACACACACACACACACACACACACACATACACACATTCACACACACACACACACACACACACACACACACACACACACACACACACACACACACACACGCGCGCGACGCGCATGGGTACATGCCTGTAATACACACACTGTATCCAACAACAGTTGCACTCTTGATCTACAGAAATAGTAGGTCTTATATATAATCATGTTTACTTTGTAAACAATCATTCATAAAAAAATTCAGATTCTAAGATATCTTATACAGTATCATGTTTACTTTGTAAACAATCATGCATAAAAAAAATTCAGATTCTAAGACTTTTTATATAACTTTTTAAAGAAATTATTCTTCACTGACCTTATATAGATCTATATAATCATGTTTGATCTGTAAACATTCATAAACAATTCAGATTCTAAGACTTTTTGTATAACTTTTTGAAGAAATTATTCATCGCTGATCGTATATAGATCTGTATAATCATGTTTGATCTGTAAACATTTCTTTAAAAAAAATCAGATTCTAAGACTTTTTGTATAACTTTTTAAAGAAATTGTTCATCACTGATCTTATAAGTTATATAGATCTATTATAATCATTCATAAAAATAATTCAGATTATAAGACTTTTTTTAATAACTTTTACAGGAAATTATTCATCGCTGACAGTCAATATTTATGGAAAAGACGAACATAAGTTGCCTGGCTTTCTCTCTTCTGAGAAAACATGTGCTGGTTTGTGATTGAAATGATTGTTGCCAGTTCTGATCAAATAGCTTTAAATTTATTCATCTAATCCCACAGCAGAGTAAAACTGACTCATAAGATGAAAAAATGTGATTTAATTCATCCATACTTACCGATATGTACTCGAATTTCATCAAAAACTGACGGCACAGAATCGAAAGTACTCGACGTCATCTTGGTTTGAGATCTGCAGACGATGGAAGTCGGTACTCATTCAAACTGACAAAAGTCTATTCGTGACAGCGTATGAATGTGACTGTAACCATGCGCACACGAAAGAGTATTCACTGTTTTATGTTTTCACCTGAAGATGGCATATTTTCAAGATTCGTGTTTGTCAGAATTCAAACTTTTAGAACACCGTGCGTACAAAAGGGTTAATATCTTGCAAATGGCTAATCAAATCAGACTGGTTGTTAGGTATTCGATTTCTTCATGGCCTGACCGACATTTTGATACTACATATAGCTATGCAGTGCAAGTGTCGCGCGTAGACTTTCAGTTGAAAAAGCGAGTGTCAGTTTGGGGCTTCACTCGGCCTCAACCAAAAAGCGGTACAACACGCGGAAAGCGATCACACACATGGCTCGTATTTTGTCATCGTCCATTCACCACACACACTCAGTAATAACAAGAATACACCCGATTGAAAGAAGAGAAATCAATCTTTATTTTTCTCATAACGGTTTAAAGAAGTAGCGATGTGACAGCTGAATATGCGTTTGATAAAAAACACCAAAATCGTCAATTTTTCACAATGATGTCAGCAAAATGATGTGCCTGCCGGTACCTACTAATATATTTATAAACTGACGATTAAAAATCAAATATAATGTTAAACATTGTACACAGTTATAACCATAACTGTATGTATATTCTATTGAATGGTTTTGAAACTTGAAAATACAGAAAGTGATCCAATAATAAACTGGTGCAGATTTGACATATTCAGAATCGATTAAAAATCTTACAAGTATCATGGTGGCTGGAAAGTCGCCTCCAAACCAACAGCTTCCCGCAAGAAAAGGGCTGGTCTTCTGGTTGCCTGACCATTCATTTCCCAACAAGAGCTGGCTCTGCCTTCCAAGGTAATGTTTCAACTGAATCTGTCAGTCTCTCCGAGTATGACAGTCTTAACTGGCCTAATGTAGTTCTCGAGAAAGTACTCAAGACTGCCAAGCTGTCGACTAGTAGAAGATCGTGTTGGAACTGTGACAGGACAGGTTACAGGTTGAGGCAGAGACTGTGGGGTGGTGACACACGTTTTCCTACCGACCCAATCACCAGCTCGGGATATGAGCATGCTGCGGCACGCCGACGTTCGAACCGGTTGTGACAGCGACCACGGCTGCCGCGACACGCCACCACAGCCCAGCAACCGATTGACAAACAGGCTTTGATTGAACAAAGTGCTGGCACGCTTCCACCGACAGAAAACGGCTCTTGATTCCATGCAACCGTGTCCAAGACTCAAGTCTTGGGGCTTTACCGCTTCTTTCATTTGCCGTTTTCAGATCTTGGCCTACGTCCAAAACTCGATCTGCGCATCGAAATTTTCGAACGGAAGATGGCAATACGTTTAACAATAATATTCCGGGGACTTCTAACATTTTTCGACCAGCAGGGAATTTTGATTAACGTTGAACAATAATTTTCACAGAATACGAACAAATATGAAGTTAAAAAACAAAAAAGAACGAATGAATGTTTACAGCAATGATGCGCTCACCTCTGTCGAATTTCTTTCCATCGGGGTCGATATCTTTCACATCGAATATGTCTTCAAACAACACACCAGCCATATTAGGGATTAGCTTTTTGATCGGTTAGAAATTAACACCAGTTAAGAAAGCAGATCACCGGTGATTATGGCCTAGTGACTTCGATCAACTACGCAAGCTCGCGTGGTTTTGTTGTTTGTATTTTACAGCGTTTTTTCACAATGTCTACAGCTCGAAAGTTCTAAGGCACATGGCGAATGAACAGTGTCTCCACTTTTGAAGATCATGGTGCAAGGGGAATAACTCCACACAAGTGCCCGTTTTTGCGACGCATCTGAAAGTTTCAGCGAAACCCATAAAATTATGTGTATGTGTGTATGTGTGTGTGTTGTGATTGACCAAACATCGAACAGTGTGTGTGTGTGCGCGCGGTGTGTGTGTGTGTTTGTGTTTGTGTGTGTGTGTGTGTGTGTGTGTGTGTTATTTTAGTTAAGTTTATTCTGATATCTAAATCTATGTGACCGCCAGCGTTCAAGCAGATAGAATTATAACACGTATTTGATGTAACAAGACAGCACAAATGTTCGGCCTGTTGGCTATTGTCAAACGTGTACAAAAGATAACAAAAAATAAACAAATAAATGAAAAATAAATGGATTATTAGTACTTTGTGTTTTACTTTTTCCTTCCGCCTATTCCGAGAGGTGCTGCTGGAAGATAAAGGCGTCTGCCTGCGGCGAGATGGGAGGTTTCGGTAAGTGACATGTACGTGACCAGTGTTTCTGCCACCGTGTCTCTACAGAGTTGCCATGGTCTCTCTGGCTTTGGTGCTAGAATATATCTGGAGTTGTATGCGCAGTGGGCTGTTTGGTTAGCGCTATCTTAGTCATATGTCCAAACCACTGCATTTCTATGTGTTGTAGGACAGGCGTTACTCACACCGTATCTCGGATTGTCTCATTTCTGACCGTCTCTCAGCGTTTTGTTAGCTACTCTTCTGAGGCATTTGATCTTGCAAGCTACTGATTTACTCTTGAACGATTTTGTCAGTGACCATGTCTGGCACTGGTATGTGAGAGTTGGGATGAATATGGCATTGATTAGTTCTCATTTGGTGCTCAAGGGAATCCTTGGATGCCGCAAAAGAAGTAGATCTACTTGGTAGATAAACATTATTTGCTTTCTGGCGGCGTGTTTAGATTTTTCTTTCCCACTATCCCTCCTTCCCTCCCTCCTTCTCTCCATCCCTCTCTCCTTCTCAGCCTCTCTCCCTCTCCCCCTCTCTTCAACCCAGCACCAACCTCTCTCCCTTCCTCCCTCCCTCTCTCCCTCCCTCTCTCACTCTCGTGTGCCATGAATACCAGGCACCGGGAGTGTCTCCACTATTCAAGTAGGCAGCTGACTCTGAAATCTGTTCACAAAGGTGCTTCTCGACCTTTGAGTATCGTTCTTGGTAGAGAACAGCAGTACGGTGTGGACTGATTACTCTAGGGAAAAAAAACTGAAACTTTAAGGGTACGTTCATACTGGCACTCACGATTGTCGTGCGGACGGACAAAAATCGTGTGGGTGGGAAAAACTATTTTTACTTGCTGAGCGAAGATGTTCATACTGCCACAGACACGCACGCACGATCACACCCGCAAAAAAAGTCGTGCATGCTTGCTACACAGTCGTGCGTGCGGACGGGACAGAAGTCGTGAGTTCGAGGCCAACCCTTCTTTTTTATCACTGGCCATCCTCTGCGCGTTCATACTGAAACGTTTCTGTACGTGCGTGCGAATTAAGAGACTGTACTGTACTGAAATTTTCAGTCATTTTTAACACAAGATAGAAGACGACACACTGATTTCCGAAGGCAGGAATCGACCTTTCCTTTAGAACATTATGGATATTTCGCAAATTTCTGTTTATCTGACAATATAGTTCAGGCATTAAGTGATAATAGTCTCCATGCACCTTTCATGATCTGTTAATTGGGTGCACGTATAATACCTCCAAATAAATGCATTTTTATTTTTGGTATTATTAAACCGGAGTATGGTAGGGTAAATTCACGCATTATAATTTCTGTCATAGATCTAGATGATTTTGTGTCGTCCGCTAGCATATTAGAGTTGTTCCCCTTGGGTTGAAAATGTTGGAATATGATTCTAATAAATTTACAGATTATTTTATTTTTATGACATTATTATTATTCGAAGTGAATAAATAGGTTCAAATTTGCTAAGATTGAACTAAATTGATGATTGAATAATAATTTACGGAGCCGATAGCGATTTCCCATGATCCTCGGAATATCGGTGACAACCGTTGCAGGTTGTCAAACAGCTGGGAGGCTGAGCAGAGCCGCGGCACTGAGTGCCCCGAAATAGTAATCCTAACTCAGGTATAGTTTAGTCTAGACACTTTCATTCTATTCTTCCAATTTAAAAGGAAATGTATGAAAGCAGCACTTTTATGTTCAGAAATAAGGATGCGTTTATTTTATTCCTACAACAAGGTTTTCAAGGATTTATTCAGCCTCTAAGAAAGAAGGTAGAAGAAGAGTGACAAGGTATAGAAAACATTGAAAGCCTATGATTAATGTGTTCTAATAATATTTGGTGTGTCTTGTAAAGGATAACAAATGTGTTGATAGGTTGTGAAATTTAAGTAAATGATAAGCGTTGATATTGGACCTAATGTTTGATTTTGTAATTGTCTTTGAAACCAGTTTATTTTATTATCCTAGTTGGTTGTATAGTATACTCAGTTATACCAGTTATATAAATTGTTTGTACTGTTTTGATGGATTGCATAACTTTATTAATTCATTATAGTAAACTATGTGTCAAGTTACTTTGTTCTATTATTTACATGAATTTAACAAGTGATGTGTGACTAATTTTGCAATAGGTAATATTTGCTGTTTGTTGTATGCACTATAAGGACTGGTGGAATTGTTTAATTTTGATAACACCTGAAGGATTGGTGGGCTTTTAATTGATGGATATAGGCCTATGGCTCTAACAAGTTGTTAGGAGATAACAGAGATTTTGGGCCTAAGCATGTAGCATCTCTGGTAGGACATGTTAAGTTTGTGAAGAACTTAATAAATGATATGTAGAGTAATTTAGTGGGTTTCCTCCATTTGGTAAGCCTGGATCAAACTAAATCTACTATCATTGAATCATAAAAGGACAAAGCAAAGTCTTGAATAGCTTATTTGATGGTAAATTAGATAAGTTTACCAGTAATGAGGTTGGTGCTTTGTGGCTGACCAAAGTCACACAGTTCCTTATTTGAGACAAAAGATGTATTTTGTTCATTTTAGGAGAATACTAAAATGTTGTATATAAGAAATCCTTAGTTGTTGTTTTTGCTCTGTCTTATCCAGGGTTACTTCTGCTGTGCTTCAGTTGGATTGTAGCTGGACCATACTTGACATTGACAGTCCTTGTAATGTAGACTGTATAACATTGTTTTTTAATATTAAGATGTTGTTCTTTTTTGTTCTTGTTTAAATAAAATGACAAATTGAATCTGTGGTCTGTGGACTCCATTATTTAACTTAAGAAAGAATCACGTCTGGACTCATACTCGTTACAAAAAATGGCGCCCAATGTGGGGCTTGATTCAGTCTTAAGAATTTGGAGTTTAAAAAAAAAAAAAAAAAAATCTTACTATTCTTTTTAGTGTCTACATCATGAGTCGACCTGACAATGTACAGGACATTGACAGTAACTCTCCAGATTAAAGTGAGCAGCTGAGAAGAAGGCTCACGCACTTGGAGAGGGTTGAAGAAGAAAACGCCATTCTTCGCCAGAAACTAAAAGAACAGGGAGAAGCAAGTGAGCGGGACCTCGCCGCTGCTTTACACAGACATATACATGTGTCTGTAAACACGCCATCCATGGTATGTCTTGGGACTTCTCAGGACAGAGCGCCAGACTCCACGGCGATGTCAGCTATGAAGAGTGGAGCCGTCGTGTCGAGAGTTTTCTACAAGAATCCCCACCTGACGCATTAAATAAAGTCAGAGCTAGCCTCCATGGCCTTGCTCTGGAACAAGTTAAACACTGTGAAAATTATGAAAAAAATTATTTCTACTTTAGATTCAATTTATGGAGAAGTAAAAAATTCTGAAGATTTGTATTTAGAATTTACCCAGAGTCAAATTGAAAAAAAAGAAAAACCCTCCAGTTATCTCATTCGGTTGTGGGACAAATTTAGTCATTTGAATAAAACAAAAATATATGATGATATGAACATGTCCCTGAAAATTTATCATATGTTTGCCAAAGGAATCAACAATTCCCATCCACTTTTGGCATTAGAGTTAAGAAATGCCTATGGTTTGCCAGGGGTGGCTTCTCCATCCCTGAGTCAGTTGTTACTAAGATGCCGTCAGCTGGAGGAAAATCTGCCATGTCAGGGTAAGCCTGTCACCTGTATGGCAGCATCTGCAGAACCCCCAAATATAGATTATGATCTACTGGCCAGTAAAGTGGCTGAAAAGCTTAAATTTCCTTTGCCCGACAGTGGCATAAGGAAACGCATTCCAAGGGGACCCTGCTATAAATATGGTGTTCTGAATGACCACATACGTCAAAATTGCCCCAACTCCCCGGACCCCAAGAGAGTGGCTCAGGAAATGAGCAGACTCGGGATTCGAGACCCTAGAGGTTTGGGAAACGCCGATCAGTCATCAAGAGTGAGCCGATGGTGACTGAAAATAATCAGGCTCAACTATACAGTACAGTGGCCGATTTTGTGCAGGAGGGTGGATTAAATTTACATGCTGTAAGACTCCGTAGTCCTTTATCATTGTCATTGTATGAAAATGAATGTGTAGAATTAAGAGGTTCTTTGGAATGTGATAGTCAGTATATAAATGAGTTAAGCATCCTTCCTAGGTCAGGTGAACATTTACCAGATGGCTTGCAAGTAACACATGCTTCTGTGATTCCAAATGTAAATGCTGCAGAAACTCAAAATGTTTGTTTGCAGTTAACGCTGAAAAATGTTTCAAAAATTGTGTAACTGTCAATAGTTCAATTGTTTTGGCTGAACTTAACATTGCAGGTTCTTCAGGTAGTAACTTGATTTTGGAAGGTTTGGTAGGTCCAAGTTGTGAGACCTTGTGTACTGTAAATGGTGTGAAGACAAACTGTTTACTGGACAGTGGATCACAAGTAACAACAGTATCTGAGAGTTTTTATAAGGAACATTTATCTGAATGCCATTTGAAACCCTGGATATTTGTTTGACTGTCACTGGTGCTGGTGGACATTCTGTACCGTATATGGGTTGTGTACATGTTGATTTATTATTACCTGAAAATGTTATTGGTGTTGATGAAAAGGTAAATGTGATGATGCTTGTTTGTTCAGACACTGTACTGTCTGAAAAGATTCCTATTATTGTAGGAACCAATGCTTTTCATGCTTTTAAGGAAAAGTGCAAGCAGTCTGCTGGTACCTCCCATTTTGCATCTTCATTACCAATGGCTAAGGAAGTTTTCTTTGCATATGAGGATTTAACTGCCAATCAGGATGGCCGATTAGGTTGTGCAAAACTGATTGACAAAAATATGGTTGTCCCCGCAGGTGAAACAGTTGAATTGAAATGTTTTTCCAATGTCCATGTTTCTCGCACACGAGATTCTGTTTTGGTACAAGAGCCAACTATCCAAAAGTTACCTGATGGTTTACAGGTGGTGGGAAGTAAAGTGTCTGTCAATTCTTTGCCACATTTAAAAAATTTTCTTCGTAACTGTTCTGATCAGGATATTGTTTTGAAGAAAAGACAAGTGGTAGCTGATATTTTCCAGCTACAGTGTGAATATGAAGTGGAAAAGGTTTTACATGTACTCACTCCTACCTCTAAGTCAGACACAAAGATTGAAAAGAACATGTGCTCCCCTGTCCATTGTGGTAATCTTTCAAGTTCTTCTCAAAATCCCATATCGTATGCGAAAGATATTCAATTCAAGTTTGGAGAGAACATACCTGTAGAGTGGCAGGAAAAATTCAATAAAACTCTTCAAAGTTTTCAGGATGTTTTCATTAGTTCTGACTTTGACATTGGGAGGGCAAAGACAAATGACCCTTTTGACATAGAACTTTTGCCTGGTCCAGTTGTCAGGGAAAGAGCCAGACCTCTATCTCCAAAAGATTTTGAGGATTGTAGACAGCACATACAAGGGCTACTAGACGCAAAAATCATTAGACCCTCAAATTCACCTTTCGCTAGCCCTATTGTTCTGTGCAGAAAAAAATCAGGTGTTCTAAGAATGTGTATTGACTACAGAAAAATAAACAGCCGCACTGTAAGGGACAGTTACAGCATTCCCAAGATAGAGGATTTGTTTTTAACTTTGAGTGGAGCAAAATTTTTTACAAGTATGGATTTATGCAAAGCATATTATCAAGTGCCCATGACTGACCATGCTAGCCGTATCTCAGCATTCATTACACCCTTTGGTTTGTTTGAATGGGACAGGTTAAGTCAAGGATTAGTAAATGCCCCTGCTTGCTTTCAACGGTTGATGGAGACAGTTTTTAGTGATATGAACTTGACTGAATTGATCATATTCCTTGATGACATTCTCATCCATGCTAAAACACTTGATGAGTTAGAAGACCGTACCATACGAGTTCTTGAGCGTTTGAGGAAATTCAATTTAAAATTGGATCCGAATAAATGTATCTTTGGTGCCTCTGAGATACGTCATTTGGGATACTTGATTTCTGAAGGAAAGATTGTTCCAAACCCAGATAAGATAGAGGCTGTAAAATCTTGGCCACGTCCCACTACCATAAAAGAAGTAAAAAGCTTTCTGGGTTTTACTGGGTTCTATCGGAGATTCATCCCAAATTTCTCAAGCATGGCAAAACTTTTGTATGATTTGACCATAGGATATATTCCAAATAAGTCCAAGAGGAATGAAGGAAAGAGAAGGGAAAAAGAGTCTCTAAGCCTTTCTTCTAGTATAATCCATTTGTGGAATGAAGAACAGGAAAGATCATTCAAATGTTTGAAAAATGCATTGACCTCTGATCTTGTGTTGGGTATTGCTGATAGATCGAAACCTTTTATTTTGCATTGTGATGCCAGCTCCACCGGGTTGGGCGCTGTTTTATACCAAGAACAGGAATATACAAGGGGAGTACGGGTTATAGCCTTTGCTAGTAGAGGATTAAACAAGTCAGAGCAGAAATATCCTGCCCATAAACGTGAATTTTTGGCATTAAAATGGGCAATGAGTGATAAGTTCCGTGATTACTTACTAGGAACTAAAGTGACAGATAATAATCCTTTGTGCTATATCTTAAAAAATGCAAAGCTTGATTGTACCAGTTACCGCTGGCTTTGCTCTTTATCACTTTTTGATTTCCAGTTGAGATACAAAAAGGGTTCTCTGCATACTGATGCGGATGCTCTTTCAAGGAGACCTCATACTTTTTTAGAGGTTGATGATGATGAATATAAAATGCAAATGGAAAAGATTGCATTCTTAGTGGAGAAGGCACGACAGTTCAGTGAAAATGAAAAAGATCTAGTGACTATTTCACCTGATGCCATTCAAGCTATTTGTCAACTACATAAAATTAATGGCTCAATGTATTGTTATGCTCAGACTGCAAGCCTTGAAAAAACTGATAGTACTTTTGCTGATGTATATTCTGATGATGATAATGATGTGCTTCCAATATTTGAATCTGTTGTAAGAGATCCAGCACTTATTAAAGATGACATTTTGGATCCCCCTTGCACTGATCTTCCTATCTACTAAAATTCTGACTGGAGGAAGTATCAGTCAGCTGATAAAGACATTGCCTTAGTTAAAAACTGTATCAAGAATGATCCAAACTACCAGTTCAGATTTTAAAGTGTATATGCGAGAGCAGAAAAAACTAAAGTTAAGGGAAGGAATTCTCTTCAGGAAAACTGCAGATGAGAGGGGCCAAGTAAGGTGGCAACTTGTTATTCCTGTTTCTCACAGGAAGGAAGCTCTATGTGGAGTACATGAAGGGTTGTATCATACTCATTTTGAAGATGCGGTTACCCAATTACGCATGAGATTCTTTTGGCCATATATGGCCAAGGATTTAGAACGGAAAATGAAGAAATGTGGTCGGTGTATAAGACGAGGTGCAAAACTTCAGACCGCACCCATGCGTAATATTCTTACCAGTTTTCCTCTTGAGCTGTTGTCTATTGATTACTTGACAATTGAAGTAAAGGGTCAGAAGCAAAACATCCTTGTTGTTTTGGATCATTTCACAAAATTTGGTTCTGCATTTTGTACAAAAGATCAATCTGCTCGAACCATTGCCAAAACCTTATGGAAAGAGTATTTCATGGTTTATGGTTTTCCCAAACAGATTTTGTCAGATCAAGGTCGTGACTTTGAATCGCAGTTGATAAAAGAGCTTTGTCAAATTGCAGGCATAAAAAAGATTAGAACAACCCCATATCATCCCTGTTCAAATCCTGTGGAGCGATGGAACAGGACCTTGATCAATATGATTCGAAGTTTGGAGGAAAATCAGAAAACAGATTGGAGGAAAAGTTTGCCTAGTATTGTGCATGCCTATAATTGTTGCATTAACCAGAGTACTGGATATAGTCCCTATTACCTGTTCTTTGGCCGTCACCCAAGACTCCCCATTGACTTAGCATTTGGGATTGATCTTAATCAGAGGACAAAAACCACATCAAAGCAGTATGTTCAGAATATGAAAGAACAGCTTAAAAATGCATACCAGTGTGCAGTGGAAAAAATGAAAAGTATGGGTTTGAAGAATAAAGTCAGATATGATACTTCTGCCCATGCTGCTGAGTTAGAGGCAGGTGACCGGGTCCTGGTAAAACGCCTGGGACATAGATCTACATCAAAAATTGCAGATCGATGGGAACAAGCGGTCTATGTAGTAAAAGCAAAATCTACAGATTTACCTGTTTACACTGTATGTGATGAGCAAGGGATAGGACCAGACAGAACATTACATCGAAATGTTTTGTTACCCATAGGTATGCTTGATGTGGAGGGAGAACAAAAGAAACCAGTACCCAAAAAACGTACTATGTGTAAAGACCATAAGCTCTCTTTCAAACACATTGATGATGATAACAGTGATAACAGTGAAGATATGAAGTGGGAACAAATTGCTCCATGTGATATTGATGTCATGGAAAATAAACTGAGGGCTGAAGCTCCTGAGTATTTACCCCTTGAAAAAGAAATGCAGAGACATTTGGATGAGGTGGTATCATCCCCTTCTGATCCCCATATACCTCATAACAATGAAGGTGAAAACCCTTCAATCTCAAATGACTCAGATATCAGTTCGGAAAGCTCAAATTTATCTGAGTCAAAGCAGGAAATCCCTGAAAGGGATAGTGATGACCATACTGACATAGTGAGAATCTCCCCACCCACACCTGCCATTAGAAGGTCATTACGAACAAGAAAAACCGGTAGATCGGTTAAATCTGGCTCACACATGTCTAAACATGGGAAAAGTGCTTGATGAAGGTTTAACTGACTCTGTGATACAGAGGCTGCTTGTCTTAAAGCAACAATATGTTGATGTCTCCAGAATTTGTATACTGGAGAATGTATTAACTACTTTTCTGGAAGTCTCGAAGCTTCATGATGAATAAGTAGGCCTATATATTGTTTGTAACATTAATGTATTTGTATGAAAAAAATTTTTTGTATGGACCAATGATTGTAAGCGAAAATAAGTTATATTATGCTATGATGTAACTCCCATTGGGTTGCCGGGGACTCTTTCAGTATGAATGGTATCCCCACCTTCTGGAAATTCTGTGCTGGAAGTTTCCTCTTTTCTATCACTCTCTTTGTTTCTGCCTTGTTGCTTTGCTATCTGTCAGTTGTACTTGTCATTTTCTACCTTAATGGTCCATTCACCTGTATGTGTTCGATAAAGTCTTATGTACTTTTCTTCGGATTGATAATTGGGTACATGCATTAAGTGCATTTTTGGCTCTAAGGAGATGATATGCGGAAGCAGTTTTGGGTAATTTATGCCTGTTTTTGTATATGTTTTGGTGTTCTTATGTATGCTTACATGTGTATTCAGGTGTGTGTGTGTTTTTTTTTTTTTATCTCCCCTGTGCGATAAATAGGGCGTAATGGTCCTACGCCTGGGGCATGCCCTTGGATTGTGCGCGCGAGTGCATTGATATATGTATTTCATTTTCTTTTCTTTTTTCCCTTTTTGATATATTTTTTGTGGTTTGAAGCGGTTATAGCCCTGATATGGATCTGTACCTTATGTTCTCAAGTTGGCTACTAGTGGCCAACAAAATACAATCCAAACATGATGATTATTTTTGAAGTATTATAAGATTGGAGTTGTACTATGAATGACTCCAAATTGATGCCATATGTTCTTTTTGGAAATGTTCTACTATGTGAATATGACTATGATTACATGTAGAACATTTTGTTGCCAAGGGAGGGTATAATACCTCCAAATAAATGCATTTTTATTTTTGGTATTATTAAACCGGAGTATGGTAGGGTAAATTCACGCATTATAATTTCTGTCATAGATCTAGATGATTTTGTGTCGTCCGCTAGCATATTAGAGTTGTTCCCCTTGGGTTGAAAATGTTGGAATATGATTCTAATAAATTTACAGATTATTTTATTTTTATGACATTATTATTATTCGAAGTGAATAAATAGGTTCAAATTTGCTAAGATTGAACTAAATTGATGATTGAATAATAATTCACGGAGCCGATAGCGATTTCCATGATCCTCGGAATATCGGTTGACAAACCGTTGCCAGGTTGTCAAACAGCTGGGAGGCTGAGCAGAGCCGCGGCACTGAGTGCCCCGAAATAGTAATCCTAACTCAGGTATAGTTTAGTCTAGACACTTTCATTCTATTCTTCCAATTTAAAAGGAAATGTATGAAAGCAGCACTTTTATGTTCAGAAATAAGGATGCGTTTATTTTATTCCTACAAGGTTTTCAAGGATTTATTCAGCCTCTAAGAAAGAAGGTAGAAGAAGAGTGACAAGGTATAAAAAACATTGAAAGCCTATGATTAATGTGTTCTAATAATATTTGGTGTGTCTTGTAAAGGATAACAAATGTGTTGATATGTTGTGAAATTTAAGTAAATGATAAGCGTTGATATTGGACCTAATGTTTGATTTTGTAATTGTCTTTGAAACCAGTTTATTTTATTATACTCAATTATACCAGTTATATAAATTGTTTGTACTGTTTTGATGGATTGCATAACTTTATTAATTCATTATAAGCTACGCACAAAAAGTTAAGGATCACTTGCACAAAAATTCATAACTTTCAAAATAAGAAAGCCAATGCGTTGAAGTTTGGCAAACATTTAATTCCATGCTTTAGTGATAACGATACACAATTGCCTTCAATTTCGAGCAATCGTTTGGTGTGTACATTTGATCAAAGTGGGTATGTATCGAAATTTGATTTCCCAAAGTCATTGAAATCACAAGACAGGGCATTCTGATGCTCCCAAAATTTCAGTAATGCGTGTAACCGCCATGGCTGTTCTGGCACTCGACGCAGCGAGTCCTCATCGAGTTGACCAGGTTGGTGAAGATCCTCTGTGGAAGCGCCTGCCACTCAGCCTGCAGCATCTGGTAGAGGTGTTGGGCATCCCTGGGAGGGGAGTGATTGCTCCTCACTTTGCGATCCAGCTCATCCCAGAGGTTCTCAATCGGGTTGAGATCGGGACTGCATGCTGGCCACTCCATTCTGTTGACTCCAGACTGCTGCAGGAAGTCGTTGACCACCCTTGCCCTGTGGGGGCGAGCGTTGTCATCCTGGTAGACAGCCGTCGGTCCCATCTGCTGCAGTGTAGGCACAGCCAGCGGTCGAAGGATCTCATCCCGGTATCGGAGGCCAGTCAGGTTACACTGTACATGATACAAGGGTGTTCTGTGGTGAAGGCTGAAGGCCCCCCAGACCATTACAGAACCTCCACCAAAGGCCACCTTTTCTTGGACAGTGGTGTCAATAAAGCGTTGCCCTGGGCGCCTCCAGACCCTCAGTCGGCCGTCGTTGTGGTTCATGGTGAAGCGTAATTCATCACTGAACAGGACCTGGGGCCATTGCTGACGTGTCCACCTCACGTGACGTCTGCAGAAGGCGCGGCGTGCTGCCCTATGGGCTGCCCTATGGGCTGGGCGACGAGAACGGAGGTTAAACCCATGAAGGCGGTTCCGTATGGTCTGCTGGCTGATGTTGATGTTAGTAGCCACCCTCAGCTGCCTTCGAATGATGCTGGAAGAGGCTGTTCTTGTCTGCAGGGCTTGTCGTTCAATGAGACGATCTTCACGTGGGTTTGTCTTCTTCGGTCGACCAGATCTGCGTCTTTCATGGACCCTCCCAGTGGCTGTGAAGCGTTGAATCGGTCTGACAATGACCGAGATGGACACCTGAAGTCGCCTGGCCACTTCTCGCTTGGGAACACCATCTTGGAACCATGCAACAGCTCGTCCCCTCTCAAACTCGCTCAATTTTCGTCGTGGAGGCATTGTCAGATCAGGCCTACTACTGGTGGAATGTCTTCTTATAAAGCCAAGCAAGAGACAGCATCTCACACATAAACAGCAGTGCTTGCACGTGCATAATGGTTTTTCCATCTGGCTTGTGCAATGTGTTCAGGCAGAACGGTCCAAAACAAGGTCCTTTTTCGCAAGTTTCCGCTTTTCCGTTTGCGGCCAAGCTCAGTAGTAGAGAATCCCGTGCAATTTTTGCACTAACACAACATCGCCCACTTACAGCTGAACAAGAATTCATAACAATTTGGCTGGACTGAGAAATAAATAACAGTAGCGAACTGAGTTTATTACGCACCTGTTTTCTCACAGTGATCCTTAACTTTTTGTGCGTAGCTTAGTAAACTATGTGTCAAGTTACTTTGTTCTATTTTTTACATGAATTTAACAAGAGATGTGTGACTAATTTTGCAATAGGTAATATTTGCTGTTTGTTGTATGCACTATAAGGACTGGTGGAATTGTTTAATTTTGATAACACCTGAAGGATTGGTGGGCTTTTAATTGATGGATATAGGCCTATGGCTCTAACAAGTTGTTAGGAGATAACAGAGATTTTGGGCCTAAGCATGTGGCATCTCTGGTAGGACATGTTAAGTTTGTGAAGAACTTAATAAATGATATGTAGAGTAATTTAGTGGGTTTCCTCCATTTGGTAAGCCTGGATCAAACTAAATCTACTATCATTGAATCATAAAAGGACAAAGCAAAGTCTTGAATAGCTTATTTGATGGTAAATTAGATAAGTTTACCAGTAATGAGGTTGGTGCTTTGTGGCTGACCAAAGTCACACAGTTCCTTATTTGAGACAAAAGATGTATTTTGTTCATTTTAGGAGAATACTAAAATGTTGTATATAAGAAATCCTTAGTTGTTGTTTTTGCTCTGTCTTATCCAGGGTTACTTCTGCTGTGCTTCAGTTGGATTGTAGCTGGACCATACTTGACATTGACAGTCCTTGTAATGTAGACTGTATAACATTGTTTTTTAATATTAAGATGTTGTTCTTTTTTGTTCTTGTTTAAATAAAATGACAAATTGAATCTGTGGTCTGTGGACTCCATTATTTAACTTAAGAAAGAATCACGTCTGGACTAATACTCGTTACACACAGAAAAACGGCGAATTGTTCGATGCTCCGTGTTTCTTCTCTTCCACCACCACCCACAAAATCAGTTTCTGTCGCCCCGTCAATGCCATGTTTACCAAAAAATAAGCAGCGCTAGCCTCCCTTCTTCCTCAAGAACGGAGAGCGTGCTGTTAAGTATGAACACCTTTCTCACGCGTATACGTTTTTTTTCCGTCTGCGCTACAGTCGTGAGTGCCAGTATGAACGTATCGTTCTTGGTAGAGAACAGCAGTACGGTGTGGACAAAAACTGGGGGAAAAAACTGAAACTTTAAGGGTACGTTCATACTGGCACTCACGACTGCAGTGCGAACGGAAAAAAAACGTGTACGCGTGAGAAAAGGTGTTCATGCTTATCAGCACGTTTTCTGTCCTTGAGGAAGAAGGGAGGCTAGCGTTGTTTATCTTTCTGGTAAACATGGCACTGACGGGGCGACAGAAACTGATTTTGTGGTGGTGGGAAGAGAAGAAACATGAAACATCGAACAACACGCCGTTTTTCTGTGCACCACAGACCTATAATAAACGCACGCTTTACAAATGCACTCAAACAACCCATTCACAAATACACATAATTCTCATGAACAAAACACCAGCCCAGTGCACACAGACACAGAAAAACCGACAGACACACACACACACACCACACACACACACAATCACACACACATACACACACGCAAGCACACATAATCACACACACATGCATGCACACACACACACACACACACACACACACACACACACACAACACACACACACACCAATTTCTTTTGCAATGTTGTTCCATGCCTCGGCGATCATGTCTCTGTTGAAATGATTTCTGTCAGACTTGTTCCAAAGGAAGGGTCGAGTCCTGACTTCGGAAATCAACTTCTCGTCTTCCATCTTTTTTTTAAAAATGTCTGAAAATTTAAGCACAGTACAGTCTCTTGACCCGCACACACGTACAGAAGCGTTTCAGTATGAACGCGCAGAGGATGGCCAGTGATAAAAAAGAAAGGTTGGCCTCGCCCTCACGACTTCTGTCCATCCGCACGTACGACTGAAATGTAGCATGCACGCATGCACGTACGACTTTTTTGGCGGGCATGGTCGTGCGTGCGTGTCTGTGGCAGTATGAACATCTTCAGCAGCGCAAGTAAAATAAAGAGTTTTTCCCACCCGCACGATTTTTGTCTGTCCGCACGACAGTCATGAGTGGCAGTATGAACTCTAGAAGCAGTCCGCATAAAAAGTAACAGGGTTGTGTTAGATAGGTACCCTAACACAATCCTGTTACTTTTTGTGCGGACCGCTTCTAGAGTGTACGAATGCCGTGACCCCAGCTATTGACATCTGTAACAAATAAACATGCTGCTGAAGAAGGAGCATCAGAGCTCCGAAAGCTACGAAAGCTAAAAAAAAAAAGGTGTTTTCGTGTTTTTATTCGATCATATAGACATATACGTGTCCACTACGGTGAGTGAACACGTTTTGAATCCTTTTTGGATTGATTCTCAACAATAAACTGTTTCATCCATTCCATTTTTGCGTGAAAACGCCACACCCATCCGACCAATCTGGATCTGGGATGGATAGAGATGAGAAAAGCGGTAAAATTGAAGTCAGTGTATTGTATGATGAATATGAGGAACTAACGCCTAGGGTTTGCAAACTTTAAGTCAGCATCTGAGTCATCAATCTAGCCATGTTGAAAACAAAGGCAAAAAGAATATATGAGAAGTGTGAAGAGAGAAAAAAAGAAAAAAATTTTCTCTTTTGAGTGCTCGAACCTGTCAAAATGAAACTGTGACAGTTTACAATCAAGCCTTACTAAGTCGAGGTAGCCATGGAGAAAGTTCTGTTAAGGACATTAGTTTTTCCAAAATCGTAAATACCTATGAACATATGTCAGTCTCTCTATTTGCTTGTGAAACCACGCCAACAGAACCCAACACTTCACTCAATTCTTCAAAGGAGTGTAACAGAGGATTCCACGAGCAACACTCTTCACCCATTGAGGATCATGACCTCACACCTGTTGAAACTGAAAATTATTCAGGAGGTTTGGATAGGGAATTTGTAGAGGACAAGCCTTCAGAAGAGACGGAAATCAGCTCTAGATTGGATCGTCTCGATAACGATCTTCAAGAAAGGCTTGAAATCCCAAGATTGGATAAGTCTCTGGATTGCGACAGGGGATTTCTAGAAGATGAACCTTTAGGAAAGACTGAAATACATTCATCCGAACCTGAAGCTGTTCAGGGGTGCCAAATTGTGTCTCAGTGCTCAGTTGCACAGTGCAATACTCACACACAGCTACTTATCAGCCAAAGCATTCAAGACAGTTCTCCCACAGGTACGGATCTGAAATTCCTCCAGGCTGTAGGACAGACCAACGCTCAAAGACGGAATCGTCATTTCCGAAGACATAACACTGCGTTAGAGCCTGAACCCAAGCAGGTGATAAATTTATCGTCTGTACAACTCTCTGCAGAACAACGTTATGTGCTGTCACTGGGTTCCAAGTTTTGCCCCACACCAACTTCTGTCAATGAAGCAGAATTGCTCTGGGACATAAAAGAAGCGTTTCCATCGTGATAACGTACCTGCACAAATCCCCAAGACGATGAAATTCTACAAGAAGAAAATGTGGTGCCCACCAGAGGGACGTGATAAGGGCTTAGATGCCTATTGTGACACCATCACTTCCATGGTAGCAGGACACATTCCTCCCTGTGAAGAAACATAATTTGAACAAAGAACTGCTAACATACATTGAACAACACAGACAACTACCATTGTGGAGGAGTTCCATAACAGGGCCCTACTCGCTGAAGATGAAACGAGAACGAGTTTTTTCTATGTCACTTGCCAAAGGTCCACAAGTGTAAAGAGAAACCACCAGGGAGGCCCATCGTGTCAGGATGTGGAGGACCCACTGAGAAGCTGTCTAAATTAGTGGACTTTTGGTGCAGCCATTGGTACAGTCTTCCATCCTATCTGAAAGACACCACCCATTTTCTTCAAACAGTGGAGAACTGGAAGAAGAAGTACCAACCGCTGCCACCTGAAGCACTGATTGTCACAATAGATTTTGCGGGATTCTACAGTAACATTCCTCACGAAAGTGTCCGTGTCATTGTCAGACACTTTTTCTGCCGATCTTGCACCAGACTGCCCACCGCTTGGAGTGATCCTGAGAGTAACTGATCACATTCTGAAGAACACCAAATGTACCACCAGGTGTTCGGTACTGCCATGGGTACCCCCATGGCGACATCCACTGCGAACATTTTTATGGGCTGGTTGGAGAAGACGTTCATCAGCACTTGTCCATGGAACATCGAATCAGATACCTGGAAGCGTTTCATCGACGATGTGATCTTGCTCTGGCTGCATGGAGAGGATGAACTGCACAGATTCATCACGTGGCTGAACGAACAGCATCCCACGATAAAGTTCACTGCAAACGTCGGGAGAAAGGACGTGCCATTCCTTGACGTAAGCATGAGCATAACAGAAGATGGTACATAGACGACGGATCTGCACATCAAAGACACATATGAATCCATGATCCTACCTTTCAGCTCATGTCACCCACGCCACTGCGTTCGGAGCATACCGTACAGCCTTCGCTATCGACGAATCTGTTCGAAGCAAACGAAGATGTCAGGATCTCAAATACAAATTGACGAAAAGGGGATATACTGCCAAACTGATAGATGACGCTATCAGTGCAGTGTCCTCAAAACAACGTATCTCCACTTTGGAATACCACAAGGACAAAACCAGTATGATTCGAGTGCCATTTGTGATCAGACACAATCCCAGGAATCCACCTTTGTCACACTGGCTGAAGACATACATGCCAGTCCTTCACACAAGCAACAGGATGAAAAAGGCTGTTCCAGAAACTCCTATTGTTGGGGAAAGGAACTGTAAGAACATCAGGGACATGCTGATGCCATCAAAACTGCCCAGAACTACTGTGACTGTGGGGGAGAACGAAGGCTGTTACAAGTCCTATGCAACAGTCACCTCAAAGAAACCACAACTTTTAGAGCATTGTGACTGGGGAAACATTCCGGATCAGAGACAGCCTCACCTGCAGGTCCTCCAATATTATATACCTGATAGACTGTGAAAAATGCAGAGCGCAACAGTATGTGGGGGAGACAGCAATGTCTGTTCGGAAGAGGTTCTACAACCACAGATACAACATTCGGTGTACTACTGAAAACGAGAACAAACTTCCCCCGGTTGCACGACACTTCCGACAGTGTGGAAGACATGAAGTGCACTGTTATAGAACAGGTCCACTCAGAAAATCCAGACATCAGAAGGGGGAGGGAGGGATTCTGGAGGTTGAAGCTGAGCACCAACTACCCTAGTGGTCTCAACGTTTTTGACTAATCCCTTTGGGATGGTTGGTGATGGTTGCTTCTTCTGGAGTATGTCTCTCTTCTTCCTATACCAGTAGTGGCCACTGCTGCATACCTGGAAGACTTGGAGGAAAGACGACAATTCTTGTCAAAAAACACTCACTTGTTCTGAATATCTCAGCTGCCTACCTCCCGCTCCCTCTCTCCCTCTCTCTCTCCCTCTCTCTCTCACTCTCTCTTTCTCCCTATCCCTCCTTCCCTCCCTCCCTCTCTCCATCCCTCTCTCCTTCTCAGCCTCTCTCCCTCTCTTCAACCCAGCACCAACCTCTCTCCCTTCCTCCCTCCCTCTCTCCCTCCCTCTCACACTCTCGTGTGCCATGAATACCAGGCACCGAGAGTGTCTCCAACTATTCAAGTAGGCAGCTGACTCTGAAGTCTGTTCACAAACGTGCTTCTCGACCTTCGAGTACGTAGTCAGCTTTGAGTCTGAACTGTTATCGTTTTTGGTAGAGAACAGCAGTATGGTGTGGACTGATTACTCTGGGGGGGAAAATGAAACTTATGTGTCGTGACCATTAGAAAATCCTGTTACTTCTTGTGCGGACTGCTTCTAGAGTGTACGAATACCGTGACCTCAGCTATTGACATCTGTAACAATTATAATAAACATGCCTGCTGAAGAAGGAGCATCAGAGCTCCGAAAGCTACGAAAGCTACCGAAAGCTACGAAAGCTAACAAAAAAACCAAAAAAATGGTGTTTTCGTGTTTTTATTCGACACGTTTGGAATCATTTTTGGCTATTTTATTCATTCTCAACAACCTGTTGCATCCATTCCATTTTTGCGTGAAAACGCCACACCCATCCGACCAAAACTGTATCCAGTATGATCTCGATCTGGGATGGATAGACAGACGAGAAAAGCGTCAAATGTCTTATTGAAGATATCACGGTATAAGAGTCACCTGAACTTTCTGTCACATTGTGTTGCGCACAACGTTGTACCAAAGGGATTCTCTTTGAAATTTGGACAATCTGCACTTCTTTCGTTCGCCCCCCATAATTTCATCTCTTCTCTTGAAGCGGAAACAGCGGCGTTCCTTAAATGTTGTAAGGAGTTCTATGAAAAAGAGAACAGCAGTAGAACCTCTTCCGAACAGACATTGCTGTCTCCCCCATTGTATGCTGAATTTGAGGAATTTGAGGAACAAAAAACGTTAAGTCAGCATCTGAGTCATCAGATCTTCAAGTAGGCCTAGCCTGAAAACAAAGGCAAAAAGAATATAGGAGAAGTGTGAAGAGAGAAAAAAAGAAAAAAAATTCTCTATTGAGTGCTCGAGCCTTTCAAAATGAAACTTTGACAGTTTACAATCAAGCCTTACTAAGTCGAGGTAGGACATTAGTTTTTCCAAAGTCTTAAATACCTATGAACATATGTCAGTCTCTCTATTTGCTTGTGAAACCACGCCAACAGAACCCAACACTTCACTCAATTCTTCAAAGGAGTGTAACAGCTCTTCACCCATTGAGGATCAGGACCTGTTGAAACTGAAAATTATTCAGGAGGTTTGGATAGGGAATTTGTAGAGGACAAGCCTTCAGAAGAGACGAAAATCAGCTCTAGATTGGATCAACTCGATAACGAGTCTTCAAGAAAGGTTTGAAATCCCAGGATTGGATAAGTCTCTGGATTTCTAGAAGATGAACCTTTAGGAAAGACTGAATACATTCATCCGAACCTGAAGCTGTTCAGGGGTGCCAAATTGTGTCTCAGTGCTCAGTTGCACAGTGCAATACTCACACACAGCTACTTATCAGCCAAAGCATTCAAGACAGTTCTCCCACAGGTACGGATCTGAAATTCCTCCAGGCTGTAGGACAGACCAACGCTCAAAGACGGAATCATCATTTCCGAAGACGTAACACTGCGTTAGAGCCTGAACCCAAGCAGGTGATAAATTTATCGTCTGTACAACTCTCTGCAGAACAACGTTATGTGCTGTCACTGGGTTCCAAGTTTTGCCCCACACCAACTTCTGTCAATGAAGCAGAATTGCTCTGGGACATAAAAGAAGCGTTTCCATCGTGATAACGTACCTGCACAAATCCCCAAGACGATGAAATTCTACAAGAAGAAAATGTGGTGCCCACCAGAGGGACGTGATAAGGGCTTAGATGCCTATTGTGACACCATCACTTCCATGGTAGCAGGACACATTCCTCCCTGTGAAGAAACATAATTTGAACAAGAACTGCTAACATACATTGAACAACACAGACAACTACCATTGTGGAGGAGTTCCATAACAGGGCCCTACTCGCTGAAGATGAAACGAGAACGAGTTTTTTCTATGTCACTTGCCAAAGGTCCACAAGTGTAAAGAGAAACCACCAGGGAGGCCCATCGTGTCAGGATGTGTGGAGGACCCACTGAGAAGCTGTCTAAATTAGTGGACTTTTGGTGCAGCCATTGGTACAGTCTTCCATCCTATCTGAAAGACACCACCCATTTTCTTCAAACAGTGGAGAACTGGAAGAAGAAGTACCAACCGCTGCCACCTGAAGCACTGATTGTCACAATAGATTTTGCGGGATTCTACAGTAACATTCTACAGTAACATTCCTCACGAAAGTGTCCGTGTCACCTGAAGCACTGATTGTCACAATAGATTTTGCGGGATTCTACAGTAACATTCCTCACGAAAGTGTCCGTGTCATTGTCAGACACTTTTTCTGCCGATCTTGCACCAGACTGCCCACCGCTTGGAATGATCCTGAGAGTAACTGATCACATTCTGAAGAACAATGTCTTTAGTTTCAATAACCAAATGTACCACCAGGTGTTCGGTACTGCCATGGGTACCCCCATGGCGCCATCCACAGCGAACATTTTTATGGCTGGTTGGAGAAGACGTTCATCAGCACTTGTCCATGGAACATCGAATCAGATACCTGGAAGCGTTTCATCGACGATGTGATCTTGCTCTGGCTGCATGGAGAGGATGAACTGCACAGATTCATCACGTGGCTGAACGAACAGCATCCCACGATAAAGTTCACTGCAAACGTCGGGAGAAAGGACGTGCCATTCCTTGACGTAAGCATGAGCATAACAGAAGATGGTACATAGACGACGGATCTGCACATCAAAGACACAGATGAATCCATGATCCTACGCCACTGCGTTCGGAGCATACCGTACAGCCTTGACGTAAGCGACGAATCTGTTCGAAGCAAACGAAGATGTCAGGATCTCAAATACAAATTGACGAAAAGGGGATATACTGCCAAACTGATAGATGACGCTATCAGTGCAGTGTCCTCAAAACAACGTATCTCCACTTTGGAATACCACAAGGACAAAACCAGTATGATTCGAGTGCCATTTGTGATCAGACACAATCCCAGGAATCCACCTTTGTCACACTGGCTGAAGACATACATGCCAGTCCTTCACACAAGCAACAGGATGAAAAAGGCTGTTCCAGAAACTCCTATTGTTGGGGAAAGGAACTGTAAGAACATCAGAGACATGCTGATGCCATCAAAACTGCCCAGAACTACTGTGACTGTGGGGGAGAACGAAGGCTGTTACAAGTCCTATGCAACAGTCACCTCAAAGAAACCACAACTTTTAGAGCATTGTGACTGGGGAAACATTCCGGATCAGAGACAGCGTCACCTGCAGGTCCTCCAATATTATATACCTGATAGACTGTGAAAAATGCAGAGCGCAACAGTATGTGGGGGAGACAGCAATGTCTGTTCGGAAGAGGTTCTACAACCACAGATACAACATTCGGTGTACTACTGAAAACGAGAACAAACTTCCCCTGGTTGCACGACACTTCCGACAGTGTGGAAGACATGAAGTACACTGTTATAGAACAGGTCCACTCAGAAAATCCAGACATCAGGAGGGGGAGGGAGGGATTCTGGAGGTTGAAGCTGCGCACCAACTACCCTAGTGGTCTCAACGTTTTTGACTAATCCCTTTGGGATGGTTGGTGATGGTTGCTTCTTCTGGAGTATGTCTCTCTTCTTCCTATACCAGTAGTGGCCCTGCTGCATACCTGGAAGACTTGGAGGAAAGACGACAATTCTTGTCAAAAAACACTCACTTGTTCTGAATATCTCAGCTGACTACCTCTCTCCCTCTCTCTCTCACTCTCTCTTTCTCCCTATCCCTCCTTCCCTCCCTCCCTCTCTCCATCCCTCTCTCCTTCTCAGCCTCTCTCCCTCTCTTCAACCCAGCACCAACCTCTCTCCCTTCCTCCCTCCCTCTCTCCCTCCCTCTCACACTCTCGTGTGCCATGAATACCAGGCACCGAGAGTGTCTCCAACTATTCAAGTAGGCAGCTGACTCACGTGCTTCTCGACCTTCGAGTACGTAGTCAGCTTTGAGTCTGAACTGTTATCGTTTTTGGTAGAGAACAGCAGTATGGTGTGGACTGATTACTCTGGGGTGAAAAAAATGAAACTTCTATGTCGTGACTATTAGAAAATCCTGTTACTTCTTGTGCGGACTGCTTCTAGAGTGTACGAATACCGTGACCTCAGCTATTGACATCTGTAACAATTATAATAAACATGCCTGCTGAAGAAGGAGCATTAGAGCTCAGAAAGCTACGAAAGCTAACAAAAAAAACCAGCAAAAAAGGTGTTTTCGTGTTTTTATTTGATCATATCTCCCTCCAATTGCATCTGCCTTGTTGTGGCGGGGGAGCTTGTGTGTCCTTACGATCCCAGGAGCTATGCCGGCGGGGACTTCGTGGGCCCTGGCAGCTTCAAGCAAGCCGGACAGGTCGCTGGGGGAGGGGCCAGACTAAGGGGTGCATACAAACAAGTCCTGGCAGCAGGGAATGGATGAAAAAGAGGGTAAAGAAGATACACTTTTCATATATGGCTTCTTTTTCAATGTCGTGAGCAGATGATTTCTTCGAAGGAACAATGGTCAGGATCTCAGCACTGTAAGTGCACTGCGCGGCAAGAAGGCACCCGCAAACTACTTGCTTGTACTTTTGCTAATTATTACATATGATGAACTTACAAAATGGAAAACGTTATAGTTCTGTGTCCTCTGAGTCCCCCAGGGGGGACCTGAACTCAATGGCTACTGGGGAGGGAGAGTCCGTGTCTGTGAAAGGTAGCTGTGATGACGGTAATGGATTACCCGACGGAGGTTATTGGAAGCGGACATGTAGAAACTCCTCAAAAATGCAAAATCACAAAAAGAAAAAAATGCAAAAAAAGGATTTGAATATAGGGACATGGAATGTACAGACTATGTTAGAATTAGGAAAGCTCTACCTACTAGTCAAAGAATTAGAAAGGAGCAAGATGAACATAACAGGGCTCTGTGAGGTTAGATGGAGTGGGCAGGGACTTTTTACTGTAGGAGAGCATACAGTTGTATATAGTGGAAATGAAAAAGGTGGCTCAAGAGGAGTAGCAATTGTGCTGGACAAAAAGCATGCTGGAGCTCTGAAAAGCTATAATCCAATTAATGACAGATTTCTCACTGTCAAAATAAATACCAAATATGCTGTTTTGAACATAGTTCAAGCCTATGCTCCAACATCCACTAGCTCAGAAGAAGAAATAGAAAAATTTTACAATGACCTCCAAACTATCAGAGACAAAATCCCCAAAAAGGAAATATGCATTGTGATGGGTGACTTCAACGCTAAAGTTGGAGAGGGGGCTGACACAGAATGTGGAATAGGACCATATGGTTTAGGAGAACGAAATGAGAGAGGTGACATGCTGGCTCTGTTTTGTCAGGCAAATGAGATGAACATCACAAATACTTTCTTCCAACAACCACTGCGCAGAAGATACACATGGATCTCTCCAGGAGACAGGTGTCGTAATCAGATTGATTATATTATCATTGACAGATCCTGGAAATCAACTGTCCTCAATGCAAAAACAAAGCCTGGAACAGACTGCGACACGGATCACATTCTTGTGACAACCAAATTAAGAATGAAAATATTGAAGAAGCCTAAAACCAAATCGACGCCAAAGTTCGACATATCAAAATTAGATAACCCTGAGCTGGCGTTAGAATTTAGTATAGAAACAAGTAATCGTTTCTTAAAGTTACTTGAAGTTTGGGATGAAAATGACTCATATCCTGATGAAATCTGGACAGACATAAAAAACACACTGACCAAAATCTCTGAAGAAAAACTAGGAAAAGAAGAGAAAAGGAAAAAAGCTAAGTCCTACATAAGTCAGGAAGTGATAGATCTGGCAGAAAAGAAAAGTCAAGCTCGAAAGCAGGGAGAGCGGGAAAAATACTCAGCACTGAAAAGGGAAATAAAAAGTAAAGTCAGAAGAGACAAAGCAAATTGGCTGGCACAAGAATGCAGTAAAATCAATGAACACAACGAAAACAGGAAGTCGAGGGAGCTCTTCAGACAAATAAAAAAAGTGAAAAAAACAAATTTCAAAGCAACAAACCAATGCATCAACAACAAGGATGGTCACACTCTGACTGAACCAGATGATGTCTTGGATAGGTGGAACGAATATGGCACATCACTTTTTGGCAAGCCTGACAGCCATGAAAATAATTTAGAGCCAAATTTGGAATTGACCCCTGGAGATACGGAACCTGAACCTCTGCTCAGCGAAGTTGAATCTGCCATTAAAGATCTAAAATGCAGAAAGTCTCCTGGTCTTGACAATATTCCTGGAGAGTTGTTGAAACACTCAGGTGATGGTGGACTCAAAGTAATGCATCACTTATGCTGCAAGATATGGAAGACTTGTCAATGGCCTACAGACTGGAAGCTCCAAGAATTTGTCATGTTACATAAGAGTGGAAATGTCAAAGACTGCAACAATTATAGAACAATTGCACTGATCAGTCATGCCAGTAAAATACTGCTGATAATAATTTTAAACAGGTTAAAGCCAAAAGTAGAGGAAGAGCTATCCGACTGTCAGGCAGGCTATAGGAAAAACAGGGGAACAATAGATATGCTGTTTGTACTCCAGATATTGATAGAAAAGATTAGAAACACAGACCAAGAGATGTTCATCGTTTTCATTGACTACAGCAAAGCGTTTGATAGCGTGATTCACCAAAGTCTTTTCCACTTCATGATCAAAATGGGTTTTCCAAGACATCTGGTTTCCCTCATAGCTTCATTATATAATGATCAAAAAGCAACAATCAGATGGAATAATCAAAACTGCAAATTTTTTAACATCACTAAAGGGGTAAGGCAAGGTTGCATCCTGTCTCCACATCTCTTCAGCATATACACTGAACATATTATGAGAGAAGCAGACATAGAAGACATGGGAGTAAATATTGGTGGTAGAAACCTGTCAAATTTACGCTACGCAGATGACACAGGATTACTGGCAGACAACATTACAGGCTCTAGGAGGATCCTGAACAGGGTAGACCGGGTTGGAAAGGCAGCTGGGCTGGACTTAAATTCAAAGAAGACAAAGGTTATGCATGTTGCAGGCAAATATAACACTAGACAGGACCAGATCATGCTAAACCAAGTCCCTCTAGAAAATGTCAAGGACTTTAGATATTTAGGTTCAGTCAAGACACACGATGGAACATGCTCAAAAGACATAAAGATGAGAATTGGAATGGCCAAGAACAGTATGGTTCAATTGAACAATATTTGGAAAGACCACAGCATAACAGCAGACCTTAAGATAAAACTCTTAAAATGTCTTGTCTGGCCAGTGATGTTATACGGCTGCGAGGCATGGACAATGAAGAAAGAGGATGAAAGACGAGTGGAAGCAGCAGAGCTGTGGTTTTACCGAAGACTGCTGAGGGTCAGATGGACGGATAGGCGCTCAAATGAAAGCATACTGAATGAGTTGGGTACTACACGCAAGCTCTAGTACTCATACAACGGAGGAAACTGAAATATGTTGGACACGCAATCCGTAATGAAAGAACAGACTTGATGTCCACTGTCCTCCAAGGTAAAGTGGAAGGAAAGAGAAACAGAGGACGGCCACCTGCATCACTTGCTAGAAACATCACAAACATCAGTGGCAAGAAACTCCAGGAGGTGGTCAGACTTAGCCAAGATCGAGAGTGCTGGAGGCAACTTGTGAGGACATCATGTGCAGCGGCCAACACTGTTCCCGGTGACGCCGACAGGTGAGACAGGTGAGATTTGATCATATGTCTAGGCATTACGGTGAGTGAACACGTTTTGAATCATTTTTGGCTATTTTATTCGTTCTCAACAACCTGTTTCATCCATTCCATTTTTGCGTGAAAACGCCACATCCATCCGACCAAAACTGTATCCAGTATGATCTCGATCTGGGATGGATAGACAGACGAGGAAAGCGTCAAATGTCTTACTGAAGATATCACGGTATAACAAGTCACCTGAACTTTCTGTCACATTGTGTTGCGCACAAAGTTGTACCAAAGGGATTCTCTTTGAAATTTGGACAATCTGCACTCATCTCTTCTCTTGAAGCGGAAACAGCGGCGCATCTTTAAATGTTACAAGGAGTTGTATGAAAAAGAGAACAGCAGTAGAACCTCTTCCGAACAGACATTGCTGTCTCCCCCATTGTATGCTGAATTTGAGGAATTTGAGGAACTAACGTCTAGGGTGCAAAAAACGTTAAGTCAGCATCTGAGTCATCAGATCTTCAAGTAGGCCTAGCCTGAAAACAAAGGCAAAAAGAATATATGAGAAGTGTGAAGAGAGAAAAAAGAAAAAAAATTCTCTATTGAGTGCTCGAGCCTGTCAAAATGAAACTGACAGTTTACAATCAAGCCTTACTAAGTCGAGGTAGGACATTAGTTTTTCCAAAGTCGTAAATACCTATGAACATATGTCAGTCTCTCTATTTGCTTGTGAAACCACGCCAACAGAACCCAACACTTCACTCAATTCTTCAAAGGAGTGTAACAGCTCTTCACCCATTGAGGATCATGACCTAATGAAACTGAAAATTATTCAGGAGGTTTGGATAGGGAATTTGTAGAGGACAAGCCTTCAGAAGAGACGGACATCAGCTCTAGATTGGATCAACTCGATAACGAGTCTTCAAGAAAGGTTTGAAATCCCAGGATTGGATAAGTCTCTGGATTGCGAGAGGGGATTTCTAGAAGATGAACCTTTAGGAAAGACTGAATACATTCATCCGAACCTGAAGCTGTTCAGGTGTGCCAAATTGTGTCTCAGTGCTCAGTTGCACAGTGCAATACTCACACACAGCTACTTATCAGCCAAAGCATTCAAGACAGTTCTCCCACAGGTACGGATCTGAAATTCCTCCAGGCTATAGGACAGACCAACGCTCAAAGACGGAATCATCATTTCCGAAGACGTAACACTGCGTTAGAGCCTGAACCCAAGCAGGTGATAAAGTTATCGTCTGTACAACTCTTTGCAGAACAACGTTATGTGCTGTCACTGGGTTCCAACTTCTGTCAATGAAGCAGAATTGCTCTGGGACATAAAAGAAGCGTTTCCATCGTGATAACGTACCTGCACAAATCCCCAAGACGATGAAATTCTACAAGAAGAAAATGTGGTGCCCACCAGAGGGACGTGATAAGGGCTTAGATGCCTATTGTGACACCATCACTTCCATGGTAGCAGGACACATTCCTCCCCGTAAAGAAACATAATTTGAACAAGAACTGCTAACATACATTCAACAACACAGACAACTACCATTGTGGAGGAGCTCCATAACAGGGCCCTACTCGCTGAAGATGAAACGAGAACGAGTTTTTTCTATGTCACTTGCCAAAGGTCCACAAGTGTAAAAAGAAACCACCATCCCATCGTGTCAGGATGTGGAGGACCCACTGAGAAGCTGCCTAAATTAGTGGACTTTTGGTGCAGCCATTGGTACAGTCTTCCATCCTATCTGAAAGACACCACCCATTTTCTTCAAACAGTGGAGAACTGGAAGGAGAAGTACCAACCGCTGCCACCTGAAGCACTGATTATCACAATAGATGTTGTGGGACTCTACAGTAACATTCCTCACGATGAAGTGTCCGTGTCAGACACTTTTTCTGCCGATCTTGCACCAGACTGCCCACCGCTTGGAGTGATCCTGAGAGTAACTGATCACATTCTGAAGAACAATGTCTTTAGTTTCAATAACCAAATGTACCACCAGGTGTTCGGTACTGCCATGGGTACCCCCATGGCGCCATCCACAGCGAACATTTTTATGGGCTGGTTGGAGAAGACGTTCATCAGCACTTGTCCATGGAACATCGAATCAGATACCTGGAAGCGCTTCATCGACGATGTGATCTTGCTCTGGCTGCATGGAGAGGATGAACTGCACAGATTCATCACGTGGCTGAACGAACAGCATCCCACGATAAAGTTCACTGCAAACGTCGGGAGAAAGGACGTGCCATTCCTTGACGTAAGCATGAGCATAACAGAAGATGGTACATAGACGACGGATCTGCACATCAAAGACACATATGAATCCATGATCCTACCTTTCAGCTCATGTCACCCACGCCACTGCGTTCGGAGCATACCGTACAGCCTTCGCTATCGACGAATCTGTTCGAAGCAAACGAAGATGTCAGGATCTCAAATACAAATTGACGAAAAGGGGATATACTGCCAAACTGATAGATGACGCTATCAGTGAAGTGTCCTCAAAACAACGTATCTCCACTTTGGAATACCACAAGGACAAAACCAGTATGATTCGAGTGCCATTTGTGATCAGACACAATCCCAGGAATCCACCTTTGTCACACTGGCTGAAGACATACATGCCAGTCCTTCACACAAGCAACAGGATGAAAAAGGCTGTTCCAGAAACTCCTATTGTTGGGGAAAGGAACTGTAAGAACATCAGGGACATGCTGATGCCATCAAAACTGCCCAGAACTACTGTGACTGTGGGGCGAGAACGAAGGCTGTTACAATTCCTATGTTGCCTCACCTCAAAGAAACCACAACTTTTAGAGCATTGTGACTGGGGAAACATTCCGGATCAGAGACAGCGTCACCTGCAGGTCCTCCAATATTATATACCTGATAGACTGTGAAAAATGCAGAGCGCAACAGTATGTGGGGAAGACAGCAATGTCTGTTCGGAAGAGGTTCTACAACCACAGATACAACATTCGGTGTACTACTGAAAACGAGAACAAACTTCCCCCGGTTGCACGACACTTCCGACAGTGTGGAAGACATGAAGCCCACTCAGAAAATCCAGACATCAGGAGGGGGAGGGAGGAATTCTGGAGGTTGAAGCTGCGCACTAACTACCCTAGTGGTCTCAACGTTTTTGACTAATCCCTTTGGGATGGTTGGTGATGGTTGCCTCTTCTGGAGTATGTCTCTCTTCTTCCTATACCAGTAGTGGCCCTGCTGCATACCTGGAAGACTTGGAGGAAAGACGACAATTCTTGTCAAAAAACACTCACTTGTTCTGAATATCTCAGCTACCTACCTCCCCCTCCCTCTCTCCCTCTCTCTCTCACTCTCTCTTTCTCCCTATCCCTCCTTCCCTCCCTCCCTCTCTCCATCCCTCTCTCCTTCTCAGCCTCTCTCCCTCTCTTCAACCCAGCACCAACCTCTCTCCCTTCCTCCCTCCCTCTCTCCCTCCCTCTCTCACTCTCGTGTGCCATGAATACCAGACACCGAGAGTTTCTCCAACTATTCAAGTAGGCAGCTGACTCTGAAGTCTGTTCACAAACGTGCTTCTCGACCTTCGAGTACGTAGTCAGCTTTGAGTCTGAACTGTTATCGTTTTTGGTAGAGAACAGCAGTATGGTGTGGACTGATTACTCTGGGGGGGAAAATGAAACTTATGTGTCGTGACCATTAGAAAATCCTGTTACTTCTTGTGCGGACTGCTTCTAGAGTGTACGAATACCGTGACCTCAGCTATTGACATCTGTAACAATTATAATAAACATGCCTGCTGAAGAAGGAGCATCAGAGCTCCGAAAGCTACGAAAGCTAACAAAAAAACCAAAAAAAAGGTGTTTTCGTGTTTTTATTCGATCATATGTCTAGGCACTACGGTGAGTGAACACGTTTTGAATCATTTTTGGCTATTTTATTCATTCTCAACAACCTGTTTCATTCATTCCATTTTTGCGTGAAAACGCCACACCCATCCGACCAAAACTGTATCCAGTATGATCTCGATCTGGGATGGATAGACAGACGAGAAAAGCGTCAAATGTCTTATTGAAGATATCACGGTATAAGAGTCACCTGAACTTTCTGTCACATTGTGTTGCGCACAACGTTGTACCAAAGGGATTCTCTTTGAAATTTGGACAATCTGCACTTCTTTCGTCCGCCCCCATAATTTCATCTCTTCTCTTGAAGCGGAAACAGCGGCGCATCCTTAAATGTTGTAAGGAGTTCTATGAAAAAGAGAACAGCAGTAGAACCTCTTCCGAACAGACATTGCTGTCTCCCCCATTGTATGCTGAATTTGAGGAATTTGAGGAACTAACGTCTAGGGTGCAAAAAACGTTAAGTCAGCATCTGAGTCATCAGACCTTCAAGTAGGCCTAGCCTGAAAACAAAGGCAAAAAGAATATATGAGAAGTGTGAAGAGAGAAAAAAGAAAAAAAATTCTCTATTGAGTGCTCGAGCCTGTCAAAATGAAACTGACAGTTTACAATCAAGCCTTACTAAGTCGAGGTAGGACATTAGTTTTTCCAAAGTCGTAAATACCTATGAACATATGTCAGTCTCTCTATTTGCTTGTGAAACCACGCCAACAGAACCCAACACTTCACTCAATTCTTCAAAGGAGTGTAACAGCTCTTCACCCATTGAGGATCATGACCTAATGAAACTGAAAATTATTCAGGAGGTTTGTATAGGGAATTTGTAGAGGACAATCCTTCAGAAGAGACGAAAATCAGCTCTAGATTGGATCAACTCGATAACGAGTCTTCAAGAAAGGTTTGAAATCCCAGGATTGGATAAGTCTCTGGATTGCGAGAGGGGATTTCTAGAAGATGAATCTTTAGGAAAGACTGAATACATTCATCCGAACCTGAAGCTGTTCAGGTGTGCCAAATTGTGTCTCAGTGCTCAGTTGCACAGTGCAATACTCACACACAGCTACTTATCAGCCAAAGCATTCAAGACAGTTCTCCCACAGGTACGGATCTGAAATTCCTCCAGGCTGTAGGACAGACCAACGCTCAAAGACGGAATCATCATTTCCGAAGACGTAACACTGCGTTAGAGCCTGAACCCAAGCAGGTGATAAATTTATCGTCTGTACAACTCTCTGCAGAACAACGTTATGTGCTGTCACTGGGTTCCAAGTTTTGCCCCACACCAACTTCTGTCAATGAAGCAGAATTGCTCTGGGACATAAAAGAAGCGTTTCCATCGTGATAACGTACCTGCACAAATCCCCAAGACGATGAAATTCTACAAGAAGAAAATGTGGTGCCCACCAGAGGGACGTGATAAGGGCTTAGATGCCTATTGTGACACCATCACTTCCATGGTAGCAGGACACATTCCTCCCCGTAAAGAAACATAATTTGAACAAGAACTGCTAACATACATTCAACAACACAGACAACTACCATTGTGGAGGAGTTCCATAACAGGGCCCTACTCGCTGAAGATGAAACGAGAACGAGTTTTTTCTATGTCACTTGCCAAAGGTCCACAAGTGTAAAAAGAAACCACCATCCCATCGTGTCAGTATGTGGAGGACCCACTGAGAAGCTGTCTAAATTAGTGGACTTTTGGTGCAGCCATTGGTACAGTCTTCCATCCTATCTGAAAGACACCACCCATTTTCTTCAAACAGTGGAGAACTGGAAGGAGAAGTACCAACCGCTGCCACCTGAAGCACTGATTATCACAATAGATGTTGTGGGACTCTACAGTAACATTCCTCACGATGAAGTGTCCGTGTCATTGTCAGACACTTTTTCTGCCGATCTTGCACCAGACTGCCCACCGCTTGGAGTGATCCTGAGAGTAACTGATCACATTCTGAAGAACAATGTCTTTAGTTTCAATAACCAAATGTACCACCAGGTGTTCGGTACTGCCATGGGTACCCCCATGGCGCCATCCACAGCGAACATTTTTATGGGCTGGTTGGAGAAGACGGTTCATCAGCACTTGTCCATGGAACCTGGAAGCGTTTCATCGACGATGTGATCTTGCTCTGGCTGCATGGAGAGGATGAACTGCACAGATTCATCACGTGGCTGAACGAACAGCATCCCACGATAAAGTTCACTGCAAACGTCGGGAGAAAGGACGTGCCATTCCTTGACGTAAGCATGAGCATAACAGAAGATGGTACATAGACGACGGATCTGCACATCAAAGACACAGATGAATCCATGATCCTACCCTTCAGCTCATGTCACCCACGCCACTGCGTTCGGAGCATACCGTACAGCCTTCAAGCAAACGAAGATGTCAGGATCTCAAATGCAAATTGACGAAAAGTGGATATACTGCCAAACTGATAGCTGACGCTATCAGTGAAGTGTCCTCAAAACAACGGAATACCACAAAGACAAAACCAGTATGATTCGAGTGCCATTTGTGATCAGACACAATCCCAGGAATCCACCTTTGTCACACTGGCTGAAGACATACATGCCAGTCCTTCACACAAGCAACAGGATGAAAAAGGCTGTTCCAGAAACTCCTATTGTTGGGGAAAGGAACTGTAAGAACATCAGAGACATGCTGATGCCATCAAAACTGCCCAGAACTACTGTGACTGTGGGGGAGAACGAAGGCTGTTACAAGTCCTATGCAACAGTCACCTCAAAGAAACCACAACTTTTAGAGCATTGTGACTGGGGAAACATTCCGGATCAGAGACAGCGTCACCTGCAGGTCCTCCAATATTATATACCTGATAGACTGTGAAAAATGCAGAGCGCAACAGTATGTGGGGGAGACAGCAATGTCTGTTCGGAAGAGGTTCTACAACCACAGATACAACATTCGGTGTACTACTGAAAACGAGAACAAACTTCCCCTGGTCGCACCACTTCCGACAGTGTGGAAGACATGAAGTGCACTGTTATAGAACAGGTCCACTCAGAAAATCCAGACATCAGGAGGGGGAGGGAGGGATTCTGGAGGTTGAAGCTGCGCACCAACTACCCTAGTGGTCTCAACGTTTTTGACTAATCCCTTTGGGATGGTTGGTGATGGTTGCTTCTTCTGGAGTATGTCTCTCTTCTTCCTATACCAGTAGTGGCCCTGCTGCATACC
The DNA here is from genome assembly GCA_030674185.1 of Monoplex corrugatus. Taxonomy (NCBI): domain Eukaryota; kingdom Metazoa; phylum Mollusca; class Gastropoda; order Littorinimorpha; family Ranellidae; genus Monoplex; species Monoplex corrugatus. The sequence goes on from JAPXFY010000034.1 coordinate 13,034,706, forward strand.
TGGAAGACTTGGAGGAAAGACGACAATTCTTGTCAAAAAACACTCACTTGTTCTGAATATCTCAGCTGCCTACCTCCCCCTCCCTCTCTCCCTCTCTCTCTCACTCTCTCTTTCTCCCTATCCCTCCTTCCCTCCCTCCCTCTCTCCTTCTCATCCTCTCTCCCTCTCTTCAACCCAGCACCAATCTCTCTCCCTTCCTCCCTCCCTCTCTCCCTCCCTCTCTCACTCTCGTGTGCCATGAATACCAGGCACCGAGAGTGTCTCCAACTATTCAAGTAGGCAGCTGACTCTGAAGTCTGTTCACAAACGTGCTTCTCGACCTTCGAGTACGTAGTCAGCTTAGAGACTGAACTGTTATCGTTTTTGGTAGAGAACAGCAGTATGGTGTGGACTGATTACTCTGGGGGGGGGGGGGGGGTGGGGGTGGGAGGGGGGTGAAGTGAAACTTATGTGTCGTGACCATTAGAAAATCCTGTTACTTCTTGTGCGGACTGCTTCTAGAGTGTACGAATGCCGTGACCTCAGCTATTGACATCTGTAACAATTATAATAAACATGCCTGCTGAAGGGAGCATCAGAGCTCCGAAAGCTACGAAAGCTAACAAAAAAACCAAAAAAAAGGTGTTTTCGTGTTTTTATTCGATCATATGTCTAGGCACTACGGTGAGTGAACACGTTTTGAATCATTTTTGGCTATTTTATTCATTCTTAACAACCTGTTTCATCCATTCCATTTTTGCGTGAAAACGCCACATCCATCCGACCAAAACTGTATCCAGTATGATCTCGATCTGGGATGGATAGACAGACGAGAAAAGCGTCAAATGTCTTACTGAAGATATCACGGTATAAGAGTCACCTGAACTTTCTGTCACATTGTGTTGCGCACAACGTTGTACCAAAGGGATTCTCTTTGAAATTTGGACAATCTGCACTCATCTCTTCTCTTGAAGCGGAAACAGCGGCGCATCCTTAAATGTTGTAAGGAGTTCTATGAAAAAGAGAACAGCAGTAGAACCTCTTCCGAACAGACATTGCTGTCTCCCCCATTGTATGCTGAATTTGAGGAATTTGAGGAACTAACGTCTAGGGTTCAAAAAACGTTAAGTAAGCATCTGAGTCATCAGATCTTCAAGTAGGCCTAGCCTGAAAACAAAGGCAAAAAGAATATATGAGAAGTGTGAAGAGAGAAAAAAGAAAAAAATTTCTCTATTGAGTGCTCGAGCCTGTCAAAATGAAACTGTGACAGTTTACAATCAAGTCTTACTAAGTCGAGGTAGGACATTAGTTTTTCCAAAGTCGTAAATACCTATGAACATATGTCAGTCTCTCTATTTGCTTGTGAAACCACGCCAACAGAACTCAACACTTCACTCAATTCTTCAAAGGAGTGTAACAGCTCTTCACCCATTGAGGATCAGGACCTGTTGAAACTGAAAATTATTCAGGAGGTTTGGATAGGGAATTTGTAGAGGACAAGCCTTCAGAAGAGACGGACATCAGCTCTAGATTGGATCAACTCGATAACGAGTCTTCAAGAAAGGTTTGAAATCCCAGGATTGGATAAGTCTCTGGATTGCGAGAGGGGATTTCTAGAAGATGAACCTTTAGGAAAGACTGAATACATTCATCCGAACCTGAAGCTGTTCAGGGTGCCAAATTGTGTCTCAGTGCTCAGTTGCACAGTGCAATACTCACACACAGCTACTTATCAGCCAAAGCATTCAAGACAGTTCTCCCACAGGTACGGATCTGAAATTCCTCCAGGCTGTAGGACAGACCAACGCTCAAAGACGGAATCATCATTTCCGAAGACGTAACACTGCGTTAGAGCCTGAACCCAAGCAGGTGATAAATTTATCGTCTGTACAACTCTCTGCAGAACAACGTTATGTGCTGTCACTGGGTTCCAAGTTTTGCCCCACACCAACTTCTGTCAATGAAGCAGAATTGCTCTGGGACATAAAAGAAGCGTTTCCATCGTGATAACGTACCTGCACAAATCCCCAAGACGATGAAATTCTACAAGAAGAAAATGTGGTGCCCACCAGAGGGACGTGATAAGGCTTAGATGCCTATTGTGACACCATCACTTCCATGGTAGCAAGACACATTCCTCCCTGTGAAGAAACATAATTTGAACAAGAACTGCTAACATACATTGAACAACACAGACAACTACCATTGTGGAGGAGCTCCATAACAGGGCCCTACTCGCTGAAGATGAAACGAGAACGAGTTTTTTCTATGTCACTTGCCAAAGGTCCACAAGTGTAAAGAGAAACCACCAGGGAGGCCCATCGTGTCAGGATGTGGAGGACCCACTGAGAAGCTGTCTAAATTAGTGGACTTTTGGTGCAGCCATTGGTACAGTCGTCCATCCTATCTGAAAGACACCACCCATTTTCTTCAAACAGTGGAGAACTGGAAGAAGAAGTACCAACCGCTGCCACCTGAAGCACTGATTGTCACAATAGATGTTGCGGGACTCTACAGTAACATTCCTCACGATGAAGTGTCCGTGTCATTGTCAGACACTTTTTCTGCCGATCTTGCACCAGACTGCCCACCGCTTGGAGTGATCCTGAGAGTAACTGATCACATTCTGAAGAACAATGTCTTTAGTTTCAATAACCAAATGTACCACCAGGTGTTCGGTACTGCCATGGGTACCCCCATGGCGCCATCCACAGCGAACATTTTTATGGGCTGGTTGGAGAAGACGTTCATCAGCACTTGTCCATGGAACATCGAATCAGATACCTGGAAGCGCTTCATCGACGATGTGATCTTGCTCTGGCTGCATGGAGAGGATGAACTGCACAGATTCATCACGTGGCTGAACGAACAGCATCCCACGATAAAGTTCACTGCAAACGTCGGGAGAAAGGACGTGCCATTCCTTGACGTAAGCATGAGCATAACAGAAGATGGTACATAGACGACGGATCTGCACATCAAAGACACATATGAATCCATGATCCTACCTTTCAGCTCATGTCACCCACGCCACTGCGTTCGGAGCATACCGTACAGCCTTCGCTATCGACGAATCTGTTCGAAGCAAACGAAGATGTCAGGATCTCAAATACAAATTGACGAAAAGGGGATATACTGCCAAACTGATAGATGACGCTATCAGTGCAGTGTCCTCAAAACAACGTATCTCCACTTTGGAATACCACAAAGACAAAACCAGTATTGATACGAGTGCCATTTGTGATCAGACACAATCCCAGGAATCCACCTTTGTCACACTGGCTGAAAACATACATGCCAGTCCTTCACACAAGCAACAGGATGAAAAAGGCTGTTCCAGAAACTCCTATTGTAAGAACATCAGGGAACTACTGTGACTGTGGGGGAGAACGAAGGCTGTTACAATTCCTATGCAACAGTCACCTCAGAGAAACCACAACTTTTAGAGCATTGTGACTGGGGAAACATTCCGGATCAGAGACAGCGTCACCTGCAGGTCCTCCAATATTATATACCTGATAGACTGTGAAAAATGCAGAGCGCAACAGTATGTGGGGAAGACAGCAATGTCTGTTCGGAAGAGGTTCTACAACCACAGATACAACATTCGGTGTACTACTGAAAACGAGAACAAACTTCCCCCGGTTGCACGACACTTCCGACAGTGTGGAAGACATGAAGTGCACTGTTATAGAACAGGTCCACTCAGAAAATCCAGACATCAGGAGGGGGAGGGAGGGATTCTGGAGGTTGAAGCTGCGCACCAACTACCCTAGTGGTCTCAACGTTTTTGACTAATCCCTTTGGGATGGTTGGTGATGGTTGCCTCTTCTGGAGTATGTCTCTCTTCTTCCTATACCTGCTGCATACCTGGAAGACTTGGAGGAAAGACGACAATTCTTGTCAAAAAACACTCACTTGTTCTGAATATCTCAGCTGCCTACCTCCCCCTCCCTCTCTCCCTCTCTCCCTCTCTCTCTCTCTTTCTCCCTACCTTACTCCCTCTCTCCTTCTTTCCCACTATCCCTCTTTCCCTCCCTCTCTCCCTCCCTCTCTCCTTCTCAGCCTCTCTCCCTCTCCCCCTCTCTTCAACCCTGAACCAACCTCTCTCCCTTCCTCCCTCCCTCTCTCCCTCCCTCTCTCACTCTCGTGTGCCATAAATACCAGGCACTGGGAAGTGTCTCCACTATTCAAGTAGGCAGCTGACTCTGAAATCTGTTCACAAACATGCTTCTCGACCTTTGAGTATGTAGTCAGCTTTGAGTCTGAACTGTTATCTTTTGTCGTAGAGAACAGCAGTACGGTGTGGACTGATTACTCTGGAAAAAAAATGAAACTTTAACACAATGTGTCGTGACCATTAGAAAATCCTGTTTCTTTTTGTGCGGACTGCTTCTAGAGTGTACGAATGCCGTGACCCCAGCTATTGACATCTGTAACAAATAAACATGCCTGCTGAAGAAGGAGCATCAGAGCTCCGAAAGCTACGAAAGCTAACAACAACAAAAAATGGTGTTTTCGTGTTTTTATTCGATCATATATCTAGCCACTACGGTGAGTGAACATGTTTTGTATCCTTTTTGACTATTTTATTCATTCTCAACAACAAACTGTTTCATCCATTCCATTTTTGCGTGAAAACGCCACACCCATCCGACCAAAACTGTATCAGTATAATCTGGATATGGGATGGATAGACAGATGAGAAAAGCGTCAAATGTCTTACTGAAGATATCACGGTATAACAGTCACCTGAACTTTCTGTCACATTGTGTTGCGCACAACGTTGTACCTTAGTGATTCTCTTTGAAATTTGGACAATCTGCACTTCTTCCGTCCGCCCCCCAAAACTTCATCTCTTCTCTTGTAGCGGAAACAAAGCGGCGCATCCATTTAAGGAATTCTATGAAAAAGAAGTCAGTGTATTGTATGCTGAATTTGAGTGCAAGCAAACGTTAAGTCAGCATCTGAGTCATCAGGTCTTCAAGCACGCCTAGTCATGTTGAAAACAAAGGCAAAAAGAATACATGAAAAGTGTGAAGAGAGAAAAAAGAAAAAGTTTTCTCGAGCCTGTCAAAATGAAACTGTGACAGTTTACAATCAAGCCTTACTAAGTCGAGGTAGCCATGGAGAAAGTTCTGTTCCAAAGTCGGAAATACCTTTGAACATATGTCAGTCTCTCTATCTGCTTGTGAAACCACGCCAACAGAACCCAACACTTCACTCAATGCTTCAAAGGAGTATAACAGAGGATTCCACGAGCTCTTCACCCATTGAGGTATGAACCTGTTGAAACTGAAAATTATTCAGGAGGCTTGGACAGGGGATTTCTAGACAAGCCTTCAGAAGAGACGGACATCAGCTGTAGATTGGATCAGTCTCTGGACTGTGACAGGGGATGTCTCGATAAGAGTCTTCAAGAAAGGCTGAAATCCCAGGATTGGATAAGTCTCTGGATTGCGAGAGGGGATTTCTAGAAGATGAACCTTTAGGAAAGACTGAAATACATTCATCCGAACCTGAAGCTGTTCAGGGGTGCCAAATTGTGTCTCAGTGCTCAGTTGCACAGTGCAATACTCACACACAGCTACTTATCAGCCAAAGCATTCAAGACAGTTCTCCCACAGGTACGGACCTGAAATTCCTCCAGGCTGTAGGACAGACCCAAGGCTCTGCAGAACAACGTTATGTGCTGTCACTGGGGTTCCAAGTTTTGCCCCACATCAACTTTTGTCTCAATATATTGACACCATTATTTCCATGGTAGCAGGACACATTCCTCCCCGTGTGAAGAAACATAATTTGAACAAGAACTGCCAACATGCATTGTCTGAGCTTCGAGACATGGTATTGAATCGTCGGATCAGAATCTCTAAAGCAGATAAAGGAGGGGCTACAGTAGTGCAAGACTGCAGCGACTATGAAGCAGAAGCACTCAGACAACTGAACAACACAGACAACTACCAGCTCCTCTCTCATGATCCCACAGCGTACTTGCACATTGTGGAGGAGCTCCATAACAGGGCCCTACTCGCTGAAGATGAAACGAGAACGAGTTTTTTTTTCTATATCACTTGCCAAAGGTCCACAAGTGTAAAGAGAAACCACCAGGGAGGCCCATTGTGTCTTGATGTGGAGGACCCACTGAGAAGCTGTCTAAATTAGTGGACTTTTGGTGCAGCCATTGGTACAGTCTTCCATCCTATCTGAAAGACACCACCCATTTTCTTCAAAAAATGGAGAACTGGAAAGAGAAGTACCAACCGCTGCCACCTGAAGCACTGATTGTCACAATAGATGTTGCGGGACTCTACAGTAACATTCCTCACGATAAAGTGTCTGTGTCATTGTAAGACACTTTTTCTGCCGATCTTGCACCAGACTGCCCACCGCTTGGAGTGATCCTGAGAGTAACTGATCACATTCTGAAGAACAATGTCTTTAGTTTCAATAACCAAATGTACCATCAGGTGTTCGATACTGCCATGGGTACCCCCATGGCGCCATCCATAGTGAACATTTTTATGGGCTGGTTGGAGAAGACGTTTGGAAGCGTTTCATCGACGATGTGATCTTGCTCTGGCTGCATGGAGAGGATGAACTGCACAGATTCATCACGTGGCTGAACGAATAGCATCCCACGATAAAGTTCACTGCAAACGTCGGGAGAAAGGACGTGCCATTCCTTGACGTAAGCATGAGCATAACAGAAGATGGTACATAGACGACGGATCTGCACATCAAAGACAGATCAATCCATGATCCTACCTTTCAGCTCATGTCACCCACGCAACTGCGTTAGGAGCATACCGTACAGCCAGTGCCTTCGCTTTCCACGAATCTGTTCGGAAGAAAAAGATTTCAAACGAAGATGTCAGGATCTCAAATGCAAATTGACGAAAAGGGGATATCCAGCCAAACTGATAGATGACGCTATCAGTGCAGTGTCCTCAAAACAACGTATCGCTACTTTGGAATACCACAAGGTCAAAACCAGTATGACCTGAGTGCCGTTTGTGATCAGACACAATCCCAGGAATCCACCTTTGTCACACTGGCTGAAGACATACATGCCAGTCCACACAAGCAACAGGATGAAAAAGGCTGTTCCAGAGACTCCTATTGTTGGGGAAAGGAACTGTAAGAACATCAGGGACATGCTGATGACGTCAAAGCTGCCCAGAACTACTGTTACAAGTGTGGGGGTTGTGTCCTATGCAGCAGTCACCTCAAAGAAACCACAACTTCTGAGAGCATTGTGACTGGTGAAACATTCCGGATCAGAGACAACGTCACCTGCAGATCCTCCAATAGACTGTGAGCGCAACAGTATGTGGGGGAAGACAGCAATGTCTGTTCGGAAGTCGGTGTACTACTGAAAACGAGAACAAACTTACCCTGGTTGCACGACACTTCCGACAATCAGATCACAGTGTGGAAGACATAAAGTGCACTGTTATACACTACGCACAAAAAGTAAGGATCACTATGAGAAAACAGGTGCGTAACAAACTCAGTTCGCTACTGTTATTTATTTCTCAGTCCAGCCAAATTGTTATGAATTCTTGTTCAGCTGTAAGTGGGCGATGTTGTGTTAGTGCGAAAATTGCACGGGATTCTCTACTACTGAGCTTGGCCGCAAACGGAAAAGCGGAAATTGCGAAAAAGGACCTTGTTTTGGACCGTTCTGCCTGAACACATTGTACAAGCCAGATGGAAAAACCATTATGCACGTGCAAGCACTGCTGTTTATATGTGAGATGCTGTCTCTTGCTTGGCTTTATAAGAAGACATTCCACCAGTAGTAGGCCTGATCTGACAATGCCTCCACGACGAAAATTGAGCTGTTGCATGGTTCCAAGATGGTGTTCCCAAGCGAGAAGTGGCCAGGCGACTTCAGGTGTCCATCTCGGTCATTGTCAGACTGATTCAACGCTTCACAGCCACTGGGAGGGTCCATGAAAGACGCAGATCTGGTCGACCGAAGAAGACAAACCCACGTGAAGATCGTCTCATTGAACGACAAGCCCTGCAGACAAGAACAGCCTCTTCCAGCATCATTCGAAGGCAGCTGAGGGTGGCTACTAACATCAACATCAGCCAGCAGACCATACGGAACCGCCTTCATGGGTTTAACCTCCGTTCTCGTCGCCCAGCTGTACGGCCACGCTTAACTCCAGCCCATAGGGCAGCACGCCGCGCCTTCTGCAGACGTCACGTGAGGTGGACACGTCAACAATGGTCCCAGGTCCTGTTCAGTGATGAATCACGCTTCACCATGAACCACAACGACAGCCGACTGAGGGTCTGGAGGCGCCCAGGGCAACGATTTATTGCCACCACTGTCCAAGAAAAGGTGGCCTTTGGTGGAGGTTCTGTAATGGTCTGGGGGCCTTCAGCCTTCACCACAGAACACCCTTGTATCATGTACAGGGTAACCTGACTGGCCTCCGATACCGGGATGAGATCCTTCGACCGCTGGCTGTGCCTACACTGCAGCAGATGGGACCGACGGCTGTCTACCAGGATGACAACGCTCGCCCCCACAGGCAAGGGTGGTCAACGACTTCCTGCAGCAGTCTGGAGTCAACAGAATGGAGTGGCCAGCATGCAGTCCCGATCTCAACCCGATTGAGAACCTCTGGGATGAGCTGGATCGCAAAGTGAGGAGCAACCACCCCCCTCCCAGGGATGCCCAACACCTCTACCAGATGCTGCAGGCTGAGTGGCAGGCGCTTCCACAGAGGATCTTCACCAACCTGGTCAACTCGATGAGGACTCGCTACGTCGAGTGCCAGAACAGCCATGGCGGTTACATGCATTACTGAACTTTTGGGAGCATGTGATTTCAATGACTTTGGAAAATCAAATTTCGATACGTACCCACTTTGATCAAATGTACACACCAAACGATTGCTCGAAATTGAAGGCAATTGTGTATCGTTATCACTAAAGCATGGAATTAAATGTTTGCCAAACTTCAACGCATTGGCTTTCTTATTTTGAAAGTTATGAATTTTTGTGCAAGTGATCCTTAACTTTTTGTGCGTAGCTTAGAACAGGTCCACTCAGAAATTCCAAACATCAGGAGGGGGAGGGAGAGATTCTGGAGGTTGAAGCTGCGCACCAACTACCCTAGTGGTGTCAACGTTTTGGACTAATCCCTTTGGGACGGTTGGTGATGGTTGCCTCTTCTGGAGTATGTCTCTCTTCTTCCTATACCAGTAGTGGCCCTGCTGCATCCCTGGAAGACTTGGAGGAAAGACGACAATTCTTGTCAAAAAACACTCACTTGTTCTGAATATCTCAAATGCCTACCTCCCCCTCCCCCTCTCCCTCTCTCCCTCTCTCTCCCTACCTCTGTCCCTCTGTCCCTCTTTCCCACTATCCCTCCTTCCCTCCCTCCCTCTCTCTATCCTTCTCTCGTTCTCAGCCTCTCTCCCTCTCCCCCTCTCTTCAACCCAGCACCAGCCTCTCTCCCTTCCTCCCTCCCTCTCTCCCTCCCTCCCTCTCTCCCTCCCTCTCTCACTCTCGTGTGCCATGAATACCAGGCACCGGGAGTGTCTCTACTATTCAATTAGGCAGCTGACTCTGAAATCTGTTCACAAAGGTGCTTCTCGACCTTTGAGTACGTAGTCTGATAAATGTGGTAGAGAACAGCAGTACGGTGTGGACTGATTACTCTGGAAAAAAACTGAAACTTTAAGACAATGTGTCGTGATCATTAGAAAATCTTGTTACTTTTTGTGCGTACTGCTTCTAGAGTGTACGCCAATTGTCATCTGTAACAAATAAACATGCCTGCTGAACTTCTTCAGCAGAGCATCAGAGCTCCGAAAGCTAAAAAAAATTTTTTTTTTAAATGGTGTTTTCGTGTTTTTATTCGATCACAATTTTCTATTTTCAGTAAACATTCTACCAAGATATTTTATTTCTGATGTTTGTTTTAACTGAGTTCCATCTTCATTTACGTCCAGTCTTCCCAGCGTACTGCCAATTGTTTATTGCCTCTAAGATAGAGGTAATAAACAGTTGGCAGAACGCTAATCATTATGGTATATTTCTTGCAGCATGATCTTGGAGTTGGGTTTTGTAGTAGTTCATCATGGCCTGATTATCGGTGAATAACAGCGTGTTTAGTGCTTCTGGATCTGGATCTGCTTCTCTGGTGATGCAATCCATGTAAATTACCTCCTCCTCATCATCATCATCGCGTGGCGTTGGCGATCATGGACTTCCATCTGTCTCTATCTCTCGCTGCCCCAAACACATCCACCCTCCTCGTCTTCAGCCACAACGCAATCCGTCTACTATTTTCTCTCTGGGTCTACCTGGTGCTCTCTTTCCCTCCAGCTTTCCCGTTGTGACCAGGTGCTCCAAACCCCCCTTCTTCATAAAATGGCCTATAAATGTTGCGTCTTTTCATAAACTTCCTTATGAATGATCTACTTGTGTCTGCCTCCATCAAGACTGTCTCGTTTGTTTTCTTTGCTGTCCATGGAACTCTCAACATTCTTCTTAGAAACCACATCTCGGCTGCCTCAATCTTGCTCTGGCTTTGCTTGCTGACTGTCCACGCCTCGCATCCGTACAACAGTATTGGTTCTATTTAGCATTCAAGGACTCTCTTCCTGGTGTTAATTGATAGGCATTTGTTGGTAAGAATGCTTGTCATCTTCTTGAATGCTGTTTTGGCTTGGCCGATTCTGCCGGTTATTTCTGATGTGCATCTGCCGTCTGATGATCATTCCCAGGTATTTGAATTTATCAACCTGTTTCAAGGTTGTGGCATTTGGTATTTTGCATGAGGGGATTTTATGTTTTTTGCTGATCACCATGACTTCAGTCTTCCTGCTGTTTAGTTCCAAACCATTACCTTTGCTAGAAAGCATAGTATATTCACAAGGTTTTGTAGGTCCCTTTCATTTTCTGCAATTAACACGGTGTCATCTGCGTATCGAATGTTGTTTATCATTTTCCCTCCAAACCTTTAATCTAGGATCTTCTTCTAGGTTTCTCATGATGTTTTCGCTCTAAAATGAAAACAGATCTGGTGACAAAACACAACCCTGTCTGACTCCTCTTTTGATATTTGGAAAGAGCTTATATTGTTTTCTATTCTCATTGCAGTTGTTTCTTCTCAGTACATATTTCTGATCCTTATTCATCTCAACTGAACTCTCTATAGTAGTTCTTAGGATATATATGGCATTAATAGTTCCTTTCCCTTCCACAAATCCACATTGTTCTATTTCTCTTCTGATTCTATTCCTTGTCCTCATCATGATTATTCTTAACAGGATTTTTGTGACATGACTCATCAAACTGATTGTGCGATGGAGTTCGCATTATAGCCCCTGTCTTCTTTGGAAGTGCAATGTAAATTGATTTTGACATATCTTTGGGGATTTTTCCAGTGTCATAAATTTAATTTAGGTCAGTTGTTTTTTTCTATGCCAAATTCCTCCAGAGCTTCAATCATCTCTGTAGTAAAGTTGTCTGGTCCTGGGGCTTTTCCTGGTTTCATCTTTTGCAGTGCTGCTCTAACTTCATCTTTCCTTCAAAGTTCTTTTTCATAATGTGTTCTTCGTTTCTGTCATCCTCAAAAAGGTCTTTAATGTACTCTCCTCGTATGTCTTATATACTAGTCACAACAAGTTAAGCACAGGTCCTTGAACACAGGGGGCTGATCCATTCCTTCAGAAAACATTATTTTCTTTTTGTTATGCGGCAACCAGTGATGGAATCTGAAACAGCAGTGTTTGGGCGAGCCTGTGGCAACTTGTAGTGCGCATGGGGGTCTTGGTGACCTCGTTGCCGCGCGGGATAAAAAGTGCAAAGTTGCGGTAAATGTGCCTGTTTTGCAGTGAGCTTGCTGGCGACACAAGATGTGTAAAATGAATAATTCGTTATACCCGTGCAAGAGCAGTCTTTCGAGTGAGTTTTATTGCCCCTTCCTTATGCTTTATAAGCGCGGGCTTGGTTACTGTCAGCCCGTTTCTCACCATGCCACCAAGAAGAAAACTTAGCACCTTTGACAAAACCCGGGCGATTGCGTGGATGCAAGATGGCATTGCCAAGGCTGAAGTGGCGCGACGACTTGATGTGCATCATTCAGTTATTGTTAGACTGAACCAGCGTTTTAGGGCGACCAACAGCGTTGAAGAGAGGCCACGGTCAGGTCGGCCTAGGCAGACAACTCCAAGAGAAGATCGGTTCATCGAGAGGCAGGTCCTACTGCAGCGGGATGCCACCTCAACCAGCATCCAACGGCAGCTTCGTAGGGCAACTAACACCATCCTCAGCCGTCAAGCCATACGAAACCGTCTTCACCACTTTGGCCTCAGATCATGTCGTCCAGCTGTGCGACCACGACTGCTAGCAGCCCATAAGCTGGCTCGCCGAGCTTTCTGCCAACGTCATGTGAGATGGAACCAACAACAGTGGTCTCAGGTCCTCTTTTCGGATGAGTCGCGGTTTTGTCTTGAACACAATGATGGCCGAACTAGAGTTTGGAGGCGTGTTGGTGAACGTTACATTGATGCAGCTGTTCGTGAGACCCGGGCCTTCAGGGGAGGATCTGTTATGGTATGGGATGCCATCAGCCTCCACCACAAGACACCACTCTACCACATTGACGGAAACCTCACAGGCCTCCGCTATCGGGATGAAATACTGGCGCCTTTAGTTGTTCCGACCATGCAACGAATCGGACCCATGGCAGTCTTCCAAGACGACAATGCTCGGCCACATAGAGCCCGGGTGGCCTTAGAATTCCTTGTGCAGGTCGGTATCAACAGGATGATCTTCCCGGGGTATAGTCCCGACCTCAATCCCATCGAGCATCTTTGGGATGAGTTGGGGAGACGTGTAAAGGAGAACCATCTACCTCCCAGGGACCGTCAGGATCTCTTCCGAATGCTGCAACTGGAATGGCAGGGAATCCCACAGAGGGTCATCAGAACACTGGTCTACTCGATGAGGAGACGCTGCATGGAATGTCTCGCCAATCGGGGTGGTCACACCCATTATTGAAATGATTTGGTGAACTGGACAGATTTGGCAAACTTTGATTTCGACCCCTCCTCTGTTTAATTGTCTGTATATCCCAAACCGTTTGTGCGATCACAATGAAATTCAATGTACGTTTGAACAAGATTATGAAATAAATCTGTTCCCAATTGGAAAGTCATGGCTTTGATATTTGTTGAAAATATGCGGGTACATGTAAACTGTGCTTAACTTGTTGTGACTAGTATATTTTGTCTTTTTCCATGATAAGCGTGCCATCTTTCGATTGCATGTATTTTTCCTGTGGACAATTTCTTCAATTTGTCTGTACATACCCTGTCAATTCTTTGCATTTTGTGTTCAGCCAAGCTTCTTTGGCTTCATATCACCTATTCTTGATTTCTTTATCTTCCTATATATCTCCTCATTTCTCTTTGCCCTCCTCCTTTCCTCCATCAAGCACAAAATTTCATTAGTCATCCGGCTCGTTTTTGCTTTTCTATCTGCCTGAGGGATTTCTTCACAAGCTTTATTTATCGAATTTGTCAACTTTGTCCATTGTTCCTCACTGTCACCAACGTCTTCCAGAGCACTGAATTTGTTTTGAACATGTACATTAAATTACCTATAAACAGATTATCAATAACTGGCGATAAGGCGGACTTATGCACTGCACAACTTTATGCCCTCGACAATGAAAAAATACTGCGATCTATGATTATCTTAAAATATGTCGAAAATTCCTTTCAGCAGGTTTGTTGAACAAGTTAAATCGTTTGTAGTAAAGTAATACTGATGATCCTTGTGCTGTGTAGAATTTTATGTTCATATTTATGTTTGTTTCGTGGATGACAAATACTACTGAAACTGCATGAACAAACATACTAACCCCATCATGGTCACCAGAGGGCTGACCTTGGTGCAGTCACGTGCGGTTGTCATGGTTCATTGCATGAGTATAGAGACATGTGTGTGTACACGTGTGTGTGCGTGTGTGCGTGTGTGTGCGTGCGCGCGTACGTGCGTGTGTGTGTGTGTGTGTGTGTGTATGAGTGAGTGCATGCGTTTTTCGTCTATGTGTTGGTGTGCATTCTTTGGGCATTCCTCATCTGGTCTGGTCATAAAGAGGTCTAAATAATGCAAGACTAAGTGCTGCCATCATCATGTACTCTTCACTTCTGGTCTATCTTGTATCTCTCCTCAACACCATAAGTGCAAAGATTTTAATTCCACTCACTTTGTAGACATAGTTATGTACCACCTTCTTTGTTAATGTCATTGGTTAGAATCGAGTGTGGCAAATTTATAGAATGGTGTTTCTGCTAGTCAGACAGTACAGAATGAAGTGAATGTTGCAAAGGATGGATAAAAGAAGGTAAATTTCATCCAAAATTCCAAGATGAGAACATCATCAAGGCCACTCAAGCACTTTGAATGTTGCAACAATTTTGTAAAGTTCAGTCCAAGCAAGCAGAAGAGCATCATCAACCATACAAACCGCCGGCGTGCGCGGCGATAAGGCGGACTTATGCACTGCACAACTTTATGCCCTCGACAATGAAAAAATACTGCGATCTATGAAGAGTGCATAAGACTAAGTCCCCTTTGCGCACTGTTTAGGGATGCGTAACTTTATGTCTCTTCAGGGGGAGACTTAGCCAACCGCGCACGCCATAACGTTAACTGAGGTAAGTTAATAATTTGTATTACATTTGTTAATAAAGTGTCTGTTATAAACACTGCACTTGAATGGACTGTATCCTGTTGATTACATTTGTTATATTGAGCATATTACTTTATACACTATCATAAGAGAAATCCCTCTACTCATCTCTGGGGCTTAGTTTGTCAGGGGAGAGGGATAACACTATTGTTAAATTAAGGCTTCTTGTAAAACAATTCTTATCGCTAGTCAACAAATACACTTATTGTGGTAAGACTTACGAAAGGAATAGAACAAGTACTATGGCAGTTTTAGTACATATGGCCCACGTGTCTAAAAAAAGAAGAAAGTAAACACAGTAAACTGGATCTAAACGCCCCCAAAACAGACAATGTAAGCGAGAAGCACTTTGGTTCAGTTACTTTTTTTTAAAGCTGACTGAGTTTGGTTCTAAATACGTAAAACATAAATTTACATCATTCTTACATGACGTCAAACAGCAGAAACATGGTTTGTGATTGTGTGTATTAGTTTCTGTGTGTGTGTGTGTGTGTGTGTGACAGAGAGAAAGAAAGAGAGAGAGAGAGAGAATGAATGAATGAATGAATGTTTCAATTGTTTTTGCCAGAGTGTAATGCTTTTCTTTTTTTTCTTCTTGTTATTCTTGCATTTGCATGTGGGCACATGATTTGATTTGATTTGTATTCTCATGACAACAAAAACTCCAGTGGTATGACAGTAAAGCTGTATGTGTGCATGTGTTAGTACATACATATATGTATACTTTGTGTGTTTGAGACCGAGACTGTGTACATGTTTATGAATGTGTGTGTGGTTGTCTGTTTAATGGTGTGCCTCTAACACTGATTACCTTCTTAACCTTTTATCACCTTCAGTCTATCCACTGTATGAAACTGATGGATAGACAGATGTTCACAGAAAAGGTAATTCCAACAAATTGATGAATAATTAAATAAATTCATTTATGTGTGTTACAATCCTCTGTGTGTGTGTGTGTGTGTGTGTGTGTGTGTGTGTGTGTGTGTGTGTGTGTGTGTGTGTGTGTGTGTGACAGACATACAATTGTGCCACCATGTCAGTCTAAATGTTCTCAACAAGAGCTACTGAAACCATTTGAACAAATTTCTCACATGAAAAGTATGGAACAAAGAAAAAAAAAAGTAAAAAAAGAAAGCTAACTTGAATTCTTGTATTTCTTGTCATTCTATTTTCCTCTGTTTGCTTTTCCTTGTTCTTTTTTCCTCAAGATTAATTACTGTGTGCATGTTTCTTGTATTTTCAGATACTCTCCAGCTTGCCAGATTATCAAGGCCTGTATTATGCTACATTCCATTGCTATACACAGCAGAGTGCCTGTCCCAGACTGGCCATGGTATGGAAGATGATGCTAAAGAAGCTGTGGCAGCTAATGGAAATGCAGATAGTCAGTGAACAATTCATGCGAGATTGAATTGCAAGAGTGAACTTTGGAGCTGTTGTAAATTCCAAATCTTCTCACTAAAAATGATGACGTGTATAATGACCTTAACTGGCTGTAACTTTACACAAATAGGTTACACAATAATAAACTTTGCACCTCCAAAAGGACCACAGACTATAATTTTCAAAGCCATCCAACTATAAACATAGCCAAAACCAGGCAATGCACCTATTATTATTTACATACATGGTGTGTTTGTCATTTGTTTTCATCAATGCATGGAATGTACTTTGTAACAGCAATGTACTGTAATTGGTTCTTCATGCTTGTCCACACAGTTACATGTGTACAAAAATAAATTGACACTATTCATGTATATATATCATAAAAAAAACTTTTATTTCAAGTATGAGCAAGATATAAAGTACACAAACATATGTTGTTGTACATACCGTAACAAAAACTTTTATTTCAAGTATGAGCAATATATAGAATACACAAACATACACCGTAACAAACTTTTATTTCAAGTATGATCAAGATATAGAGTACACAAACATATATTGGCACTATTGTTGTATATACCGTAACAAACTTTTATTTCAGATATGATCAAGATACAGAGAACTACAGCTGACAAGTAGCAGGTTAACAAATATTACATTTTTTACTTCATTAATACAAACACTGTGAATCGCTTCTTTCTTGCCCAAGTCATCCTTTTTCTTCCTCTAATAAAAAGAACAGAAAATGCAAACAGTCAAACTGCATCTCTCTCTCTCTCTCTTAAATAGCTGGAAGGCTGGTGTGTATGCTTGTGCTTGGGAATATGCTCTGGAACCATATGGTGACCTCTTGATGCTTATGTGTCATTGCAGCTCCAGTATGTCATCTGCAAAACATACCTGATGAAATACAAAAACATGAAAGAAACAAGAAAATGTAAAATAAAAAAATAAATTAAACAAAAGTAAATGAAATCTGAAAATTAAATGAAAAAATAATAAATACATACCCTAACAAAGAAACACACACACACACACACACACACACACACACACACCACAACACAACACATGCTGAAGCACTTTTGTCTTGTGTTTACTCCATGAACATTTTGTTATATTTTTTTTCCATCTGAAACACAAACTCATATTTAATAGGGGGTGGGGTTGGGGTGAGGGGGAAGACAACAGGAACAATACAGCTATTACTGTTCAAGAACACAATGATAAATAGGCCTACATATTTCAAGCAATGGGATTAAGAAGAGGAAACTGATGTCCCTGGCACTTGTAAACAGAATAATTTTGTGTGTGTGTGTGTGTGTGTGTGTGTGTGTGTGTGTGTGTGTGTGTGTGTGTGTGTGTGTGTGTGTGTGTGTGTGTGTGTGGTGTATGTGTGTGTGTGTGGTGTGTAAAAGAACAACTGATAACTGTTTTTGTGTGTATTTTTAGTAGGTAGAGACAGGTCCATGCCTGCACTAAAATCACTGTGAAAAGCATGGATTTTAATGTTTGTTTTGTTTTGCTTTTTGTTTTTCAAACTCATACTCAGCTGTTACTGAAATGTTTGCGATGTGACATTCATGACAAAATAAAGATGGACTGAGTTTTTTGTAATAAGTTATTTTTGTTTGGCTTGAGCAAGTGCTACAAGAAAGAGAATAAAATATTAACTCTGTGCGAGACTACCTTTAGTGTGTTGTGACCCATTCTTGGCATGGTGGTTTGAACACTGACTTGTAATTATAGTATTTACTGTTTTCAAAACAAAACACAGACGGTACCACAATGATAATATTACCATATCTATGTTAACAATTTCAAGAGAACACAAACACAAAGAGTTACTTTCTGCATGACCTATATATTTTTGAATATTGTTTCTAAAGCATAATCCTACAATTCACATTTTTTATCACATATCGGTTTTAATTAAAAAATTGTATCGGGTAAGGGGGAGGCAGAATATCTCAGAAGTACACACACACACTCACTCAAACAAAGGTGAGAGTAAAAAAAAAGAAAAAAAGAAAAAAGAAACTAGTCACAACAAGTTAAGCACAGTTTACATGTACCCGCATATTTTCAACAAATATCAAAGCCATGACTTTCCAATTGGGAACAGATTTATTTCATAATCTTGTTCAAACGTACATTGAATTTCATTGTGATCGCACAAACGGTTTGGGATATACAGACAATTAAACAGAGGAGGGGTCGAAATCAAAGTTTGCCAAATCTGTCCAGTTCACCAAATCATTTCAATAATGGGTGTGACCACCCCGATTGGCGAGACATTCCATGCAGCGTCTCCTCATCGAGTAGACCAGTGTTCTGATGACCCTCTGTGGGATTCCCTGCCATTCCAGTTGCAGCATTCGGAAGAGATCCTGACGGTCCCTGGGAGGTGGATGGTTCTCCTTTACACGTCTCCCCAACTCATCCCAAAGATGCTCGATGGGATTGAGGTCGGGACTATACGCCGGGAAGATCATCCTGTTGATACCGGCCTGCACAAGGAATTCTAAGGCCACCCGGGCTCTATGTGGCCGAGCATTGTCGTCTTGGAAGACTGCCATGGGTCCGATTCGTTGCATGGTCGGAACAACGAAAGGCGCCAGTATTTCATCCCGATAGCGGAGGCCTGTGAGGTTTCCGTCAATGTGGTAGAGTGGTGTCTTGTGGTGGCGGCTGATGGCACCCCATACCATAACAGATCCTCCCCTGAAGGCCCGGGTCTCACGAACAGCTGCATCAATGTAACGTTCACCAACACGCCTCCAAACTCTAGTTCGGCCATCATTGTGTTCAAGACAAAACCGCGACTCATCCGAAAAGAGGACCTGAGACCACTGTTGTTGGTTCCATCTCGCATGACGTTGGCAGAAAGCTCGGCGAGCCAGCTTATGGGCTAGCAGTCGTGGTCGCACAGCTGGACGATGTGATCTGAGGCCAAAGTGGTGAAGACGGTTTCGTATGGCTTGACGGCTGAGGATGGTGTTAGTTGCCCTACGAAGCTGCCGTTGGATGCTGGTTGAGGTGGCATCCCGCTGCAGTAGGACCTGCCTCTCGATGAACCGATCTTCTCTTGGAGTTGTCTGCCTAGGCCGACCTGACCGTGGCCTCTCTTCAACGCTGTTGGTCGCCCTAAAACGCTGGTTCAGTCTAACAATAACTGAATGATGCACATCAAGTCGTCGCGCCACTTCAGCCTTGGCAATGCCATCTTGCATCCACGCAATCGCCCTGTTTTGTCAAAGGTGCTAAGTTTTCTTCTTGGTGGCATGGTGAGAAACGGGCTGACAGTAACCAAGCCCGCGCTTATAAAGCATAAGGAAGGGGCATAAAACTCACTCGAAAGACTGCTCTTGCACGGGTATAACGAATTTTTCATTTTACACATCTTGTGTCGCCAGCAAGCTCACTGCAAAACAGGCACATTTACCGCAACTTTGCACTTTTTATCCCGCGCGGCAACGAGGTCACTAAGACCCCCATGCGCACTACAAGTTGCCACAGGCTCGCCCAAACACTGCTGTTTGAGATTCCATCACTGGTTGCCGCATAACAAAAAGAAAATAATGTTTTCTGAAGGAATGGATCAGCCCCCTGTGTCCAAGGACCTGTGCTTAACTTGTTGTGACTAGTATATAACATTAACGATAGCAAAATCTACACCAATGATAATGGTATGAATGATTTTCACAGCTTGTGTTCTTCTTTGTTTCTGGTTGTAAAAAGAAAAAATGTCCCTAGTATTTCAATATATGAATTAACTACCTACCTACCTAACCACCTACACACACACACACACACACACATGACAAGTTCATCCGAGGGTAGCAGAGGAAAACCAGGTGCATAAATAAAAGAAACAATACATTTATGTAGCATTTTCACCTTTAGAACATTGTTTCACAAAACTAAAAGCCATTTATGAATTATCTGTTAATTAAGACAGGATGATGGAGTGCTCAGATGGTGTGTAAAACTAAAAGCCATTTATAAATTATCTGTTAATTAAGACAGGATGATGGAGTGCTCAGATGGTGTGTGTGTGTGTGTGTGTGTGTGTGTGTGTGTGTGTGTGTGTGTGTGTGTGTGTGTGTGTGCGTGTGTGTGTGTGTGTTACAGTTGCAGTTAACAGTATAACTATAAGCCAAAGTGACAAAATATTTGTTCTGTGACCATTTCACAAGGCATGGGAAACTCTGTAATGCTCAAAACAATTGAAAGGCCACTGAGAAACTATCTCGCAATTCCATGTCGAATGTGTGTGTGTGTGTGTGTGTTTGTGTGTGTGTGTGTGTGTGTGTGTGTGTGTGTGTGTGTGTGTGTGCTCAGATGGTGTGTAAAACTAAAAGCCATTTATAAATTATCTGTTAATTAAGACAGGATGATGGAGTGCTCAGATGGTGTGTGTGTGGTGTGTGTGTGTGTGTGTGTGTGTGTGTGTGTGTGTGTGTGTGTGTGTGTGTTTTTAGAATCCAACAAAAATACTGATCATTGTTAGATATTTAATAACACTGATTTGATGCCCTGAACATGGTGTGTAAAACTAAAAGTAGGCTATGTGACACATATGATTACATTGTTCAGATTAAAATAGATATGAAAGCTGACATCAGGATTCACTTATCAATGAATGAAACATAATAAATAAACAGTTTTTAATTAGTCTAGCAGACTAAAAGTAAAACATACAGCAATTAACCTATGAAAATAAGACCACAACACAGTGTTCTTACCAAATCTAATCTGCCATGTTCAGGGCGTCAACATGGGCAGCACCAAACAGACTGGACTTGACATCTCTACACAGAATTTACACAATTCAATTCAGATACACGAATGTTTTTAGAATCCAACAAAAATACTGATCATTGTTAGATATTTAATAACACTGATCTTTTGATGAAACACATACCTGATGAGAACTGAAAATAAATTCCCCAAATATTAAAAACAACAATGACATAAACAACAATAGTAATGATACTACTACTATCAATATATACTGCTCAAAACAATTGAAAGGCCACTGAGAAACTGTCTCGCAATTCCATGTCGAAACACAAACAGTTAATAACAATGAATGTAAATTGTACTTTATTCATTAATCAACCGATAATCAACAAAATTCATTGACCAAATTAATGTCAATAACAAGAGTTTGAGGTTGATGGACATGACCCCATTTTTCAAAAATGTGAAAAATTGCAGCTCACCCAAAAAAGTCAAAATCGTGTGTGTCCGCCATTGGCCTGAATGCATTCGCGGCATCGTTGTCTCATGGACTGAGCCAGTGTCCTCAGAGTCAATTGGGGAATGTCCTGCCATTCTTGCTGAAGAAATTGGAACAGCTGGTCGAGGTCAGCTGGTGGGGGGTGGTTATCTCGAAGTCGTCGGCCCAGCACGTCCCACAGGTGTTCGATGGGATTGAGATCCGGTGAACATGCTGGCCAGTCCATGTGGATGACTTGCTGCTGCTGCAGGAAGTCGTTGACTCTGTGAGGTCTTGCATTGTCATCCTGGAAAATGGCGCCCGGTCCCATGGCCCGCAGTGCCGGTAGTACGAGAGGCTGCAGAATGTTATCCCTGTAGCCCACGCCATTCAGGTTGCCTTGCACACGGTAAAGGGGGGTTCTGTAGGCCATCCCCATTCCACCCCACACCATGATGGATCCGCCACCATAGCGATCACGCTCCATCACAGTGGCATTGTGGTACCGCTCTCCCTGTCGCCTCCAGACGCGGATTCGGCCGTCATGGAAGGATCTGGTAAAGTGGGATTCGTCAGTGAACAGCACCATTCTCCACTGCTGCCTTGTCCATGCCAGATGACGTCGGGCCCATGCCAGGCGTGCAGCGCGGTGAGCAGCTGTCAGGACAGGTCGGACGGCGGGTCGCCTTGAACGCAGGTTTCCTTCTCTCAGCCGGTTCCGAATTGTCTGGTCACTGACATTAACATTGACAGCTGTTCGCAGTTGCGCCCTGAGTGTGTTGGCGGTGGCTGTTCTCTGCCTATTAGACGTACAGGCCGACCGGACAGGTTTCTGGGCCGTGGGCAAGCCCAAGGCCAATCGTAACGTGTAATAAGAAAACCGTAGGAAAACGTCCGGCGAGCATCCGGTCCGCCTCTCGTCGCAAGCTCACAGGCGCTGCCTGTGAATTGGACGTCCGGCCATCTGGTTTCTTTTTTTCTACGCCGAGGCAGGACAACAACTGATTTCAAAATTATAGAAAATCACATCGTAGGTAAAAAATAATGCCAGATTCGGAATCAGCGTATCAAAATTAGGCAAATGGCTCGCGTGGAACTCGTTTTGTTTTGTATTTAAAAAGTTACCCTTTTTTCTTCTTTTTAACTTTCTTTTAATTTCCTGTCTCTGTTTTTGGCATGCATTTCATCATTGACGATTCTGTCTGTAGCCTACTGTCGTTTTCCCACACACAGTGGCAGTTCATGAATGCAAAGCAGTGCGTTTTTCTTGTGCGAGTCTATTTATCGGAAATTATGGCGTCATGGAGCAAGGACTGCATTCTGCGTTTCATCGGCATGTATCATTCTTTTGAGTGTCTATGGAAAATTAAATCCAAAGAATATAGCAACAAACAATTAAAGGAAAAGGCTTACGAAAAACTTGTGCAGTTTTGTCAAGAATTTGATCCAAATGCAAACAAAGACACTGTGACAAAGAAAATAAACAATCTGAGGAGTTCTTTCCGGAAGGAATTGAAAAAGGAAGAGCAGTCATATTTGTCTGGAGCAGGAACAGATGAAATCTATGAGTCCAAGCTTTGGTATTTTAAGGATCTCATGTTCCTGAGGGATCAAGAAACTCCAAGAGTTGGCCGTTCGAACCTTGTAACATCCCAGCAAGCACGTCCAAGTGACAGGGAGTCGGATTCACAGGAAGCAGAGGTAAGTGATTGCAACAGCTGTCTGTCTGTCTTTCTTTGCAGAATACAATGTCCTTCAAAAGGAGTACTTGTCCTGCCATGGTACTTTCCCAGCTGTGTTAAAATACACCTTGAACGCGTCTCTCGCATTCTTAGCGTCTTCTGATGCGTTCCTACGCTGCACTGGTGAAACATCAACAACATTGGCACCTTCCACTCGAAGACCAGTTTGTATGTCATGGGTGCAGGGATCTTCAGTATCCAGAGAATCGGGTGGGGTGTAATGCGCAGGATTATTTCTTCAAAGGAAGTTGTGCAATACACAACATGCAAGAACCACAGACTCTATATTTTCAGGCTTCAGATTTATCCTCTGCTGGAGAACATGAAACCGCGATACCAGGATGCCGAAGACATTCTCAACAACTCGTCGAGCCCGAGATAGGCGATAGTTGAAAATCCTCTTCTCTTGATCCAGGTCTTTGGCATTATAGGGCTTCAAGAAATCTTTTCTTAGTGCAAACGCTTCATCAGAAATGAAGGCATGTGGTAATCCGTTGGCTGGGTTGATACCTGGTAGGTTCAATGACCCATCACAAAGTTTTCGGTGGAAGTCTGTGTTTTCTATAACCCCACCATCTGATACTCGGCCATTTGTTCCAAAATGAACGTAGAGCAGTTCATAGTTTGCATTTGCAATGGCCAAGAGTACCATGTTATGGAAATGTTTATAGTTGTAGAAGTAGGAACCTGCTCCACGTGGTGGAACGATGGCGACATGTTTACCATCGACTGAGCCCACACAGTTGGGAAACTGCCACATGTCTTCAAAAAGTTTGGCTTGTTGAAGCCATTCAGCTTCTGTTGAGGGGAACTGAAACACAATAATATAATACAAATAAGTTGTAGACCTGGACGTTGATTCCAGTTTGCTAAATATGCATTAAAGGGGACATGAGGTCACACTTGTACAGATCCGTGCCTGTGCCGTGTGCATGTGTTTGTAAGTGTGTGCATGTGTGTGTATGTGTGTGTGTTGTGTGTGCGTGTGAAAGAGAGAGAAAGAGAGTGTGTGTATGTGTATGTGTGTGCGTGTGTGAGACAGAAAGAGAGTGTGTGTGTGTCCATGCGCGGGCACATACGTGAGCATGTGTGTGGTGTGTGGAACTGAAAAAAATGTTCACAGTCATTATGTTTTTAAACTGAAAAACAATTTTTTGTAATTTTATACTGAGGACGAATAAAGTATCTGAATCTCAATCTGAATCTGATCCTGTGCTGGTGTTTCGAACGACACTATGTAAACTCAAGTTCACGTGAAGAGCTGGATGAAAAAAAAATCATAAATCCAAACACAGATTTTCCACATTTTGTCTCGTTCTTTCCTACACTCTTTCCTTCCCTCCCCTTTTCTCTATCTGTCTCTTTCTACATCTCTCTCAATTGCTGTATAATTTTGATAGCTATTAGAAAAAGAAGAAGAAGAAGAAGACAACAACAACAAAAACCAAAACCAAAACAAAACGACGACGATGACCTCCATAGATCCCCAAAATCGATCATTAAAATACCTATATTTATGAAGTTGGGCTACGTATTAACAAATTAATGCTAAGTTAATACACAGTGTAAGGTACTGTTTGTTTTCAAATAAACTTGTCCCGAGACCTCGTGTACTCTTTAAAATGAAAATGACTATCACATTCCCAATCCTTGTTCTTTCAGGAACCGTTGTCACCTGCAGCACAATCCGAAGCATCACTCAGCTTTGGTGGTCCTGAGGAGTCTGAAGATCAACAGGGAGAATCGGCATCGCAGCCACTGATTTCCACTCAGTCAAGCCCAGGCATCCTAACACCAGCAGCTCCCCGCCCCCAACAAACGAAATACAACAGGAAAAGAAAATCTGACGATGAAGAACTCCTCAAAATAGCGCGGGCAAGGCTTCTTAATCCTGTGCCAACGTCTCCTAAAGACGAGTTCGACGTTTTCGGTAAAAGTGTAGCATTCAGACTGAGAAATCTTTCACGTGATCAGAGAATTCATGCTCAAAAGTTTATTTCAGACATTCTGTATGAGGGTGAGCTAGGACAGTTATCTGCAGCAACAACTCCTGGCTTCATGCCCACGCGTGAAAGATCTTTTGTTCCATCCTATTCTAACAACCCAAATACAACTGTAGGCAATAGTGGCTACTATGACTCATACAGTCAATACAGTCAAAATTGAGATTTTGTCATAGAGTTTGGGTGGGGATGTTGAAGTATACACTTCTAATAATGTAACAAAAAACTAGTTAAATAGATATAACTGTCATTGAACAACTGACTGTAAATCAAGCAATCAAAGTGTTTGTTGAAACACGTTTCCTTCAGTATTGCTAATATGTTAATTAAAAGTACTACAATAGTTGCTTGCTTAATTTTTTTGGTTTTCTTTACATTGTACAGTTATTGACAATAAAATCTCAAAACAATCCATTTCTACAGGTTTTACGTGTTGAGTATGGTTTGAATCTTTTTCACAACCAAAGATCTAACAGAAGAAAAGATACTCGAAACATTCTGCAACTACGAATTTCTGATATCACTCTACTTTTTTACAGCAGGCTAGACACTCTTGCACTGGGAAGAACCTCATACATGCGATCTTACCTTCAAATAATCCTTGGCCAGAACGGCGAAGATTGCATCACAAGTTTCAGGGATGATCTGTGAAAGTGATGGTTCAGAAACACATGCCGAGAATTTGAGGTCCTGGTAACTCCTACCAGTGGCCAAGTAACGAAGAGTTACTGTGAGCCTTTCATGGACGCTTATAGCGGGTCTCATCACTGTTGATTTCTTGGAGATCAATGGTGTGACAAGAGACAAGAGATGCAAATATGTCTCTTCGTCCATTCTCATGAAGTTCTTGAAGTCTTCTGGAAAAGCTCTTATCTCCTGCAATACATTTGTATGTGACAGCGCATTCCTCTTCAATAGCCAATCCTTTGACCACATGAGGCGTTGTTTTCTTTTTTTCTTCTTTAAAATGACAAAAATTGCCAGATAATCCAAAACTGTTCCGTCCGCCATGATGCACACACGTGTGTGTGAAGTTTCACCCAGAGTGTGTTGATGGAGAGCTACAGCCGCCTTCAGGCCGATCGTTGCGTGTAATAATAAATCAGATTTCCTCGGCCGTACGGCTTGCCTACGGTCGAAAACCTGTCCGGTCTGCCTGTACGTCTAATAGGCCCTTAATTAAAGCCGACACGACTAGAAACCTGTCTTGCTGTCTTGAAGTTGACCGCGGACGTCCTGGTCGTCTTCGTTCAGCAACACTACCTGTTTCAGTGTGGCGGTCTCGTAAAGTCTGAATGACTGAATGGCTGACAGCTAATCGGCGACCAACTTCTCGGATCCCTATGCCATCCTGTAGCCACGCCATGGCCCGCCCTCGGTCAACATCGCTTAATCGTCGTCTTTGGGGCATGGTTGGAAATGTGTCTCGAACGCGACCTCAAATACGCAACAGTGCATCCAAACTGATGATTTGTGTTCACGATCGACATGGCTTGCACGTGCATTGCAGTCTTGCTACTGCTCAATTCTGCTGTGTCATATGGATTTGTTTGATTTGCACCCATTTTTCGTGGGGCTGATGCCTATCTTCAGCTGACTCCTGCGATGTGCACGAAAGAGACAGAACTGATTTGTGAGTAAACTCAGGTGGACTATTGAAGCATACAACCAAGTGCAATGAAAAGATTTATGAGAAATTTTGCATTCTTTATAAATACGACGTCTAATGAAATGACACAAAAAGTGCAGGTGGCCTTTCAATTGTTTTGAGCAGTATATATAACAACTACCATATTAGGTCACACCTGTTATTATAATTGTTATAATTTTAATTATTATCATTAAACAGTCACAACACAACACTATGACTGAAACAGTATTATACTTATAGAAGCATTCAAAATCTGGTTATACTCAGCAACTTTAGTGTTACAAAAGTGCAACACACACACACACACACACACACACACACACACACACACACACACACACACACACATCTGATGGTTGCTGAGACTTACTTTCACACACTGAAATATTGGCATTTTCGTGAAACTGCATGTAAACTGAATGTAACCAGTCGCAGCATAACAAGGCTTCATAGCTGACAATAGCCCATACCACTACTACATTGTTCACACACGTGTCAAAAAGCAAACAAATAGAAATACTGTTGACCTACAAAATATTTATACTCACCTACAAAATATTTATACTCACCTTGAGTTCTAACAGTAACACCTTTCAAAACAGCAGACTCAGCTCCAATGCGTTTCAAGATGGAATCGTGATACCATGCATTCGAATCTGGCAGCCCTCTTCCAGTCTTGGGCTTCTTGAAATCTGTTGCTTAGGCATCGCTATTTTTGGCACCTCTGCATCTCGTGCTTTTTGCGACCCGGAAGGCTGCGTACTCCTCAGCATTAATCTGCAGAACGCTTTTTTTGTTTTTTGACGTCACTGTAGATGTCAGCACTTTAAAAGTGTCCGTTACTTCTTGGAGAAGGATTATGATCAACTTTCCTGATTACTTAGCAGGACGATGTCACTTTCCATCGCCATATCGACAGGGGAAGTTACTGCGAGCAAAAAGGCTTCGAAGCCTTTGTACACTGCACAGTTAGTTACACCTTTACGTCCCCTTCATAGATCGCCGAGTACTTAGTATTATAATAATTAATAATAATAATAATAATAATTACAATATTTATATAGCGCAAAATCTTGATAAAATCAAATCTATGTACGCAGACTTTGATATGTAGTTGAAGAGGGCATAAATATTTATGCACTGCACAAGCTATGCCACTTTATAGGTAGAAAGAAACTCTAGGGAGAGCTAGACAACAGAAGGTCTTCAGAGAAGTAACCCCCTTTAGACAAGTGTTTCGGCCCTGAACTCCTTACACTCTCGGGGGGCCGGGCCACATCCAGGTCATGACTCCTGGATGCCCTTCTGCTGTTGTCTTTTTTTTTTTTTCCCCACGCCGGGAGCGAACCTGGGCGATTCTGCGCTTCAGAACTGCGGTACGCGGTTTTACCAATGTGCTAACGGGGCACACATCATCTGTAGGGAATTTAATCCTTATGAAGTTCACTTTTGGTTCCTCCTTGCCCAGATCCAGCTTGAGCTCCTTTCTGCTGCCTCTGCCATCGCTTTAAGGGCTCTAGTCCTCTTCTTCCCAGAAATGGCGAGTTGTTTCATGAGATCATAAGCGGAGGTGCCCACAAACCCTCTTGCCCCGACCTCTATGGCGAAGATTTTGACCCGCAGACCTGCTTTCTTCAGGGTGCTGGCAAGACCGGCGTATTTTTCGGTCTTGTAGATATGTGCTTCTTCCATTCTGCTTTCGTATGGCACAGTGAGTTCTATCAGAATCACTTGTTTTGAGGAGTCAGAGTGGAGAGCGATGTCTGGTCTCATGCCTGTCTTGCTGATGACATCTGGGTAATTTCTCCACTCTGGGAGGTCTGCTGTACACTCCCAGTCGACTGCTCCATCCAGAAGACCCTTTGGCAATGTGCTGGTTGTCATAGCAATTTCGGGCCAGACCTGTTTCCCTCCTGCTTTGTAGAACGTTGTCATAGCAATTGGTGCGTTTGGGGTCATGTTTTTTTCGCTAACCACGTCTGTGATCACTTTCAGAACTTGGTTGTGCCTCCATGTATACCTTCCTTGGGCTAGCGCTACTTTGCAAGAGTTTAGGACATGTTCCACCGTTTGTTTCTTCTGACAGAGCGGACATGCTGGGTCATCTGATTTCCCCCATTTCACTAAGTTTGCATTCGAGGGGAGCAGGTCATATACAGATCTGAGGAGGAAGCTTATCCTTAGAGGAGCCATGTGCCACATATCGTTCCAGCTGAGACTTCTTTGGAGTGCACTGTCCCATGTTGTCCATTGCCCCTGTTGACCTTGCTGGACTGCCTTCTGCACTCTTTTGACATCTTCTTCTTTCTTCAACTCCTGTATGATCATGTCTCTTTTTTCCTTCCCTTTGGCTTTGGACCACCACTGCATTTTTGTTGCTCCCAGTCCCTGTCTGTTGGTTTGCGTGTGTCCAATTATTTCTTTGATGCTGAGGTTTCTCTTGGCATTGTTTACAGCCTCTTGGACTTTCCATTTTCTGCCAGTTCTCAGCTTTGGCTGAACTGATCTCACGATATTGTCTTCCGATTCCTCCAGCATGATCAACAGTCTTGTTTTTCCAACTTTGTATTCCTCCACTATGGATTTGAGAGGTAGCTTCAGCATTGCTTGACGACAGTAGAATGCAACATCAGTGAGACCAGGTGGGACACCGAGCCATTTTCTTGTGTATTTGTTGATTTTGGCTTCCATTGCTTCCACTGTGCTGGTGCAGATGTCATAGATTAGCAGTGAATTAGAATTTGAGTGAATGATTGATAAAGTTAAAAATATACTCCAGTTTGATGGTTCTTTGGAAGAGGAAGATCAAGAAGATGAGGAATATCAACCTCCACTTCATACTCTTGACTCAGAGAGATGAACTGAATTTGACACCGTCTGAATTAACATAGTAAAAAGAGATATTTTCTGGGCAGAAAATGAATGGAAATTATTTTCACCTATGTTACTTCAGAATTTAATCCAGATTTTTCCTAACAACATCTGTTTTTGTGTGTGTGGTTGTGAAAATTCTTTGACGAACAGGTTTTTGTTATTTGCCAAATTCCATGGTGGGCTAAGGGTTTTAACAGTATTGTTATTGTCCATCAACGAAGTCAACTGTTAGTTACAGTTTGTTTTACAAAAATTATTAAAGTGTCAAGTTCTATTTCATCCAAAGCTTGTCAAGTACAAAGACTCGAATTTCTGTATAGATTTTGGTAAGAAATGAGAATTGTTGAGTTTGTTTATCATATTCATGCTTTTGAATGATCTTATTACAATATCGCACATGAAGCTGTTTTGTCTTTTTAGTACAGATAGAATAGATTCTGAATATGATAAGATTGTACTAATATTGCCCCTGACTCCCTATACGAACATACACGTGCAATCCACCCACCTTTCCCATCTTCACACACACACACAAACACACACACATGCAAGTCATTTCGGCGGCTTACATTAGATGTCTGTGCTTTGTTTGCACACATCTTTTTTCACCACTCTTTCTGGGGAGAAAAACTGGAAAAGATGACCGTGGCAGTAATTTTTTTTTTCCAAAAAAGTTTTGTTTGTTTGTTTGTTTTTGTGGCATTCGGCTTATTCGCATTTGGTTGTAATCTCATTCTGTCTTACTCTAGTCAATAATAATCTTCCCTCCAACCTAACCTGACTGAGTAGGCGTGTTTTTGTGCGTGAATTCATACACTCACAATATCAAGCAAACCCACAACGCAACATGGTGCCAGAAAGTGACTGTGAGTATTTACGCTGCGCTATTGATCTGTGAACGTTGCATCAGACGAAGAAGATTTTTCCCGCGTTTTTATTGTGAGATACTTCTGTTGTGTCCTTCCAGTTTCATGGACGCTTGTAGTACTGTACTTCACTTTCTGTGTTTAGACAGTGCCTTGCAGTCATTTGGGAGAGACAACTGTTTATATTTTCGTACATTAGGCCTACTCAGTTTTGTTGTTTAGTTAATTGCTGAAGTGCCAGATTATTTGAGATTATTTCACAGTTTGAACATTGGTTTGTTAGGAGCCTGTTTCTAGTACAGTGGAAACCTGATATAACAGGGAATAACAGGGATTTTGATTTGGTCCCATCATCCCAGGGATGATGGGACCAAATCAAAATCCCTGTTATATCAGATCCCTGTTATATCAGATATCAAGGGAAATAAGGACTGATCAACTAACTCTTGACATTTGTAAATCATGGAAAGATAAACAGTAGATCTAGGCCTAGAT
The DNA here is from genome assembly GCA_030674185.1 of Monoplex corrugatus. NCBI lineage: Eukaryota > Metazoa > Mollusca > Gastropoda > Littorinimorpha > Ranellidae > Monoplex > Monoplex corrugatus. Next base: position 13,065,660 of record JAPXFY010000034.1, read on the forward strand.
CTGGTCTGGTGTAAGTGTGCAGTAAGCTTACAAACTGAATGATGGCGCAGTCAGTCACTGACTCAGTGGCCTCAGGCCTACACGCTTGCGCGCGCATCACGCTCGCATTGCGAAGCGTTCTTTCAGTGTACAGTACACAGTATACCAAGGCTAGCCTAGATCTAGATCTAGGCCTACTGCGTGGCGTGCTGAGTCTAGGCATAGGCCTTTCTGCTGCAGAGCCCGTCTCGGCATCCCTGCTATAACCGATCGAGCCCTCTTGTCTCCCTGTTATTGCCGATAAGTTTTAATAGAGACAAAGAGGAAGAAAAAATGGGGATTGAAAAAAGCCCTGTTATATCCGGATTCCTGTTATAACCGGTCCTGTTATAAATGGTTTCCACTGTATAGGGATTATTATGGCCCAACCACAGAAACAGTTCACTGCCAACATCCCAGTGCCTTCCAAACTAGACATCCATGGACACTTGGAGAGCGGTTGGAAGAGATTCAAGCGTCAATGGCTTAATTACTCTTGCTTCAAGGCTTGACAAGGAGAAACCATAGCAGAGTGCTGTATTTCTTGCCTGCATAGGAGAGGACGCTCATGAAGTTTTTGATGGTCTTCCTTTTGCTGAAGGCGAACAAAAGACAGACATTGATACCATCATTAGAAAATTTGAAGAATTCTGTGTAGGAGCCACTAGTGAAGTGTATGAGTCCTACAAATTTCATCAGAGATCCCAAGAGACAGGTGAGGGCATAGATGCCTATGTCGCCGCCCTAAGACAAGCAGCAAAATCTTGTAATTTTAAAGATGAAGAGCGCATGATTAAGGACCGAGTGGTGATCGGTGTTAGGGATGACATGGTCCGAAGAAAGCTACTGGAAGAGAAGGACCTCAACCTTCAGAAAGCGGTGCAAATCTGCCGAGCACATGAGACAGCGCAGTCCCAGATGCAGTCCATGACTGGAGACAGAATCAACCGTGTCCATGAACGCAGACCCCAAGGGTCAAAGAAGCAGACAACGCATCAGCACTCTAGTCGTCAACAACAACTACGATCTGGACGCAAGGACAAAGAAGCATCCAAGACTTGCCTCCGTTGTGGACGAGACGCTCACAACAGAGACGTTTGCCCAGCAAAAGGAGCAAAATGTCGGAAATGCTCAAAGTTAGAACACTTTGCAGCCATGTGCAGGTCTACAGCAAGTGTTCACCTTGCAGAAGAAGATGATGCCTTCCTGGGTTCAGTGATTGGAGAGGTCAGTGATCCATGGAGAGTGTCTGTCAAGATAGATGACTTACAGACACATGAGTTCAAGCTCGACACTGGTGCTGATGTCACTGTTATTCCATCTAAGCTCATACCATCCTCTAAACTACCTCTTCAGAAGGCTAAGAGAAAACTCTTCGGGCCAGGCCGAACACCAATTATGGTCTTGGGCAAGTTCTCAGCAGAGATATCCTGCAGAGGGAGGACTGCCATTCAAGACATCTGTCATCAAGGATCTTGAGGAGCCCTTATTAGGATGCCCTGCCATTTCTGCTCTATGCTTGCTTGAGCAAATTCATGAAGTCAGCGTCAAAGAGGCCCCCTTTCGCAAAGAATTCCCCACGCTCTTTGCAGATCTTGGCAAGCTAGAGGGATTATTCTATAAAATCCAAGTAAAGAAGGATAACACTCCATTTGCTGTCACTGTTCCCCGCCGACTAACCCTGCCACTTCATGGAAAAGTGAAGGAGGAGCTGGACAGGCTTCAGGAGTTGGGTGTCATTCGCCCAGTGTCCAATCCTATGGACTGGTGTGCCCCAATTGTGGTGGTGCCAAAGCCTAATGGAAAAATACGGCTCTGCATTGACTTCACAAAGCTAAATGAACCTGTCAAGCGTGAGAATTTTCCACTACCTCAGACAGACCAACTACTTGCGCAGCTGACGGGAGCAAGGGTCTTTACGAAACTTGACTGTAACATTGGCTTCCACCAGCTACCGCTGCACCCAGAGTCAGAACAGTTGACAACCTTTATCACCCCGTTTGGAAGATTCTGCTACACTCGCCTGCCCTTTGGCATCAGCTCAGGGCCAGAAATATTTCAAAGGACCATGAGTCATTTGCTGGCTGGCATTCCGGGAGTCATCTGTGACATGGACTACCTTCTCATCCATGGATCCAGCCAACAAGAACATGATGACAGGCTCCATAGGGTGATGAAGAAGCTGACCAATGCAGGACTGACCCTAAATCCAGAGAAATGTGAGTTTTCTTGGTCAACGGTCAAGTTCCTTGGACACATCGTCTCTGCAGAAGGCATCACCATCGACCCAGAGAAAGTAGCAGCAATCTCAAACTTTCCAAGGCCAACAAACATCACTGAACTTTGACGTTTGTTACGCATGATAAATCATGTTGCCAAGTTTGCAGGGCCCAGTCTGGCAGATCACACCAGAGCTCTACGAGAACTCCTCAAAAAGGAATCTGAGTGGACCTGGGAAACTCCTCAAGAGGAAGCCTTCCTGCAAATCAAGAGACAGCTTACCACAGCACCAGTGCTGGCCCACTACAGTCTGCATCGCAAGACAAGACTGTCATCACATGCGTCATCCTATGGTCTGGGAGCTGTACTCCTTCAGCAGCAGGACGATTGTACCTTCAGGCCAGTGTTCTACACGTCAAGGTCACTGACTCCAACTGAGCAACGATATGCACAGGTGGAGAAAGAGGCCTTATGAGTCATCTGGGCATGTGAGAGATTTTCATAATTTATCACCGGCCTGAAAGACCTCACTATTGAGACAGACCATTGACCTCTTCTCTCTTTGTTGAAGACAAAGAATCTGGATGAACTGTCCCCTCGAATCCTGAGATTCAGGATGTGCCTCATGCGCTACTCTTTCCAAATTGAGTACACCCGGGGCAAGAACCTGGTGAATGCCGACACACTGTCCCAGGCACCAATCTCAACACCAGATGAGGAGGACAAGAGACTGGAATATGACACCAAGTCCATGATTGACCAGGTCATTTCCAACTTTCCAGCCACAGACAAAAGACTGGATCAGATGCGGCAGGAACTAAAAAAAGATCAAGTTTGCCTCAAGCTGATGCAGTTTGCCCAAAATGGATGGCCACAGACATGCACAATGACCTCAAGCCATACTGGGCAGAGCGACACATCAGCCTCCATCAGGATCTCCTTCTCTGTGGCACCAGACTTTTGGTACTTGCATCACTGAGACAGGACATTCTGCAGAAGCGGCACACCGGACATCAACGCATTGTGAAATGCTGCGCACTGGCAAGACAGTAGTGTGTGTGGTGGCCAGGGCTTTCTTCACAGATCGAAGCCATTGTACAATGGTGCCCAGTCTGTGTCACGGAGAGACGTAATCCTCCAGAACCACTCATACCCACACAAACTCCAGGCTACCCATGGCAAAAGGTTGGCATGGATCTAATGGAGCTGAAGAAGGAGATGTACCTAGTGGTAGTTGACTATTATTCTAGGTACATTGAACTGGCACACCTTAAGAACACAAGGGCCGAGACCATCATCAACCACTGCAAAAGCATCTTCTGCAGGTATGGAATACCTGAAGTTGTCAAATCTGACAATGGGTCGCAGGTTACCAGCCAACAGTTTGCTGTCTTTGCTGAAAAGTATGGGTTTCTCCACTCTACTAGCAGCCCATACTACCCCCAGGCCAACGGTAAAGCTGAACGAGCAGTACAGACAGTCAAGGCCCTGCTTCATAAAGCAGAGGACCCATACCTCGCATTGCTGAGCTACCGTGCCACACCTCTCCAACACGGTAGCAGCCCAGCAGAACTCCTTATGGGACGACGGATCCGGACAACAGTGCCATCCTTGCAGTCCCACTGCCCAAACCCCACCTTCATGGCCAAAGACAGGGAGCAGAAAAGAAAAATGAAGCTGCACTTTGACAAGGCTCATCGGGCAGCAACATTGCCAACACTGCTGCCTGGACAGCCTGTCTGGGTGAAGCCACAGGGAAACCCAGAGACCATCATCCAGCCTCTGGGACACCGGTCATATGAAGTGGCCACACCCCAGGGGAAGCAGAGGAGGAACTCGCGTTTCCTGATCCCCAGAGATCCATGACCCCAGTTCCCTTGTCCTGTCCCCAGAGATACATCCAGCCTCATTCCAAAGAACATCCATGACCCTGACCAGCCTGATCCCACTCCAATGTCCATGCAACCCTGTCCTCGTCCCGATCCTGTTTTCCACCACCAGCCAAAGAATCCAGCCAGGGCCATCACCAGTCCTAACCACCAGAGGAGATTGTGTCATCAAAAAGCCAGATAGACTGAACCTTTAGACTATCTGTGAACATTGTGCCCTCCACAGTAAAAGACTATAAGTAAAGGAATAAATTTAACTAGTTGCCATCAAAATGGAAAAGACTTTAAAAATACATATTTACAATTTCAAGAACATGAAATGTCCATTTCAGTTTGAGAAAGGGGGATGTGGCATTCGGCTTATTCGCATATGGTTGTATCCTCATTCTGTCTTACTCTAGTCAATAACATGGGTGCAACTCCTGAAAAAGAAAAAACCTGAAAGGCAGGGGTCCAGGGGCCGCCCAGGCCCTGGTGGGGTACAGGGGCAGAGCCCTTGTTGGGGGGTCAGGGGGCAACGCCCCCCTGAAGCTGAAAGAAAATTAGCCTTTTTATGATGATTTGGGGGGTCTCTCCTTTAATCTGAGCATGAACAAATGAACAGAAAAATTGACATATTTCTGACTTACATGGTAACAGAATAGCAGTGTTACCACCAGTACTAACCATGATAGACTACTAGTTAATCATGAAAGAAAAATCTGGAAGAAGCAACAGCTGAATAATTCTGTCAAAGTCAGTCTTAAGAATACAGAAACCAGTCCAGTCAATATCACTCTTTTGCTCCAATCCTCCTTCACAGTTTATCTGCCAAACAGTATCACTTGTGTTTATAACACAGGTCCAAACTGACCATAACACAGTATCTGACAATCCTCTAAGTGATGAGGAGACAGAAATCATTTGAAGATTAGCACTAGTCATTCATAAGGTGTTTCCAGGCCAACATGAGTGTAGCCTTTGTTCATAAAATCAACAACATCAGTAACAGTTCAGACACATTATTGTTTAAAAAAAGTGGAAGATGGTTAAATGTCCATTCTAGATTTCTTCAGAAACTGTCTAATGTCTTGTGATAACTTCATGGCAGCTCTTTTGCCACCTTTTGGCACTGTGTAGATGCTGGAACTGGGTTGTGCAGAAGTGGCCTGTGCAGAAATAGCATGAAAACGTAACTAACCATCACATTTTCCTTGTGGCTGGGATGATCGGCATGTTCCTTTAGTTTTTTCTTCCCACTCGTGCCGTAGGCTACTTCAGTACTTGATTTGCTTAGACTAGAGCAAACTGCGCAGAAACATGTTCCTGGAAAGTCAAGTTTCCGACACTACTCTCCGTACTCTTTGTCCTGCTCGTCTTTCTGCTTCAGCCACTCCCACCTCCACTTGTTTTTCACCCCTTCCTCCACCTTCGCAAGACGTGAAAAATCTGCTTCCGTGAGATAATGCATACTCAAACGTCGAACGAAAAGTCGCCTGCTAATTCCAGTCACCTGCTTCGGATCTTCTGTACCTCCAACACAGGAGAGCTCCAATCACTTTGCTTACGAACACTCCGAGCGGAAGCGGAGTTGCTCACTGTATCGAAGGATTTTAATCGGCATTTTTTTCCCAATCGCTTTGCTTACGAACACTCGGAGCAGAAGCGGAGATGCTCACTGTATCGAAGGATTTTAATCGGCTTTTTTTTTTTTTTTTTCCCTTGTCAAATTTTCAAAAACCGGATCTGTCCGCTCGACCGTTTTTCAAAAACCGGATTCCGGTCTGTAGCCGGAGGAGTTGCACCCATGCTGAATAATAATCTTCCCTCCATCCTAACCTGACTGAGTAGTCGTGTTTTTGTGCGTGAATACTTTAGCATCCATACACTCACGATATCAAGCAAACCCACAACGCAACATTTTTAATGGCTCGACCATGATTCTTCGTTTATTCCTGTTTATAGGCACAACACCCCTTACCTTCAGCCCAATCAAAACTTGCATAACACTTTAATCTGAATTTAATTTAAAGCAGTCCGGACCACGACGAATATATTTGTGTGACTTCCTTGCACAGAAAAACCACGTGTTCTGATAAAAAAAAAAGAAGTGTTGAGTGCTCTCCCTTCTCAGTCAAAACATGCACTATGAGAACATGTTCGCGCACAGCTGAAAAGTTTCAAAGATATTAACAGTTTCACTTTCAGCGCGAACGACCTATGTCAAAAGTGTGCTCGTTGCACTTTACAGGAATAAAACACTATTAAAATTTAATCTGTTAAGAAAAGATACTGACCAAACATGAAACAGGATAAGTGTTTGAAATATAGTAACGTAAGTATTAGGAATCATAGTAAAAAAAAAAAAAAGCCAAATAATATAGACGAACAAAAGTATTTACAACACACAAACAACATATGTGCAAACACACACACACACACACACACATACACACACAGTACGCTGAGCTGGATACATTCATCCTGTTAGGCATATGACTCTTTGACCTAAATGTCGTCCTCTCTCTCTGTCTCACCTACACAAACACTTAAAAAAATGCACACGTGGATTTATTGCATGGATAATCTGTTGTTTTTTTCTCTGCCATATAATTGATTTTGCATTTTGAAAATTTCTGAAAAATGATTTAACAGGCCAAAACTAAAACATTCAGTCTATTCAATCAGTGAACAAGATGAGCAAGTTTTGGCCACTCAGACGCTAGATGTAATGTTCAAGCTCAAAAATTAACTTTTCTTGTATCCTTTCTGGAAACAATTGTTCTTCTATGTACAGATAGCTTACTTTTTGAAATCACTTTCAATTTTCATTTATATAATGCAAACGGTCCATGTCAAAGGTGTGTTTATTGCACTTTACAGTAACGGAATAATACCGAACTTTAATTCGGGTAACAACAGACACTGACAAAACATGGAATGACGGTAACGTTAGGAACAATAGTAGCAAAGCATGTAGAGGAGCAAAGTAATGTACACGAATAATGTCTTCAATACACACACATACAGACAGAAAGGGAGAGAGAGAGAGCGTCTGATTTCATCATAGCGTTAGAATATACATATTTCACCCCTCCGAGTGCCTAGTTTGTTTTTCTTGCTTTCTTTACTTTCTTCTTTGTTTTGAAACTTGCTCTCTGTATGTCTCTCTTTCGGAAACACACACACACGCACCCACGCACCAACACGTACATGGTAAATTGCCAGCGTTTTACAAGAATGAAAGTAACTTTAGCTTACAGATTATTTCTCATTCATTCGGAATATAATTCAGTAAAGCTATCAAATGTATCTGTACCGTATAATGATTATTTGGCAGTTGGTCGCCCTTTTCGTTGTCAGTTAAAATAAGACCTTATTTTCTTGCATCAGTTATAAATTTAAACCAGAAAGATACTAATTTGTTATCTAGAAATAACGATTGAACACACACACACACACACGCGCTAACACAAAATCGGTAACTTGCCCTTAGTCGATAATGGTAAACCATACACGAACAGTGTGACGCCATGATGATCGACTACAGTATCATTCAACACTGAAAACTAAGTAGACGTACGTTTGAAAACTTACGGGTTCGATTATTCACTCCAACAAAAGTGCTAATTTTCTCCCTCTAAACAGCCCAAAGAATACTTCGACAGGTACGTGGCAAACGGTATTCAAACAATGTTCACGAAATTTCTGACATTCAGAGCTTTGTGTGGTTTATTCTAATTTCTATAGGCTAGTTGCGGAAAGTGACACATGAACTGAGAGAGTGCTTTTCAGATCTTGGTAACACCGCAACCGAACATGACAACATTTTGTGCAGTTTTGTGTTCATTTTTGGGATGTTTGAATAATTTATAATGAATTAAGAGTTTTAGAAACGTATTGTCACGTATTGTGGATTGTGACTGCATGAACATCATCCATGATCATGGTAGATCTAGATATCATCATATCATGTATTAGGCCTAGGCCCTATATGTTTGCAAGGGGACGGGAAATTCTGATAAAACATGATTTCCTGGATGATGAGAACGAAGTAGAACGCGAAAGTAGGTCGAAAACCCCATTGTCATCGTGTGTCGAATTAATCTGGTTATTTTTGTTCACACGTCATAGTGATATAATCACGAAGTCAGTGGTGTGGAATTCTTGTGACTTGTCTGTTTCGGTTTGCACAGTTCCAGTCAGTTTCGATATTATGCTGCTCCAGTGCCTAGTCTAGGGGGTGTACAGGCTAAAGTTCTTTTACTAGGTAAGGTAAGCTTAAATTTTTGTGTCACTTTTACGGCAGTTTGTTGTAGTGCCTTGTTTATTGTGGTGAATAAGCATACTCTATTATTACAGTAATTATGGATTCATTACTATTGTTTAATTAAGACATAGGCCTAATGCTATTGTACACATTTAATTTGCATGGTTTTGTTTTGGAAGTGAAATTTCATGTTTCTCAGCTGAAAGGATCCATCACATATGGTTGTGGTGTGTGTATACATGTGTGTGTGTCGTGTGTGTGTGTGTGTGTGTGTGTGTGTGTGTGTGTGTGTGTGTGTGTGTGTATGTGTATGTGTGTGTGTGTGTGTGTGTGTGTGTGTGTGTGTGTGTGTGTGTTACTCTGTGCCACAGTGTGTTTGTGTGCACACACTTATCACATCCCCCGAGGGGATGCCAGGGGCCTTTTAGTTTCAGTAGAAATGATATCCCCACCTTCTGGAAATTCTGTTCTAGAAATGACCTTTTTTTCTGTCAAGTGCTCTCTTCGTTTCTACCTTGTTCCTTTGCATCCTGTCATTTCTTAACATTTTCTGTCTCGTTGGCCCATTCACATGTATGTGTTTGATAAAGTCTTACAGTTACATACTTTTCTCTTGGATTGATAATTGAGTATATGTATTAAGTGCATTTTAGGCTCTTGGGAAATGAGATATGCAGAAGCAATTTTTGGTAATTTAGGCCCATTTTTATGTATGGTTTTGTGTTCTTAGTTATGTTTAAATGTGTATTCAGGTACGTTTTTTAAATCTCCTGTTTGTTAAATTGGACAGAGTGGTAAATGCCGGGGGCATCTGCTTAGATTATGTGTGTGAATGCATTGATATGTGCACTTATTTTTCTTTTCCTTGGATTTTTCCTGTTTAAGTATTATAATATATATGTTTTAAAATGGTTATAGCCCTGATATGGCTCTATGCAGTCAGCTGGGCTTTGAAACAAAAATAACAGTAATGCGTATCACAATCATATCAGTCTGTTACGTTTATATAGTGAGTGTGCGTGTACATACATGTGTGTGAATGTGTGCATATACATGTGTGTGTGTGAATGTGTGCTATACATGTGTGTGTGTGTGTGTGTGTGTGTGTGTGTGTGTGTGTGAGAAATCATGTAAAAGAAAAATGAAGTGAAAAACTTGGTTGTCTAGTGTTACACTACTTACAGTATTATGACTGACTAACAGCTTTATAAATATATTGCTATATTTTTTCTTTCGTATTGGTGTGGGACTTTGATTTGTAAGTCTAATTTGTAGATTTACTCTAGAAAGTCTGAAAAATGGTTTGTTACGAATAGCTTCGACTGAAAGAAAATAAAGTATCATTGCAGTTGCATCACCTGTTTATTGCCCCTCCGTTATCTTTCATTTTGATTGTATGTTTGTTGGTTTTAAGGAAACAAGATGAGCAAACAAACAGCTGAGAATAAAGAAGACATGGTAGGGGATGTCACAGCCAGCCCTGCCTCTGATGCAGATGTGGATGATGATGAGTGTCCTGCTTTGGTCTCGTCGGATGAGGAAGTGGAAGAGTGTCCACAAACTCCAGGTGCGTGTTTTGGTATGAATAGTAACATAGGTATAGTAATGTAGATAGTATTTAGTAATATGGATATATAATACTCTGAACGTTAATTTTATCTCGTTTTGTCAGATCAATATGTTGTAATTGTATCCTGAAAAAACATTGAGACAAGTTAACATGAGCTAAAGTTAAACATTGTTGATAATGATAATAATGTCACTTGTCCATGTCAAAAGATACTTGTTGTGTTTTACAGGCATAGAACAAACAATGCTTATGCATGTAAACACACACACACACACACACACACACACACACAACACACATACACACACACACACACAACACACATACACACACACACACACACACACACACACAACACACACACACACACACACACACACACACACACACACAGAGAATGCTGAGCTAGGGTACACTTCCTTCTAGGTGTGTGACTGGATTTTTGTGGCTTGGTAATTGATAGTATACTGTATTCATGTGGTGATAGTTTAGTCATCTCTATTGCATAGTAGCAAGGCAATCATATTGTAGAGTGCGGCATAGCTAGTTACTGGTCTCCTTATCCTTGTCTGTGGATTTTTTTTGTATATGCATTTAGAGCAATGTTGTTTTGGGTGTGTGCATGCATGTTATTCTAATTATTTGACCCCCATCAATTCAGATGAACTTGTTGCTGCACAGTCTGCATACAGTGTGTTTAATAGATGGTTGTGCTTTGTTTTTGGGGTGTATATATTGGGGTGTTTGTGTGTTTATGCTCTGGCATATAACATATTCTATGATCCTTTTGGATATTTGTGACAATTTCCATGTCAGTGCTCAGCAAGTAAATTTCGAGTGAGATATGTTGGAGCAGAGTGGGTTCTGCACTGTTTTATTGAAGACCAAAAATGGGTACACATCACTTTTGCAGAAATTCTGTAAAATGGGTGCAGAAGTGAGGGTGACAGCTTTTGAAATCAGTTGCCGATGACAAAGCTTTAAGCCAGAATTAAAGAGACAGTTGTCAGAATGGCACACTCCTGCCTCTCCAAGGGTTATCAAGCTTAGAAGAAAGGAAAGAAATTTAAAAATTCTAATGATATGATATGTGCTTTTGATAACAAGGATGTGTTGATTCGCATCTCTTTAGAGGTGAGATGAGGTGAGATAAGTCTATGCCAATGTATTGAGGTCTGTTTGTTTTTAAAACCCCCAATGATAAATTGGATGGAAAGGTTAAATGTCATTAGTGATAGCAAAGCATAAACATAACCTTTTGACTCCCTCACCCTATCCACTGGCTTCCTGCACTCCCTCACCCTATCCACCAGCTTCCTGCAGGAATCTAGTGAATAGCGTGAGGGAGTCAAAGGGTTAAGTTTATGCAGGGATTCAAACGCAAGAGGTTCAAGTTTTGCAGCTGATTGGTAGGGTGTGGGTGTGAAAGGGTTACGGTCATGGTGGCTTTGAGAAGTCCAAAGTCATGATTTTTTGTAGTAAGTTTTGTACAGATAGGGAGATTGTTGTATTGGCTTGACCACCTTGTTTTGTAATAGCATGTGAAAAGTCTGTACATTACACATTTTAAGAAAAAAAAAATTCTTTTCACGGTTGTAAATGATTGATCCAAGATATGAATTGACAACAGTAAGATGTTGATCACAATTCCAAAGTTGAAGAATGTAAATAATATGCAGTGCGGCATCATACATGACAATAAACTAGTGTAATTGTCAGTCAACAAAATTGGACAGATATGCTTCAGAGGTGGGATTTTGTTGTGTATTGAAAGGTTCATGCACACTGGCAATTCCCATTCAAAAGTACATGTACACCCATTGACTTTACCAACAACAGGTAGAATGAATAAAAAGCACTTTTATAGAAAGCTCTAACAAAGAAGAAAGGTTAATATGTTTACCTTGAAACGTATTGGCAAGTCATTTGGAATTCGGTTCCCTTGACAATCCAAAATTCGTCTCTCTCTTTTTTTTCTTTTTTTTCTTTTTTTCAACATTGCAGTGTTAATAATACAATAATGCATTACAGTAGTCAGATATGTACACCAATATGTCAGTGCACATAAATGTTACAATGTCAGTACATCATAATGCAGTACAAACATGGGATACATGTATGCACCAATACATCAAAGCAGCATAAATGTTACAATGTCAGTACATCATAATGCTGTACAAACATGGGGTACATGTATGCACCAATACATCAATGCAGCATAAACATGGCTCATCAAAAATATCAACAAGTATGTTTTGCAATTATTGGTGACAATCACACACATGAAAATACACATATAGTCATGCATGCACACATACACATACTTCAAACGTGCGTGCACGCGCGCACACACACACATACACACACACACACACACACACACACACACACCACACACACACACACACACCACACCACACCACACCACACCACACCACACCACACCACACACACACACACACACACACACACACACACACACACACACACACACACACACACACACACACACACACACACACAATATATATACACACACACATACATACAAACACTCGCACACACACACTCACACATATAGATAGATGGATGGATAGAGATACAGACAGACAGACAGACAGACAGACAGAGAGAGAGAGATTATCTATAGATAGATAGACAGATAGATAGATAGATGGGCGAATGGAAGGAAGGAAGGATGGATGGATGGATGGATACATATACAAATTGCAGTACTCCTGGATCTAAAAGAGACAGAAGCATTGATTTATAGTTTTTGGAGATGTTTTTGAAAGAGATGTGTTTGAGGTGCCTTTTAAAAGTAAGCAGACAGCTAAATGGTTTGTCTTAACCTTACTGGGAGGAGTTCCATGTTGTTGCAATCCAATATTCTCCTCCTCTCCCTATTTTCAAAATCCAATTTTCTGGTGTGTTGATTTTTTTGTATGTGGGGTGTGGAAAAGATAGAATTCAAAAGTTACAAGAAATGGCTTGGCAAAACAAAAAATGGTCCAGCCTAACAACATCTGGAAAGATCATGCAATACTTGAAGTCCTCAAAGTAAAGATTCTTGAGACCCGCACTGGCCAGTAATGGTATATCATGGCTGTGAAGCATGGACAAGGATGAAAACTGATGAAGTGAAAATCGATTCAGCTGGAATGTGGTTCTACAGACACCTTCTGTGAATCAGTTGGACAGAGAAGCAAACCAATCAAAGTATTCTAGATAACTGAATACAATTCCTCAGCTGTTATCTAAATTCACAAAAGAAAACTTGCGTATTGGGACACACAATTAGACACAAGAAAGTGTCCCCGGATGAAAACAGTACTCCAAGGAAAAACCAAGGATGGAGAAAAAGTGGTTTGTGCAACAGACTATGGACTGGAAGATAGTGGGTTCAAATCCCCATCAGTCCTGTCAGAATCGTCATTTTTGTTTTGTTTTTTGTTTTGCCTTTACTGGCTCCTATCCAGTGTTGAGTGTGCTGTGGGTTCATTGGGAAGACTGGGAAAAAGTGGGACCACAGAGTTGAACCTCCTCCTGTGACAGATGCGTCATTGAGGGTTTTGTTCAAATCTCCCGATTGACACGTCAGGTGTCAGTATCTGTCAGGTCTGGTTGATTAACTCTTATTGTCCGGCAAGTTGACTGAGCCGGCTTTCCACCCAACCTGAATGGACGGCGAGCTGACTCAGTCGGCTTTTTCAGTTACCGGACATCTTGATCGCGACAGTCACTTTTTTCCGACATCAGCCAGCTATGTGGCTTGCTTTATGGCAATAGATACTTCTGCTTTCATTTCACGCTTTTCTGTGCTGGTGAAGTAGATTGAAGTTGGGTTTATTTTTGCATCTTAAGCTGTGTATTGATTTGTCATGGCATCGGATGGGTGGTGCCCTATGAGACTGAGTAGGCGATAAAATTGTTTCAAGAAACACTGGACGATAGTAATAGCAATAATATCATCAGTGACAGTGATGAAAGTTTTTTGACACAAATGATGAGTTGGTTTTTTTTTTGGATGGTGGTGACACTTCAGCAGGGCCTTCTTCAAAGAAATGACAACTTTCTTTGAGTTTGGATGTACAAGGATTACCTGGTGAGCTATAGTGCTTTCAGTATCAACCATACAGCTGTTTTTTGTCTGCGCCGTAAAGTGTGTGTCTGTAATTAACATTTCAAATCTCAATATGACAATAATATCAGTGTAACATTATTCACAAGATGCACAATTTTATTCTGAACATGGGCATACCAAAATGTTTGATGTAGGTTGGATACAAAAAAAGTTATCATCATTTTACTGACTAGACCCCCTCTTTGACAATTTGCATAGTGCAAAGCCTTCGGCCAGACTTAAAACCCCTAACGGACAATAAGAGTTAATGCCAGGATGTTATGGTAATAAGCATGGTGTACAGCCCTGTCATACATCATGATTATCATCCTCATTGCCATCATTATCAAGCCTTATAAAAACTGTCCAAGCTTTTGTGGCCAGTAAGGTGGCATGGAAAAATGGGGGGGGGGGGGGGGGGGGCATTTAGCTACTGTGCCCATCAGTGGTGGTCTGTATGCTAGTATTTTGGATGAGATGATTAGCTGAGGTCCCATGTGTGGTGCTTGTTAAAGATCCCACATCATCATGAGAAATCCAGGGTCACAAGTAAGTAGAAATAGACTTAGATAAAAGTGAGATAAAAGCAAATCTCTGTGACTTGCTGGTACGTTCAAGTCTCAGAAAACCAGTCAGCCAACTTCCAGGAACCTCTCCATGTAACAAACCTAAATGCAGGACATGTCCTTTCTTGTGCACAGCCACCACAGTCAAAGGCCCCAAATCTCATGAAAATTACAAAACATTTCAACTGTCAAACTTATAACATTGTCTACATGATCAGCTGCTCTAAATGTTCTGAACTGTATATTGGTGAAACTGGACGTACCCTTGATACACGTTTCAAAGAACATTTCGCTGATATCTGACATCAAAGAGATAAAATTATCCCAAATCATTTCAACCAATCAGACCACTCAATCAATGACATCCGAGTGAAAAGTCTGTGGCTTCTATACAATAACAGCACCATAGACAGGAAAGAGAGAATCCCATCTTATAAATAAACTTGGAACACGGAAGCCTAATGGTCTCAATGACAAACCATAAATAATTACTCAACAGAATCCAGGAATGCCACTTCATGTTTCTTCCTGTTCCCAGGTCAGACTAGATTCGTTGCACTGGGCACAATCCATTCCCATCAGCCTTACCTCTTGATTATAGCCCTGGACCCCTTCAGAACAGGGCAGTACTGATACGGCATGTCCACTTTTCAAATTACAGAATTCATCTCACTTCCCCTTTGACATCATAGTTGCCTCTCCTCTCCCCACTTCTTACCATTGCTCACAAACACATTGTGATTTCATTTAGTCCCTTTTTTACCCACTGGACGAGGCGGCAGGGAAGTTTTAGTCTTTTTTCTCATGATTTTGTGTTTGGTGTTCGTTTGTGATCGTGCATTTGCGCTTGACAAAGGCCAGTTGGCCGAAAATATGGCCTGTCTTGTCTTGTTGTATTGAATACGCGTTCTAATTTGATTTTCTTGTTTTTCTGGTTCCTGTTTGCTTGGACGCGGGCTGCCGCGCTTGTTTTGGATTTCGTATTACTCTAAGACTGCATTTTATTTGTGTTAACGTCTTTGTATCACGTCTTGCTTTTATCTCATTGTTTTTTACACAATGTCTCGATTTACATCGAACCTACATTTCTGTCTTCTCTCTGATTTCCGACTTCTTCCTCCTTCGTTTTTTTCCCTTGCTGTATCCTACACAAAGACCTGCTTTACTAAAACAAAAATGTGCCGTCATCTATACTTTCTCCGTTCCTGCTTACGCAGAAGCATCATCCCTAAAGGATTTCAACTTAACCACACCCCTTCTGACAAAAGTAATAAGAAACTGTTGCAGTCTACCAAGAACATTCTGCTTAAAGCAAGCAGACAAATTATGAAAGCCCATTTAGAACAGTTAGAACTAAAATTGTCCATCGTTGGTAAATCCCAAAAACACTTCAGTTCTGAACTTAGCAGAACAATGAACCCAACTTTCAGTCTTTTTGTCAAAACTACTGCCATCAGTGTGCACAAACACATGCAAACCATGAAAAACAAAAAATAAATTAACTTGAACGAGACTATGACTCCTTCTGCACTGTACCTGGCACCTGTCAGCAGCCCAGCCCTGGTCAACAACACAGGCGCAGTTCCCTCTGCCTCTTGTAGGCCGACTACTTCAACATCCACCCCTTCTGCTCCCCCTGGTCAGCCTTCAACTTCCTTTCAGGACAACCTTTCCTGCAATCCCACACCGCAAAGTACTTCTTCCGCTCCACATCCCTCTAGCTCTGCACGTCACATCCTTGTACAGCATATTCCACCGGACTTGCCACTCTCTGAGGCAGAAATGTCAGTCCTTTCAAAAGGCCTCAAATTTGTCCCTTTAAAACCATCTGCTAATAAATACCAAACAATGAACAGCTGCCGACGTTTTTTCAGATCTCTACGTTGGATGGCAGTACTGGGACATCCTCCCAAGCAAAAATTGAATCCAGATTCTGACTTGTTTGCAAAACTTTTCCATAAGGCTGCTCATCAGGTACCTCCTCGCAACACCTTTCCCGAAGTTGAACATTATATCAGCAAATGCCACCAAGAAATAGGCTGTCTCAATATACAACCCAGGAAATATCCCAACATACCAAAGAAGAAAGTAACGCGCTACACTCCCTCAAAAACAGAGACGACATTGTCATCAAACCAGCAGACAAAGGTGGTGCAATTGTTGTCTGGGACAGAAATCTGTACATAAAGGAAGCCCAGAAACAACTCTATCATCAAGCCTTTTACAAAAAAATGGACAAACCTGCACACATGACCAACCATGCCAAGATATCTAAACTTATCAACAATCTCATATCCTCCAAGCAGCTGCCCCCCACTGCCAGACTACTCACCAAACAACTTCCAGTCCAATCACTTTTCTATTTACTTCCCAAAATACATAAAGCCAACAATCCTGGTCGTCCTATTGTGTCAGCTTGCAATTGCCAACTGAAAATATTTCTCAGTTTCTTGACCACATTTTGCAACCTATAGTTCAGTCTTTGCCTACCTTCATCAAAGACACTAACCACACGTTGAATCTGATTAAAATGATAAAGAAAGACCACACCTTCAAGCCCAAATACTTGTTCACTTTGGATGTGACCTCTCTGTATACAAGCATACCCCATTCTGACGGATTAAAAGCTCTCCAACATTTTCTAGACAAACGACCTGATCAAACATTGTCTACATCAACCCTAATCCGACTTGCAGAACTAGTCCTGACAATGAATACATTCTCATTTGGTGATGAGACATTTTCACAAATCAGCGGAGTCGCAATGGGTACAAAAATGGGCCCCAGCTATGCCTGTCTGTTCATGGGATTCTTAGAAGAACAAATCCTACAACAATACAAGAAACCCAAACCTGAAGTATACAAAAGATACATTGATGATGTCATTGGTGTGACATCCCTCGATCATGACCAACTCTTGCTATTCATCTATTACGTTCAAACTTTTCACCCATCCATCAAGTTCACATATGAAGTTTCAAACACATCCGTGTGTTTTCTGGACATCAAAGTTTCTCTTCAATCTGAAAAACTACAGTCCACTACAAACCTACAGACTCACATTCTTATCTGGACTATGGATCATCTCACACTTCCAACACCAAAAACAGCATTCCCTACTCGCAGCTCTTGCAAATGACACCTCTGCTCAGATGAGGATGATTTCCATGACAAAGCAGATGAAATGACCAGATTCTTCCTACACTGACATTACCCACTCAGTGTCATCAATGAAGCCCGGGAAAAAGTCAACTCTGTCTCTGTCAAATGCCCTCCATTCTGAGCCTAAAACTGCCACAGAGGATCGGCCAGTTCTCAGTTTAGTTTATCACCCGTCTATGCTTTGTGTGAAAAGGATCATCTTGTCCAACTGGGACATTCTACAATCCAGTCCCATGGTAGCTGAAACTTTTGACCAGCTCCCTTTAATGGTCTACAAAAGAGACACAAATCTCCGTGACTTGCTGGTACGTTCAAGTCTCAGAATACCAGCCAGCCAACCTCCAGGAACCTCTCCATGTAACAAACCTAAATGCAGGACATGTCCTTTCTTGTGCACAGCCACCACGCCACCACAGTCAAAGGCCCCAAATCTCATATGAAAATTACAAAACATTTCAACTGTCAAACTTATAACATTGTCTACATGATCAGCTGCTCTAAATGTTCTCAGCTGTATATTGGTGAAACTGGACGTATCCTTGATACACGTTTCAAAGAACACTAGACTGATATCCGACATCAAAGAGAGAAAACTATCCCAAATCATTTCAACCAATCAGACCACTCAATCAGTGACATCTGAGTGAAAAGTCTGTGGCTTCTATACAATAACAGCACCATAGACAGGAAAGACAGAGAATCCCATCTCATAAATAAACTTGGAACATGCAAGCCTAATGGTCTCAATGACAAACCATAAATAATTACTCAACAGAATCCAGGAATGCCACTTCATGTTTCTTCCTGTTCCCAGGTCAGACTAGATTCGTTGCATGGGCACAATCCATTCCCATCAGCCTTACCTCTTGATTATAGCCCTGGACCCCTTCAGAACAGGGCAGTACTGATACGGCATGTCCACTTTTCAAATTACAGAATTCATCTCACTTCCCCTTTGACATCATAGTTGCCTCTCCTCCCCCCACTTCTTACTATTGCTCACAAACACATTGTGATTTCATTTAGTCCCTTTTTTACCCACTGGACGAGGCGGCAGGGAAGTTTAAGTCTTTTTTTCTCATGATTTTGTGTTTGGTGTTCGTTTGTGATCGTGCATTTGCGCTCGATAAAGGCCATGGCCGAAAATTTACGCCTGTCTTGTCTTGTTATATTGAATACGCGTTCTGATTCGATTTTCTTGTTTTTCTGGTTCCTCTTAGATAATAGTAATAAGAATAATGATCATGCAAACTACAACAATAACAACAACAACACATCCACCACTACGACCATCACCACCACGACAACAACAACACCACCACACCGTTACCACCACTACCACAACAACACAGCAACAGCAACATTAACAACAATGACAGTACAACAAACTTGACAACCGCAACAGCAACAATAACATTAAAACACAAAACAAAACACATCAACATAAAACAACACAAAACAAAGCAAAACAAAAATGGAGCTGTACTGTAAAATGTTTCAAAGGCAGATGTGATGCGTCTAATTGTTGGCTAGTGACTGCGTGCTTGTCGCCTCTCACTTTCAGCCTGCACTGCTGACTAACGAAAAGAAGAGCAGAATGTGTAAGTCTGTCCCTGCCAGTACATGGCCTTTCCATCAGCAAGCCCTACATTATGCCTTCTCGTGGCGACATGCAGTAACTGAGCACCTCATGGACTCAGGCTAAATTTCGAGGGACTCGGAGGAGGTCTGGCCCCAGTCGTGGGGCACGCAGGCCCACCAGCGCATGGATATGCCCTGGTGCCCACGAACCAGATCCCCAAGCTATGGGTAAATAGCTCCACTGCCTTGTGGACATCTCGGGAGAGTTAGGCTAAGGGAGTTAACCCTGAAAAAAAATCACCCTACGGCAGGGTTGCCTACCGTCCCGGTGTGTCCGTGTTTGTCCCTGAAAATCAAGAAAATGGCTTAGGTGTCCCGGAAATCCAGTTTTTGGTCGCACGTTCCGGAAAATTAAAAACTGCTGAGACAGTTTTTCCACAAGCAGCTTTTCGGTACAAAAGTGCGAGAGTACTGATGTGCAAGAGTACCGAGTGCACCTAGTATGAAGCTGGACCAATCAGAATTGACCTTATGCTTAAATGCTGATAACAACGCATGCGCATCGCTTAGCCTGCTCGATAGGCATACTATCAAAATGGCGTCTAAGCGGGAAGCTCCCACACGACTTCTGAGTCATCAACAGAGCCTGCGGCTAAGAAGATCAAGTGTAGCCAGAATTTTCGAGAGGATTTATACTGACATGTGGAAGTTTCTTAAAAGTGGCAAAAAGGGAAATTGTACGTTCGCGTTCTGTGAAGTGTGTGCCTATGAGTTCTCAATCAAGTCTGGTGACAGAGATGACTAGGCGGCATGTGAATACTGACAAACACAAAAGAAACCAGGAGTTAGTTGAAAAACAAGCCAAGCAGGAGGAAGCCAAGTTTGCTTCTCTTGAATATTTCCTCACCAGATTTCCGATGTTGCAGCCCCCTGATATGACACTGACTTGTATTCAGCTGGAATTTGCCGACTATCAGTGCTGTGACATCAGCCAGTGCATGAAGAAGACTGATAGCATAGATGCAACCTGGGGAGAAATCAACAAGCTCCAAAGGGATGGAGAGCCCCTCTTCAAGGTCTTACCAACCCTCTTGTGTAGTATCTTGACCATACCACACTCCTCAGCTCACTGCGAGTGCACATTCTCACAAGTGAGAAAGAATAAAACTGAGTTCCACAGCAATATGGGCCAAGACACGCTTGAGGCACTTTTGATTGCAAAGTCAAGGCCTGGGGTGGCAACCTCAAGATCATATGGACATGAAGACCTGAAGATGCTGAAGGGTGTTTACCACGGGCAGCTTGTCAGCCAATAGCATTGTTCTATAATTTTTGTGCTTTTTTATTATGTGCGTTGTTGTCTATTGTGAGTTTGGGGCATGTTAATGTATGTCCCTGAAAATCATGCTGTGTCCCTGATTTTGGCAAGGGATGTCCCTGAAAACACATTTAA
Organism: Monoplex corrugatus; assembly: GCA_030674185.1. Lineage (NCBI taxonomy): Eukaryota > Metazoa > Mollusca > Gastropoda > Littorinimorpha > Ranellidae > Monoplex > Monoplex corrugatus. Next base: position 13,086,491 of record JAPXFY010000034.1, read on the forward strand.
GGGGTAGGCAGCCCTGCTACTGCCTTGTAGGTTGTTGTGGGAACGACAAAGGCTAGGGGAGAGACCGTAAGGAAGGCAACGGGAACCACCATCGTATTCTCCCCAGCATATTCATGGATGGACAGACAAAAGGAAAATGAAGATAACGACATAAATAGGTGCTCCTATGGAGCACTTTTGTCCAGTAGGGACAGTCATGCGGCGCAGGTGACACCAGACCGTCAGCAAGCTACTGCGACCAACCTCAAAAATACCAAAATAGCAACATGGAACATTAGAACATTGTTACAGAAAGGTAAATTAGACAATATCAAAATGGAGATGGAAAGGCTTAACATTAGTATTTTAGGACTAGGGGAAGTGAGATGGAAGGGGGCAGGCATGATAACATCAGGAGAATATACAGTAATATACTCTGGTGGAAACTCACATGAAAGATGAGTAGGCATCGTAATAGGGACAAATCAAAAGCAGTCAAACTCAAAGGATACTGGGCTGTGTCCGACAGTTTTTTTGGTTAAATTTGGAGGCAGGCCGTTTGATATCAACATCATTCAGGTGTATGCACCAACATCCGCAAGTACTCAGGAAGACATAGAAGTTGTCGATGTCTTCCTGAGATTTTAATGCTAAAGTGGGTCAGGATAGGGTGGAGGATATAAGCTACGCACAAAAAGTTAAGGATCACTTGCAAAAAAATTCATAACTTTCAAAATAAGAAAGCCAATGCGTTGAAGTTTGGCAAACATTTAATTCCATGCTTTAGTGATAACGATACACAATTGCCTTCAATTTCGAGCAATCGTTTGGTGTGTACATTTGATCAAAGTGGGTACGTATCGAAATTTGATTTTCCAAAGTCATTGAAATCACAAGACAGGGCATTCTGATGCTCCCAAAAGTTCAGTAATGCGTGTAACCGCCATGGCTGTTCTGGCACTCGACACAGCGAGTCCTCATCGAGTTGACCAGGTTGGTGAAGATCCTCTGTGGAAGCGCCTGCCACTCAGCCTGCAGCATCTGGTAGAGGTGTTGGGCATCCCTGGGAGGGGGGTGGTTGCTCCTCACTTTGCGATCCAGCTCATCCCAGAGGTTCTCAATCGGGTTGAGATCGGGACTGCATGCTGGCCACTCCATTCTGTTGACTCCAGACTGCTGCAGGAAGTCGTTGATCACCCTTGCCCTGTGGGGGCGAGCGTTGTCATCCTGGTAGACAGCCGTCGGTCCCATCTGCTGCAGTGTAGGCACAGCCAGCGGTCAAAGGATCTCATCCCGGTATCGGAGGCCAGTCAGGTTACCCTGTACATGATACAGGGTGTTCTGTGGTGAAGGCTGAAGGTCCCCCAGACCATTACAGAACCTCCACCAAAGGCCACCTTTTCTTGGACAGTGGTGTCAATAAAGCGTTGCCCTGGGCGCCTCAGTCGGCTGTCGTTGTGGTTCATGGTGAAGCGTGATTCATCACTGAACAGGACCTGGGACCATTGCTGACGTGTCCACCTCACGTGACGTCTGCAGAAGGCGCGGCGTGCTGCCCTATGGGCTGGAGTTAAGCGTGGCCGTACAGCTGGGCGACGAGAACGGAGGTTAAACCCATGAAGGCGGTTCCGTATGGTCTGCTGGTTGATGTTGATGTTAGTAGCCACCCTCAGCTGCCTTCGAATGATGCTGGAAGAGGCTGTTCTTGTCTGCAGGGCTTGTCGTTCAATGAGACGATCTTCACGTGGGTTTGTCTTCTTCGGTCGACCAGATCTGCGTCTTTCATGGACCCTCCCAGTGGCTGTGAAGCGTTGAATCAGTCTGACAATGACCGAGATGGACACCTGAAGTCGCCTGGCCACTTCTCGCTTGGGAACACCATCTTGGAACCATGCAACAGCTCGTCCCCTCTCAAACTCGCTCAATTTTCGTCGTGGAGGCATTGTCAGATCAGGCCTACTACTGGTGGAATGTCTTCTTATAAAGCCAAGCAAGAGACAGCATCTCACACATAAACAGCAGTGCTTGCACGTGCATAACGGTTTTTCCATCTGGCTTGTGCAATGTGTTCAGGCAGAACGGTCCAAAACAAGGTCCTTTTTCGCAAGTTTCCGCTTTTCCGTTTGCGGCCAAGCTCAGTAGTAGAGAATCCCGTGCAATTTTCGCACTAACACAACATCGCCCACTTACAGCTGAACAAGAATTCATAACAATTTGGCTGGACCGAGAAATAAATAACAGTAGGGAACTGAGTTTATTATGCACCTGTTTTCTCATAGTGATCCTTAACTTTTTGTGCGTAGTGTAGTTGGACCTCATGGCCTTGGTACACAAAATGAAAGGGGAGGCACAGATGAATGAGTTCATAGTAGGAAACACCTGGTTTGAGCAGCCTAACAGAAGAAAATGGACTTGGATGAGTCCAGGAGATAATACCAAAAATCAGATTGACTACATCCTGATTGATAAAAGATTTAGAAATTCTTTACTGTCAGCAAAAACACTACCAGGTGCAGACTGCAAGAGTGACCACAATCATGTAGTGGGACAATTTAGGCTGAAATCAAGGCAAAGGAAACAGACCAAAAGTAACATCAAACTACATCTTGGACTCTTCAGGACAGATGAAGTGATACGTAAAAAAAATTAATGTGCATGTTCAAAACAAATTCAGTGCTGTGGAAGACGTTAGTGACAGTGAGGAACAGTGGACAAAGTTGATAAATTCAATAAATGAAGCTTGTGAAGAAATCCCTGAAGCAGATAGAAAAGCAAAAAAGAACTGGATGACAAAAGAAATTTTAGGCTTGATGGAGGAACGGAGGAAGGCAAAGAGAAACGAGGAGATATACAGGAAGATGAATAAAGAAATCAGGAATAGGTGCAATGAAGCTAAGGAAGCTTGGCTGAAAACAAAGTGCAAAGAAATAGAAGATTGACACAAAACGGATCCTCAGGGTATGTACAGATGAATTGAAGAAATTGTCCACAGGAAAAAGACATGCACATTAACTGGTTGCTTAAAATCGAAGGATGGTATGCTTATCATGGAAAAAGACAAAATATTAGAAAGATGGGGAGAGTACATTAAAGACCTTTTTGAAGATGACAGAAACAAAGAACACATTATAAGAAAGAGCTTTGAAGGACCACCCATAATGAAAGATGAAGTTAGAGCTACACTGAAAAAGATGAAACCAGGAAAAGCCCCAGGACCAGACAACATTACTACAGAGATAATTGAAGGCCTGGAGGAATTCGGTATAGAAAAAATAACAGTCCTCCTAAATGAAATTTACGACACTGGAAAAATCCCCAAAGATATGTCAAAATCAATTTTCATTGCTCTTCCAAAGAAGACAGGGGCTGTAGAATATGAACTCCATCGCACAATTATTTGGTGAGTCATGTAACAAAAATCCTTTTAAGAATAATCATGATGAGGACAAGGAATAGAATCAAAGAGAAATTGCAGACAAACAATGTGGATTTGTGGAAGGGAAAGGAACTATTAATGCCATATACATCCTAAGAACTATCATAGAGAGGTCAAATAAGATGAATAAGGATTTATATTTATGCTTTGTTGATTATATCAAGGCTTTCGATCGGTAAGACATGAAGAATTGATCAACCAACTAGAAAGACTCAATATTGATGGAAAAGATCTACGAATAATCCGAAATATGTGTTGGGAACAGCTGCAATGAGAATAGAAAACAATATAAGCTCTTTCCAAAACATCAAAAGAGGAGTGAGACTGGGTTGTGTTTTGTCACCAGATCTGTTTTCACTTTACAGCGAAAACATCATGAGAAATCTAGAGGACCCTGGATTAAAGGTTGGAGGAAAAATGATAAACAGCATTTGATTATGCAGATGACACTGTGCTAATTGCAGAAAATGAAAGGGACCTACAAAACCTAGTGAATATACTAGAAATAAAAAGCAGAGGTAAAGGGGTTGGAAATAAACAGCTGGAAGACTGAAGTCATGGTGATCAGTAAAAAACATGAAATCCCCTCATGCAAAATAACAGCAAACGGCACAACTTTGAGACAGGTTGATAAGTTTAAATACCTGGGAACGATCATTTCACCAGATGGCAGATGCACATCAGAAATAACCAGCAGAATCGGCCAAGCCAAAACAGCATTCAAGAAGATGACAGGCATTCTTACCAACAAATGCCTATCAATTAACATCAGGAAGAGAGTTCTTGAATGTTATATAGAACCAATACTGTTATAGGGTTGTGAGGCGTGGACAGTCAACAAGGAAAGCCGGAACAAGATTGAGGCAGCCGAGATGTGGTTTCTAAGAGGAATGTTGAGAGTTCCATGGACAGCAAAGAAAACAAACGAGACAGTCTTGATGGAGGCAGACACAAGAAGATTATTCAGAAGGAAGATCAGGAAAAGACAGGCAACATTTATAGGCCATTTTATGAGGAGGGGGTAATTGGAGCACCTGGTCACAACGGGAAAGCTGGAGGGGAAGAGAGCACCGGGTAGACCCAGGGAGAAGATACTAGACAGACTTGCAGAGTGGCTTAGGACAAGGAGGGTGGAAGAGATGCTTGAGGCAACAAGAGATAGAGACAGATGGAAGTCCATGATCGCCAACGCCATGCGGCAAAGCACCTGATGATGATGATGACTGTAAAATCAATCAACAAAAGAGACGCTGTAGGTTAGGTGGAGCTCATAAGGCCTTGCCAGCATGTAGGGTCTATGAAGCAGGCTTATGGCATACATCACGTTTGATTTTGATCCTTCTACCCCATGGTGGTGGTAGTAGTAGTGTGCGTATACGGAACAATCCAAGCACTTACACACCATCATGAAAAAAATGACACTGACAATAAAACTTGAGTTTGTTGCAGGTATGAAGAAGTCTGTGGAGGAAGACGAATCAACTGAGAAAGCAAGGTAAGGGTGTTCTGATGTTCCACTGTCCTCCCCTACTTCTCCTCCCTTGTCCCCTTCCCCCTCCCCTTCCTTTCTCATCCCATTTTTCTTCCTTAAAAAGAAAAAGATCCCTTTGACAGGAGGTGTGTGTTGTGTGTGTGTGTGTGTGTGTGTGTGTGTGTGTGTGTGTGTGTGTGTGTGTGTGTGTGTGTGTGTGTGTGTGTGTGTGTGAAACTACAGTTAGACTGGATTTGTGGTCCAAATTTAATAAAAGATTGCCTTACCAGTGGTATAAATAAAATGAAAATGTGTTTCAGCCTGTTATTGTGGCATTGTGTTCAGCACAAAATATTACTGACTGGGAAGTTGTGGGTTCAGAGCCGTATCAGATTGATTGTTCCTAGATGGCATCTGCCCCAAGTTGAACATGCTATGAGCTTGTTGGGAAGGCTGGAACTGTACAGTCAAGTCTCATCCACTTTACAGATAAGTCATTGAGGGTGTTGCTCAGTTTTACATCAGCATCATAGGTGTCTGTATCTCATGACCCTGGTTGATGCTAGTATATATTATGAAAGTAAATGTACAATATAAATATAGTCCTGTTAAGCAGTCTCAGTCTGAAAATGGAGCTCCATAACATCATCACCATCATTCCCATTGTTCTTAATATAGTGTTGTGAAAAACCGTCCCTGATTCTGTGGATCTTTATGCCCTGCTGTCATGGCAACCTCAGTTTTGGTGGGTTTGAGACACTGAAACAAATGTGTGGATAGTGACTCACAGGTGGCGAGAATATGGGATTGAAAAAAAAAAGGGAAAAAGTCTTTTCGCTCAAAATGTAATAAGATCTCTCTTTTATGCAATTGGTCATGTGATTCATCAAAAATCTGTACATTTCTCAATATTTTGTTCTTTCTCTCTGTCACTGCCTGCCTGCCTGCCTGCCTGCCTGCCTGTCTGTCTGTCTGTCTGTCTGTCTGTCTGTCTGTCTGTCTTTCACAAACATACACACATGCACGTACACACACATGTGCGCGCACACACACATACACAAACACACACACACACACACACACACACACACATATGTGCACACACACACACACACACACACACACACACACACACACACACACACACGCGCGTGCGCGCGCGCATACACATGCACATATGCGTGCACTCATGCACACATAGACGCATGTTGTTTGGTTCAAACTGTGTAGCCATTGTCATTGTATAGTCTGTATGTAGCCATTGTTATTGTATTGTCTGTATGTAGACATTGTATTGTATTGTCTGTGTGTAGCCATTGTTATTGTATAGTCTGTAGACATTGTTATTGTATAGTCTGTAGACATTGTTATTGTATAGTCTGTATGTAGACATTGTTATTGTATAGTCTGTAGACATTGTTATTGTATTGTCTGTATGTAGACATTGTTATTGTATAGTCTGTGTGTAGCCATTGTTATTGTATAGTCTGTAGACATTGTTATTGTATAATCTGTAGACATTGTTATTGTATAGTCTGTATGTAGACATTGTTGTTGTATAGTCTGTATGTAGCCATTGTTATTGTATTGTCTGTATGTAGACATTGTTATTGTATTGTCTGTGTGTAGCCATTGTTATTGTATAGTCTGTAGACATTGTTATTGTATAATCTGTAGACATTGTTATTGTATAGTCTGTATGTAGACATTGTTATTGTATAGTCTGTATGTAGCCATTGTTATTGTATAGTCTGTATGTAGACATTGTTGTTGTATTGTCTGTGTGTAGACATTGTTATTGTATAGTCTGTATGTAGACATTGTTATTGTATAGTCTGTATGTAGCCTTGTTATTGTATAGTCTGTATGTAGACATTGTTATTGTATAGTCTGTATGTAGCCATTGTTATTGTATAGTCTGTATGTAGACATTGTTATTGTATAGTCTGTATGTAGCCATTGTTATTGTATAGTCTGTATGTAGACATTGTTGTTGTATTGTCTGTGTGTAGACATTGTTATTGTATAGTCTGTATGTAGACATTGTTATTGTATAGTCTGTATGTAGCCATTGTTATTGTATAGTCTGTATGTAGACATTGTTGTTGTATTGTCTGTGTGTAGACATTGTTGTTGTATAGTCTGTATGTAGACATTGTTATTGTATAGTCTGTATGTAGCCTTGTTATTGTATAGTCTGTATGTAGCCATTGTTATTGTATAGTCTGTATGTAGACATTGTTATTGTATTGTCTGTATGTAGACATTGTTATTGTATAGTCTGTATGTAGACATTGTTATTGTATTGTCTGTATGTAGACATTGTTATTGTATAGTCTGTATGTAGACATTGTTATTGTATAGTCTGTATGTAGACATTGTTATTGCATAGTCTGTATGTAGACATTGTTATTGCATAGTCTGTATGTAGACATTGTTATTGTATAGTCTGTATGTAGACATTGTTATTGTATAGTCTGTATGTAGACATTGTTATTGTATTGTCTGTATGTAAACATTGTTATTGTATAGTCTGTATGGCAACATTGTTATTGTATCGTCTGTATGTAGCCTTGTTATTGTATTGTCTATGTAGCCATTGTTATTGTATAGTCTGTATGTAGACATTGTTATTGTATAGTCTGTATGTACCCATTGTTATTGTATAGTTTGTAGACATTGTTATTGTATAGTTTGTATGTAGCCATTGTTATTGTATAGTCTGTACAGTGTATGTACCCATTGTTATTGTATAGTCTGTATGTAACCGTTGTTATTGTATAGTCTGTATGTAGCCATTGTTGTTGTGTAGTTTGTAGACATAGTTATTGTATAGTCTGTATGTAGCCATTGTTATTGTATAGTCTGTATGTAGCCATTGTTATTGTATAGTCTGTATGTAGACATAGTTATTGTATAGTCTGTATGTAGACATAGTTATTGTATAGTCTGTATGTAGACATTGTTATTGTATAGTCTGTATGTAGACATTGTTATTGTATAGTCTGTATGTAGACATAGTTATTGTATAGTCTGTATGTAGACATAGTTATTGTATAGTCTGTATGTAGACATAGTTATTGTATAGTCTGTATGTAGCCATTGTTATTGTATAGTCTGTATGTAGACATAGTTATTGTATAGTCTGTATGTAGACATAGTTATTGTATAGTCTGTATGTAGACATAGTTATTGTATAGTCTGTATGTAGCCATTGTTATTGTATAGCTGTATGTAGCCATTGGTATTGTATTGTCTGCATATATAAGTCATCAGACTAATTATGCGTATAAGATCTTTAACATGTATTTGGGGGGGGGGGGGGGGGAGGGTACAGGCACTAGCAGGTCTCCACATATGTGCGGTAGCATAGGAGAACCTGTTTAAGATGCAAAACTTTCAATTTCTGAGTCTTTAACTCATTGTAAATTTTCAGTGTTTATAAATTGAATTGCAAAAAAAAAAAAAAAAAAAAATTCCTTATATATAACTCTTGAGAATTATCTCCCAGGTTGTACTTCTCAAATCTAATACAGTTTGCCCTACCCATTCAGCTAGCATAGAAATAGATACAAAGTACAAAAACAGTAAGCTCAGAACACTCCTCAAGAGTTATGTCCTTTGATTAATATTATAAAAATTCTCCCTGCTTCCCTCTTATTTCTTTGGTATTTCCTTGTATAGTTTTATTTTTAGACATGTTCAAACTTTGTAAGTGCATTTTGGACAAGGGGAGTAAGAAGCTCACAAAATTCTGAACATGATGTAAAAAAAAGTTGTGAATTGCTTTTCAGTGTGCTTTTAACCATAAATCTTTGAGAAATTACATTTGAACACTAGGCATTAAAATCCTGAAATATAGAAAAGATCTCAGTTGTCATAATTTTGACCATATCAGCTATTAAAAGTCTTACCTCTGACTGGTAGCGTCTTTAGCCAGGTTTCCCCATGCTGCTTCACCTATGCTGACTTAAGAGATTGAAAAATCTTCACCTGTTGCACACTTTGTGTGACCCAGGTGGGGTCAGACGCAACCTTCTGATTGGAAGTGTGATGTTTTAACCACTCAGCTACCATGCTGTTCCCTTTCCATATTCAAGACCTTGTCAGCGCTTTATGTAGTTGCGCAGACTCAAGGTGTCTCTCACATAATCAGTGGCAGGTTTGGGTGGGGCACATATAGAATTTCCGGAGCATGATGAATCCTTCTGGAACTGAAAACAAATCAAGATTAATATTCAAATTCAATTTTTGTGCCGGGTCACGGAGTCTTGTAGTCATGTAATCATTGTAGGTTTGTGTGGAGTGGATATGGAATTGTCAGAGCATGATGACTCCTTGAGGACATTCAGATTATTAATCAGATCCCATCTCAACGGGCGTGATAGTTGAAGTGTTCAGGACATCAGACTTCCTGTCAGGTTTGATTTCAATCCTGTTGTAGTGCAGCCTGGTGGATAAAGGGTGGAGATTGTTTCAAACCCCCAGGTCAACATGTGTACAGGCCTGCTAGTTCTGGAGCCTCCTTTGTGGTGTACGCTTATAGGATACCAGATGGGCATGTTTAAAATCCTATAAGCCATGTCAGTGTCTACTGGCTTACAGAAATATGAAATTATCCAACATGTGCACCCTCTGAAGATGGGGTTTGCAGACTGTGCAGCAACATAACACTTAAAAAGTGTGAGCCAAACAACAGGCATCTGAAAACACATTGCTCAAAATGCTAAAACAACGAAAAACAAACACAGAAGAAGCCCCCAAACAAAAACAAAATTAAACAACAAAAAATCCAAGTTGTATCTGGTCTGTAGGAAGGAGAGCAAGGCCAAGATCAAGGCTGAAGGAGACGGGGTTCGTGCTGCATCAAATGTGAGTAGGAATTTTTGTGTGTTTTGCTTGCTGACATACTTTGTGCACATGTGTGTGCATGGTTTGTGTGTGTGTGTGTGTGTGTTTGTGTGTGTGTGTGTGTGTGTGTGTGTGTGTGTGTGTGTGTGTGTGTGTGTGTGTGTGTGTGTGTGTGTGTGTGTGTGTGTGTGTGTGTGTGTGTGTGTGTGTGTGTGTGTGTGTGTGTGTGTTGTATGTGTGTGTGTGTTGTATGTGTGTGTGTGTTGTATGTGTGTGTGTGTACATGTGTGTGTTGTGTGTATATGTGTGTGTTGTGTGTATGTATGTTGTGTGTTGTGTGTGTATGTGTGCATGCATGCGTGTGTGTGTGTGTGTGTGTGTGTGTGTGTGTGTGTGTGTGTGTGTGTGTGAGACAAACTTCAAAACTTCACAATATTTTCTCACTTGAAAATAGCATTAGATCATTCTGGTCTTAGAGCAAGTCCTTGCTACTCTACATATATAAGCATATGAAAAGCATTAAAAACAAAGCATTAAAAACAAACAGCGGAAGGATGAACAGTTGAACTCTAATGCTGTAATGGAAACAGATGTACCACAACACACACACACAATGATAATATGAAACAAATTATGAAAATGAACCACACCGAAACAGATCTCAGTTGGGTATGCATTTCATTATGGCAGGAGTAGATTTTAAAAAAATATAAAAAAAACACAACAGCAGCAGCCACAGCCGGCACAGGACTCATATAATTTAAACTATAGATTTAGAATCAAAGGTTAAAAAAAAGTAAGTCAATAGGTGGCGGCAGTGAAAATTTTAAACTTGAATATTATAACTGAAATGTATTTTTTTGTGTGTGAAACATGTCAGCACAAGAATAACACAGAAAAAAGTAAATCTTTATTGCTTCAAAAGATATAACCATTTCACAGTCTTACTGTAATCTTCATGAGGGAACTGTAATGAAAATACTTACACATTTTGAAAATATAATTTATTATGTTGGTGGTATACTGCAAAAGCAAACAGAAAGACTTCAGCAGCAAAGACATGGGATAATAGACCTTTCAAAGTAAGGGAAAATGGTAAATTCGGAGGTGTAAATCTGCTCAGAATAGCAAGTTTGAAGGTCTAAAGCACTGCAAATAATGGGATTTCATAATAAAATCGTTTGCAGAATATATCATAGAAAGTATTTATAATGAATTTTTTTCAGCATGACTAGTGCACTAAATTTTAAGTACCAGATGTTCAAACTTTGGTAAATTTTCAATCTGACAAGCTGAAAAAAGCATGTTTATTGGGATACCCTGCTTCAAAAATGAAAAACTCCATGACTATTACAGGTAGGACAAAAAAATTTGGTATGTGGATTAAATGCTTTGTGAACTATCAAAAGAAACTGAAATCAACATTAAAACATCACTCAAAAGTTGTCGGAATACTACCTGATTTTTTCAAGGAAAAGGGTGTATGTCAAGGATGAGACTGTTTCATGTTCACAGTGTTGTTTTTCAAAAAAAAATTAAAGGTACAAGCTTTTACATACAGTTAAGGGTGAGCAGCCTCTGCAATGTTAAAGCAATTTCTTGAACAAATGCAGCTTGACAGTATTGAACGTAGTGGGTAGGTTGGTTGGGCACTTGACCACAAAGTTCTCCCCAAAGAGAAGGAGGAAGCAAGTGTGATGTTGATAGCAAAAACAACAGATGCATCAGTAAGGTATCTGTCAGCCACCCAGTTTTGTTCTCTCAAAGAAAACTGACATCTGCAGAGATGGGGCAGTTTACAGTGGTGACTTTGTCGGTGACAAAATTGTCTTTGTAGTACACAGCTAGAAACCTACCCTTGTTTTCAGCTGTGAAGTTGTAGGACCATCTGGTAATCAACTTCACTGAATTCTTACTGGAGATTGCCTCACCTTTTGATAAAAAATCTGACAGTGGTGAGAGTACATCTGGTTTGGCATGTTTCAGGGGTGGAAGTTGTGGTAAGGTTGGCAGACCCAAGATCAGCAGGTGGCTGACAGAGGTCAGATAAGATCCTGTAAACCTCAGCAGTGATGAGGTTTCTTTTTTCTGCAGTACTAGCTGGTGCCTTGGAAGTTTAGCTCCTAAGGCCTTCAACAGGCTGGCATTTGTTCTAAAATTATTGATGAGTTTCATAACATCTTCCTCTGGGATGAGACACATAGCCCACTGCGTGCTTGGAATTGTCTGATCACCTCAAGAATCTTCTGCAACCTCCTGTTCAGCTTCCTCCTGTCATTGTTGCTCCTCCATGATGATCTATTGTTTTTGCAAAGACTGGTTCTCCATGAGAATATGCTTACCTTGAAGAAAGGTGAAGTCTCACTGGCAAGCTTTAAAAGCTTCTGCTTGTCTTGAAAGTGTTTGGTTGACAACCATCATGACATTGATTTTAATTTAATTTATGTGACTATTTTCATTCTTATTCCTGTTGTTTAAAACCTTGCTGACTGTACAGAGCCATATCAGGGCTATAATCATTTCATAACGTACAAAACGTTTGGTTGGGAAAAAAAGGTGGAAAAGAAAATTAACACAAAGCAATGCATGAGTGCACATAACCTAAAAATATGGCCCTGGCATTGATCATTCCATCCAATTTATCACTAGAGAAAAACAAATCTGAACACAAATGTAAACATAGCTAAGGACATTACACATTTACAGTATACATAAAAAATGGCCTACTTCGCCTGAAATTGCTCCTGCACCACATGTTTCTGTAGAGGCAAACATTCAGCTTTGAGTTGAATTTTTGCTGTGACTAGGTGGTGATCGCTGTCACAGTTAGCTGCTGGTTTTTGTTTTCGAGCTTAGGACAGTAGTTCTCCATGTCCTATCATGATGTCTATCCTGTCTATCATGATATAGCCTCTTTCACTGCGTTTTCCCTGCCCATAAGGCCCTGTTCCAACACTCTGGCGTTGATGTCTCCTATTATTATGCAAACTTCTGTTATCAGTATTTTATCTTTGGCAGTTTGTAGGTCATTATAGAATTGTTTTATCTCTTCATCTGAGCTGGTGGATGTGGGGGCACATGCCTGGATGATGTTTAAGGCAACTGGCTTTGTGTTCAGTTTGAAAGTTATCAGTCAGTCACTGATTGTGTTACTGCTTATCAGTGCTGCAGCAGTATGATGGCAACCCCGTGCAGGCCTTTTTCCCCCAATGTAGATGATAATATGCTCGCTAATGATGACTTTCCCTCACCACTCCATTTGGATTTGTTTAATCCTGTGATGTTCATACCTGTTCTTCCAAGCTCTGGCAACAGGAGATGACGCTTTCCCAGTTCTAGCAATGTTTGCACATTCCACATTTCAATGTTGATGAGCCCTTTCTTTTTCTCTTTGTTGATCTTTATTGAAGAGTCTCCACAAGTATGCTTCCGACAGCTGCCATCAGATACATACATATCGTCATCATAGCTGCCTTTCATATCCTTGGATCCTCTCTCCCCAGAAGCCAATGAATTCTGTTTTTCCCTGGGGGTCTCAGAAGACATAGAACTATGACTTTTTCCTTTTTGGGGTGTCATTATGTGCACTTTTTGGCTAAAGTAGTTGAGATGGGTTGCCATTACCTTCCTGAAGCGCAGTGCGCATACTGTGCAGTGTCCTGGCCATTGTTTCCTTGGAAATCCTCTGTCCACAGTGGTGAAGTAGAAGCCCATTGTTGTGCTGAACTCTGCCTTTGCCTCCTAATTCATCTGTCCCCTGCTTCCAGGACTTCACTGGTTGGAGTTATGACGCCCCTGCTGGCCTGACAGTATTCATTGTAGGGTTGGGAGACCACTTTATAGATAGGTACCACCCTATACCCCAGCCTCCCCTAGAATACTGACGCTGTTTGGTCCGCATCTGCTTATTGGGTATCCACAACTGGCCGCCATATCTGGGGGTCATTCCCCTATCTAGGGACGTGTTGGGTCGGGGATGGTCGCCCCATGATTTAACCAACAGTTAGGGTATTTTATGCAAAAGGTTTGGAGACAGGTGCCATTTTTTCGGTTTTCCGTGAAATGTTCACAGCACACATTGTAGGGGAAAACAAAACTTTGAGGTTGCTGGGGGCTCTTTCAGTGAAGATAGTAATTAGTATTCTTTCTGTCATGTCAGTATTCATTCTGTCATGTCTTTTTCTCTTCCTGTCTTCTTTCTGTCTCTTTCTGTCTGTTGCTGTTTTTCTCTCATGCATCCCGTGTCTCTGTCTCTCTATCACTATCTGTTTCTTGTCTGTTTTTGGTTTTTGTCTTTGTTTCAATCTGTTGTCTCTGGGTTTTTCTTTCTGTCTGTCTCTGCCTCTCTTTTTTTCTGCCTCTCGTCTCTCTTTGTCTTCTCTGCCAGCTATCTCTGCATCTGTCTTTTCTTTTTCTCTCACCTCTCACTGTTTGTCTCCTTGTTTTTCTCTCACTGTCTCTGTCACTGTCTTTCCCTCTTTCTGTTTGGTCCAGCCTCTGGCTGTCTCTGTAATTGTTTTTCCTCACTTTTTTTCCTGTGTGTATATCTGTCTTGTCATATTGGCAGATGTGATGCGTCTAGTGTGTCGGCTTCAGCCTGCACCGCTGGCTAGCACTGTTGCTTGCAGCCATGCGAAAAGAAGAGCAGAAGGCGTAAGTCTCTTCCTGTCAGTACATAGCCTCTCCATCAGCAAGCCCTACGCTGTGCCTCCTCGTGGCGACAGGCGGTAACTGAGCACCTCACGGACTCAGGCTGAATCTCGTAGGACTCGGAGGAGGTCTGGCCCCCAGACATGAGGCACGCAAGCCCACTGGCGTGTGGATATGCCCGGGTGCCCACGAACCAGACCCCCAAGCTATGGGTGAATAGCTCCACTGCCTTGTGGACATCTCAGGAGAGAGTAAGGCTAGCAGAGAGACCGTACACAAACCGATGGAAGGCAACGGGAAACCACCATCGTAATTTTTCCCAGGTTATCATGGACAGAAACAGAAAAATAAATCACGACAATGACGTGAATAGGTGCTCCTGTGGAGCAGCTTCGTCCGGTAGGGACCGTCATGCGGCACAGGTGACACCAGACCGTCAGCAGGTTACTGCGAACCCTAAACTCAGATTTAAAAATATCAAAGTTGCAACATGGAATATAAGAATACTGTTGCATAAGGGTAAATTAGAAAATATCAAAACAGAGATGGAAAGACTTAACATTGGTATTTTAGGACTAGGGGAAGTGAGATGGAAGGGGGCGGGCATGATAACATCAGGAGAATACACAATGATATACTCTGGTGGTAACTCACATGAAAGAGGAGTAGGTATCATGATGGACAAAGACAAATCAAAAACAGTTAAGGGATACTGGGCTGTGTCCGACAGAGTTTTGCTGGTCAAGTTGGGAGGCAAACCATTTGATATCAACATCATTCAGGTGTATGCACCAACATCCGCAAGTACTCAGGAAGACATCGACAACTTCTACGAAGTACTAGAGATGGCCAAAGTCCAATGTAAATCACAAGAAGTTACTGTAATAATGGGAGATTTTAATGCTAAAGTGGGACAGGATAGGGTGGAGGATATAGTTGGACCTCATGGCCTTGGTACACAAAATGAAAGGGGTGAGAAACTTGTAGAATGGGCACAGATGAATGAGTTCATAGTAGGAAAAACCTGGTTTGAGCAACCAAGCAGAAGAAAATGGACTTGGATGAGTCCAGGAGATAATAACAAAAATCAGATTGACTACATCCTGATCAACAAAAGATTTAGAAATTCTTTACTGTCAGCAAAAACACTACCAGGCGCAGATTACAACAGTGACCACAATCCTGTAGCGGGAAGATTTAGACTGAAATTGAGGAAAAGGAAACGGACCAAAAACAGATGAAGTGATATGTAAAAAATTTAATGTACATGTTCAAAACAAATTCAGTGCTCTGGAAGACGCTGGTGACAGTGAGGAACAATGGACAAAGTTGAGAAATTCGATAAATGAAGCTTGTTAGGAAATCCCTAGGGCAGATAGAAAAGCAAAAAAGAGCTGTATGACTAATGAAATTTTGGGCTTGATGGAGGAAAGGAGGAAGGCAAAGAGAAACGAAGAGATCTACAGGAAGATGAATAAAGAAATCAGGAATAGGTGCAATGAAGCTAAGGAAGCTTGGCTGAAAACAAAGTGCAAAGAAATGGAAGACCGACACAAAATGGATCCTCAGGGTATATACAGACGAATTGAAGAAATTGTCCACAGGAAAAATTCATGCACATTAACTGGGTGCTTGAAATCGAAAGATGGCACGCTCATCATGGAAAAGGACAAAATATTAGAAAGATGGGGAGAGTACATTTAAGACCTTTTTGAGGATGACAGA